>JBBGZY010000023.1:3555000-3905000 GCA_037952925.1 Lithobates clamitans | reverse complement strand
TGTGCTGCTAATTAGCAATTAGCTAGATTTCACAACCCCCCCACCCCCACCCTCGTTAAAATTTGCTTGAATGTTCTGTGGTGTTGATTTGTCTAAAGCAAATCTATGTTGCACTTTGCAAAATGCATGTGCACTCTACAAGTGCATTTGTTCCATTGCTTTAGTAAATGAGCAGAAGCTCTGCTGATTTCCATCATCAAATCATATGCAAGCCTCAAAGTGTTTTCATTAATTGCCCTTGCATGTGATTGTGTACTGTTTACAACATGAATGCCTTTTGACATTACCTCATTTACTGTAAGCTGGTTTGCAACTGCACCTGCAGAGTGCGACAACTGCAGTCTTGTAGCCTTTGTTATCCCTAAATTCCTGCGTGTTGTTAAAGTAATTTTTTTTGGGGATTTCACAACCCCCTAAAATGTAATCAATGTTCTATCAGAGGGGGTGAGCAATCTGATAAGTGTGCCTTTTTCCATATTAGTTATTCCAGAAGAATTAAATTATTGAATGTTATACTGATGCTGGGGAATAATGTTTTTAATTGTCTAATTTTCTTGCAATGTTAGCTTCCAAATTAATTGATTTTTGTTTTCTTGTTTGATTCCCCAGTTTCCTTCAACGCCACAGGAATGGCAGACTGTGGCATCCCATTTTGCAAGCCGTTGGGACTTTCCCAATTGTGGAGGGGCTATAGATGGGAAACATGTCCACATTGTGCCACCACCCCATTCGGGGTCATATTATTTTAATTATAAGGGGTTCCACAGTATTGTTTTAATGGCGGTGGTGTCGGCACACTATGATTTTTTATATGTGGACGTGGGGAAGAATGGCCGGATGTCGGATGGAGGAGTATTTGCCCAGACGGAGTTCTGCCAGCGTCTCCAGAGTGGTGGCCTGGGATTGCCACCTGATGAGGATAACGTGGAAGGACTCCCCTTTGTCTTCATTGCCGATGAAGCCTTCGCTCTGAGCAAGCACCTCATGAGGCCATTCCCCCAAAGAACCCTCACCCCGGAGAGGAGGGTTTTTAATTACCGGCTGGCCAGAGCTAGAAGAGTGGTTGAGAATGCGTTTGGAATTCTGGCCAGCCGGTTCCGCCTGTTTCAAACAGCCATTAATTTGGCGGAATACAAACTTAATTTTATAATTTTATCATGCTGCATTCTGCACAACTTTTTAAATAAGCATTCTGCCAATTATATAGGCACAGTTGGGCCTGAGGCCGGACAAATAGAAGCCAACCTTACAGGCCTGGATACTGTCCGTACTGGCTTGGCCCCCCAAAGTTCCCGTCAGGTTAGACAGCAATATGTTGATTATTTTATGGGTAGGGGGGCCATTGCAATGGGCCAGGAAATATAATTTTTTTTACAATAAAAAAAATATTGCTGAAATCTGGCATTATATTTATTGCTTGCCTTTCTTTTGGGCTGTCTCCTAGGTTATGGTCGAGCAGTTGTAGTGCCAACTGTATTAGAATTTTCAAAATGTCTAAATAAGCTCCATTGCCACTGTAAACAACTTTTTGACAATTATAACCAAACTGATACTGAGCCTTGAAATAACAAACCACACATTTGTTAAAATCCTATAAAAGGAGATGTTTTTATTAATGGTTGGTATGCATTCAGTTCTGCATTTAGTATAAAATGTTCCGAGACAAAAATATAATGGTATCTTAATGATGTAGCAAAATATAATTATATTGAAATATTTCTACCTAATCCACAAAAAAATATTTTGGGCTTTTGGATTTTCAAAAACAGGCTTTGTTTTTGGAAAATCAAGTTTTGTTTTTTTTTAAAAGCAAGTTTTCTTTTTTTTTTTTTTTTTTTGTTTTTTAAAATCATTTTTTTTGTTTTTTTTGGGGTTTTTTAACATTAATTTTCTTAATTTTTTTGGTGTTTTCAAATCAATTTTTTTTACTTTTTTTGGTTTTTGAAAATTAATTTTTTTTTTTTTTTTGGGTTATTTAAAATCACTTTTTTTTTATTTTTTTGGGTTTTTTAAAATCACTTTTTTTAATTTTTTTGGGTTTTTTAAAATCACTTTTTTTAATTTTTTTGGGTTTTTTAAAATCACTTTTTTTTATTTTTTTTTGGGTTTTTTAAAATCACTTTTTTTTATTTTTTTTTGGGTTTTTTAAAATCACTTTTTTTTATTTTTTTTTGGGTTTTTTAAAATCACTTTTTTTAATTTTTTTGGGTTTTTTAAAATCACTTTTTTTTATTTTTTTTTGGGTTTTTTAAAATCACTTTTTTTTATTTTTTTTTGGGTTTTTTAAAATCACTTTTTTTTATTTTTTTTTGGGTTTTTTAAAATCACTTTTTTTTATTTTTTTTTGGGTTTTTTAAAATCACTTTTTTTTATTTTTTTGGGTTTTTTAAAATCAATTTTTTTTTTTTTTTTGGTTGTTTTTTAGAAAATCAATTTTTATTTTTTTGTGGATTTTTGACAGCCCTCCTTTTTGACATTAGGTTAAACAGCCATTTATGTTAGGCCAAAAAAACAAAGAGAAGGCCCAGAATGGGGTCAGCAAAACAGGAAATGAAGGACATGATTGATGTTTTGGGGTTTAAAAAAGGGCATTTAGATTCGACCCAAAACATCAATCATGTCCTTCATTTCCTGCTGCATACGATCCAGCCTATTACGCATTTGATCCATGTCTTGATTCCAGCCCATTATTTGACCAATTAGACGTTGGGCACTTTCCGAGGTGAAATGGTCACTTCTTGTTGTTCCTAAAGTGGAATGAAACCAAAAAATGTCTTTACAAATATGCACACATACATAGTTTACCTTACCAGAACTAAAGCTGTTGTCTCAGACACTGACCTGGTGGGGTGGCCATGTAGCCTAATTCCTCCACATCCTCGGGGGTGTCACTGTTGCTTGAATGAAGCAGATCCCCTAAAATAGAGTAGACAAATTCAATTAAACAAAAGGCAGCCATGCATAGATTAACGTAAGCTGGTGTGTCAGACACTCACCTGGTGGGGTGCCCATGTCGCCCACCTCTCCTTCCTCCACATCGTCAATGGGACTTGGACTGATTGCCCAATCCTGTTTTGCTTGGGGTGGACTGTGTTCTTTTGGTTGGCTGAGTGATTTTTCCCCTATGTGAAACAAAAAATTAGTAATCTAATTAGCACACAGATATTTTAGGACATAATAATTTTCAAACATTTGTAGTGAAGTGGTTTGTGTAGAGTTCCTATTTTAGTTCAATATTTCAAATTATAAAGACATACCGGATAGATAGATATCAATATCTCAAAATATAGTTAATAATCTTTTGATCTCTCTCTATATCTGTAACAAAATCTCTAAATATCTAACTAAATGTAAATCCAAAAAATTAAGAGAATTTAAAATAGATATATAATATATATATATAGATATATATATATATAGATATATTATAGATATATATATATATATATATATAGATATATAATATATATATATATATAGATATATAATAGATATATATATATAGATATATTATAGATATATAGATATATATATATATATATATATAGATAGATATATATATATATATATATATATATATATATATATATATATATATATTTATATATATATATATTTCTATATTTTTTTATATATTTATATTTTTATATTTTTATATATTTATATTGTTATCTATATAGATATAGATATAGAGAGAGAGATAGATATAGAGAGATAGATATAGAGAGATAGATAGAGAGATAGATAGAGAGATAGATAGAGATAGATAGAGAGATAGATATATAGATATGGATATGTAACGAGGTTTCTTCAAAGATCGTTTAGAACGATGAACAAAAATCGTATAGAAAGGAAAAGCACATGGAGCAGTATACAAGGTAATAAACACAAGAGAAAAACACGACAAGTACTTACTTTTTTTAAGAACTTTCCGGATACGTCGGTATTGATCCGGCTCCCTGATTTTCAGGTCAGACCATCTTTTGCGCAATTGATCCTTGGAGCGCTGGACCCCAAATGATGCCTGCAAAGTGTCCACGACCTTTGCCATGATTTTGGCCTTGCGCAAATTTGGCCGTGCGTACGGCCCATAATTGCCATCATAGTCGTCTTTGCGAAGAATGGCCACCATCTCCACCATCTCTTTGAAACTCATATTAGAGGCCTTAAATCTAGGCCTCACAGATTTGGTTGACGTTCCAGACGTTCCAGCCTGCGGGCTGTCTCCACTACCTGAGGTCGTCAACATTTCAGGTGTCTCCGCCATTCTTTAACTCCACTACGCGCCGTAACAAAAAAGGGGCGGAGAACATGAGTACATTTCGAACGTCAGGGGCGGGCGACGCAGGCGGAGTTTCACACATGCGTAGTGTATAAAGGAGGGCCTTTCGCGCGTGTCGTACGTACGTTCTGTGCGTCAAATTAGGGGGCGGAGAACATGAGTTCATTTCGAACGTCAGGGGCGGGCGACGCAGGCGGAGTTTCACACATGCGTAGTGTATAAAGGAGGGCCTTTCGCGCGTGTCGTACGTACGTTCTGTGCGTAGGTGATAGTGGACCAGGACGTTCCAAAACGAAGGTAATTTGAGATATATATTTTTTTTGGGGGGGGTTTATGGTCATGACTTTGTAGCAAGCGGCCTATATGGCTTGATAGATTGATGAGGCCTACATAGGGAGAAGATGATGAGGGGTTAGCAGAAACATATAATAAGTTTTTTTGGTCTTGTGACTTTCTCTTTTCCAGATATAATGAATCCCCTATTGAAGGATCCAGAGTTCCTTACTTCTTTTATTTCAAAGTATCGAGAGATGAGGAATTTGTGGGAGGTGAAACACCCTCAGTATTATAACAAGCATGTGAGGAAGTCAACGCTGGAGAGACTTCTGTCCTTTGTCCAGGAGACCATCCCTGGAGCAACAATGGAGACAGTGTACAAGAAAATTGGGGTCTTGAGGAACATGTATAAAAGGGAGCATAGGAAGATCCAGGAATCAAGGAGATCAGGAGCATCAGCAGATGATGTTTATGTACCCAGGCTGTGGTACTACAAACAACTCCGTTTTCTTGATGACCAGAATGAAGCCAGGGCATCACTTTCAACCCTTCCCTCCACCCTTCCCTCCACCCTTCCCTCCACCCTTCCCTCCACCCCAGCAGAGGCTGATGAGGAGCAAGCTGGGTCTTCCATCCTGGATGAACCGGATATGACCATCTGGAGTCAGGTAAATTATTTTAACAAAGATTTACTGTACTAATATTAATGATGTTAACTGGATGTTATAATTGTCTCAAATAATTTAGCACTCCAAATTGTGTATACATATCAAATGATAGTAGTGACTAAATATGTTTGGCACCTGCTTGAAATAATTAGGGTGTCTGATTAGACTCTTTTATTAAAGAGATGTATTCACATTGAATTTGCTAGTCATGAGAAGCAAACTGTGTGTCATTGATGAACCCAAAAAAAGAAACTAAAACTATTGTCCTTTTTTTATACACAGGATGAGTCCATCCAGGAGGAATGTGGGGAAAGTGGCAGGCAGGAGGAGACCGGGCCCATGGACAGCCTGGAGGAGGCCGGATTCACCATCATCCTGGAGGAGGCTGGGCCCAGTGTCAGGCAGGAGGTGGCTGCTCCCAGTGAGGTGGCTGGGCCAAGTGAGGTGGCTGGGCCAAGTGAGGTGGCTGGGCCAAGTGAGGTGGCTGGGCCCAGTAGGAGCCTCACCCAATCCCAAGTGCCTCCCCTCCACCTTCCCAAAAAAAGGGCCAAGAAGGGGATGGTCACACAGGACGCATCCCTGCGCCTCATGCAACAGGCCACCCGTTTTTTAACAAGCCCCCCAGAAGCGGAAGAAGCCTATGGCTGCTACTTAGCCAGCAGGCTTCTTCAGATGGATTGGGAGCAGCGCCTCATTTGTGAGCGCCTATTTGGGGAAACAATCCATAAGGGGCTGCAGGGCACGCTAACCAAAAACACCCAACTACATGAGGCAGCCCCCCCCCCTCCTCCTCCTCCTCCTCCTCCTCCTCCTCCTCCTCCTCCTCCTGCCACAACTGAAACACCAGAGCCACAGCCTCAAAAGAAGGCTACAGGGAAGGCTACAGGGAAGGCTGCAGGGAAGGCTGCAGGGCAGCGTGGAGGAAAGGCTGCAGGGAAGAGAAGAAAGTGATGACCTGGGTTCAGTCTGGTCTGACAGAAGACGCAGGCTGTTGTAGGACCACAGTCTGGGGACATCTAGATCATCTGCTGGTGCTGTTGATCTCTGGGATTCTTGGACCAGATTGTGCTCCCTCTTATATGGACTCCTCAAGATCCCAATTTTCTTGTACACCGACTTTTTCCAGCGTTGACTTCCTCTTTATTTTATTTTGACCATGAATAAATGGATCTTTTTTGAGTTTAGCAAAAGACTTTTATGTGTTTTCTTTTAAATCATTGATTTTACACACAATGTTAAATTAACAAGGGACAACAATCTCATTGAGTTTTAAAAAAACACACCAAAAATACATTACTAATGTTAAGAATGTTCAAGTGGTAAGTCTTGAAAAAAAAATATATACATAAACAAAAACGGTGCTTTGGGTTAACTTTATCTAAAAATTAAAAAATAATCACTAGAAAAAAAAAAAAAAAAGAATAATGGGTTCTTTGTGGTAACTTTACAAACATAAAAAAAAAAAAAAAGGGAAAAAGTATTATTAGTATGGAAACATTGTTTATAAAAAGCATACTATATCATTCATGAGATCAAAGAGAAAAAGAATTCAGAAATCAGTTTGGGAGAACTCTGATTATGAACAGCAAAACACCTTCGTTCTTTAGAGCATTCGTAAAGAAGAAATAAAATGCGCTGCATTCAACGATCACAGATTTTGCAGCGTGATGAATGTGCTACCTACAATACGAACACTAGTTTTACTAGACCGAGTGCTTCCGTTTAGTTTTTGCTTATGAGCATGCGTCGTTTTTTTGTCCGTAGGACTAGCATACAGACGAGCGGACTTCGGGGTCCGTCGTAGTTACGACGTAAAGATTTAAAGCATGTTTCAAATCTAAAGTACGTCGGATTTGAGGCTAAAAAAGTACGTTGAAAGTCCGAAGCAGCCCACACACGATCGGATTACCAGCCAACTTTAGTCCGTCAGCGTCCGTTGGACTTTTGTAGACGAAAAGTCCGACCGTGTGTACGCGGCATTACTGTACTTTCAGTAAATTACTCTCCCAGTCATGACTAAAGATGGCAATGTTGTCAAGGTAGGCTCCTGAGATTTAATTATGGGGTCTCAGAACGAAGTCCATGGCTCCCTGGAAAGTGTCTGAGGCCCCATCCAACCCAAATGGCATTCTGGTGTGCTGCCAAAATTCCTCTGGTGTGGCAAATGCAGTTTTCTCCTTAGCTTCTTAGGAAAGTGGAATCTGCCAGTATCCTTTTGTCTAATCGAGTGGTAATTCATCGGCCGGCCCTAATCTCTCGATTAATTCATCCACCCGGAGCACTGGATACGCATCTGGTTTGGAGATTTCATTTTATTTACAAAAATCATTACAGAACCACCAGGTTCCATTTGGGTCTGTCGTGGGGCTTAGCACTATAGGACTTGACCAACTACTTGAGAACTCTTCAATGATTCCAAGATCCAACATACTTTTAAGCTCTGCCAAGACAATATTCCGGCGAGGTTCACCTTAGCGCCAGGGTCTGTCGTGATATCATGTTCAATTACAGAGGTTAGGCCTGGCAAATCAGAAGAAAAATTCTCGATTTCTCTGTAAAAGTTCCCAGGACTCCTGTTTTTTTTGCAAAGGGGAAAGGGCCTCTGCAATCCCTACTTTCCTAATCTTAGCTTTCTGGATCTTCCTGGACCTTCTGACTGACTATCAAAACCTCCCTTTTCTTTCCATGGTTTGATCAGACTGACATGGTAAATTTGGTAGGGTTTACATTTGGTGGGCTGATGGACTTTATAATTAACCCTTCCCACCTTCTCAACTATCTCAAACAGTCCTTGCCATTTGGGGAGAAACTTACTACCTACTGTAGGCACTAATACAAGAACCTGATCCCCAGGCTTAAACACTCTAACCTTGGCAGACCGGTTGTACACAGGACTCAGGAAACATTTGCAGGCTGTGCAATTTATGGGCATAACTTTTGTCATTTAATCCTGCATTTGTGAAATGTGTTCCACCACACTCCGATAAGGGAAGCTTCTTGTTACCACGTCTCTTTCACTATATCCAGTAGTCCACGGGGGTGTCTCTCATAAACCAAAGGGGGAGAAACCTGTGGAGGCCTGGGGTACCTCTTGTATGGCAAACAACAAGGGAAGCAACAAACAATCCCAATCATGACCATCCTTCTCAGTTGCCTTTTTTTTAGCATGCCCTTTAAGGTTTTGTTGAACCGCTCCACTAACCCGGCAGTTTGTGGATGATACACTGAAGTCAGCAAGTTTTACATTTTAAACAGTTTACAGAGCTCCTTCATCACTTTAGACATAAATGGGGTACCCTGGTCAGTTAAGATCTCAGATGGGAGCCCTGTTCTCATGAACAGGTGAAACAACTTCCGTGTGATGACCTTGGATGAGCAATTTATTAAAAGGGCCACTCCCAGATACCTGGTGGCATAGTCAAGGACAACTAAAATGTATTGGTGTCCCCTAGCTGACTTGGGTAAGGGCCCCACCAAGTCCATGGCTATGTGATCAAAATAAACCTCAGTATTTGGAAGCAGTACCAGAAGACTGTGAAAATGGGGCATTGGGGCGGTTCTTTGACTCATAGTAGTCTTTAACGTCCAAATATACCCCGGGCCAATAAAGCACTGTAAAATCTGTTCCTGAGTTTTAGCCGCTCGGTGGTGACCCCCAAATACATAACAATGGGCCAAATGTAACACTTTAGACCTAAAATGGTTAGGTACCACCAGTTGTCAATACCTCATTATTGTCTTTTGTTACTCTGTACAACAAATCATGAGTCACAGCAAAATGTGGGAATCTCATATCCACCCCAGATTGCTGTGGTTCACTGTTTTACACTGTGACCTGTTCCCTGGTGGGGATCAAAGTGGGGTCCCTCATCTGAGCGCTAAGGAAATCCTCCTGGGAGCCCCTGAGATCTGACAAATCTGGCTCAGAGAAAGTACTTTCCGCTTCCAACCCCGCAAACACCTCCAGGGGACCTGGGTCAGCTTCTGCAGGTTCACACAACTGGTACATATCATTAATCACATCCTGCAACACAGTATTAACTACTACACCTGGGGGTTCCTCCTTTTTGGGGGAGGCCCCCTGAACCCCCTGAGCTTTAGTGCATACAAGTCACAAAATATTGGGCAGTCTCACCCGATTAGCAAGTCTCGAGGCAAGCCTGGGATCACCCCAATTTTTAACCCTTGTCCCGACCAGCAGCAGGCTGGCTCGGATGCATAAATCGCGGTAGGTGTACGCCGGGCTCGTACACAGCAATCTGTGGGTGCGCGTGCGCTGATTGGCCAGCAGGGAAGCCAATTAGCGCGACCGGCAGACTCAATGTCCACTGGCCGCCTGCGATCTTTCTTCGCAAAGACAGAACGGGATCTGCACAATTAAACAAGGCAGATCTCTATTCTGTCAGGTATTGACACAGATCCTGTCTTTTTGCTATGCAGGAAGATGGATCTGTGTGTTGTCCCAGGCAGCCCATTCCCCCTATAGTTAGTAAACACACTTAGTGGACACATTTAACCCCTTGATCACCCCTGATGTTAACCCCTTCCCTGCCAGTGCCATTGATATAATATCATAGCATATTTTTAGCACTGATCACTGTAATAGTGTCACTGGTTCCCCAAACAAGTGTCAAAAGGTGCCCAATCTGTCCGTAAAAATAAAAAAAGAGCAAAAAATAAAAACCGCAGAGGTGATCAAATACCACCAAAAGAAATCTCTATTTGTGGAAAAAAGAAGACATCAGTTTTGTTTGGGTACAACGTCGTGCGCCCGCGCAATTGTCAGTTAAAGCGACACAGTGACGCATCGCAAAAAATGGCCTGGTCATGAAGTGGGTAAATCCTTCCGGGGCTGAAGTGGTTAATGTAGCAGTTCCTGCTGGTGTACACAGGGTCACACAGGCCACCGGATAGTCTTTAACATCACCATTCACAGAGATGACTCCGACCTGTTCCCCTGGTTCCAGCTTTCCCTGCAACCTGTCTGCTCAGAGCAGGGTGACGACACTCCCCGAATCAAGGAGCACCTCCTGTCCATTTAAATAGATGAATCCGCGCTTAGAACAATGTAAGAGCTGCTGCCTATCCCTAATTAGTTCCCCAAGGGGTCTAATTCCATAGATATAATAGATAATTTCGGATTGAAGATGGCGCTGCCCTTATTTAAATTAGTTCGTGGTGGGTATGGATGTCATAAGCTACAAGCTGTGTTCAATAAAGTATAACATATAGGAGCTCCACCACTATGTCCTGTAATATGGTCTAGACCAGACAGATAACCATGTATGTGAGAAAAAACAAAAAATAAAAATAAATAAAGTACAAACTATTCCAGATTAAACTCCTTTCACCCCAGTGAAAAAAGGTGCCTCTTATGTTCAGAATTAGGTAAATGATGTGAGAAAAAATGATTCTAAAAAATGTTTTGATTAAATTAAACTTGACCCCAGAGTTCAAAAGTATTGTGACAGTATGGCGCCTACTAGAGGAAAAACTCCCTATTAAGTGAAAAACATCTGTGAAATAAAGTGTCAGTGCAAAAAATATTGTATCGCTCCCAGATTCTATAAAAAAAATATTAAATTAGATTAGAGTTAACTCCAAAGTTCAAAAGTATTGGGACAGTATGGCGCCTACTAGAGGAAAAAAATTCCTTTTAAGTGAAAAACATCTGTGAAATAAAGTGTCAGTGCAAAAACTATTATATCGCTCCCAGAAATATTAATCAGTGTATCAATGGTAGGATCTCAATGGAGGTTACAATAAATACAATAAATATTAAATCACATGAAAATCATACATGGAAAATTGTTTTCAGTCTATTGCTTTTCTTAGCAGGTAATAGTGAGCCTCTTAAGATATGTTATCCATTTGAAACCAGAGAGTTACTATAGCCAGATGATGTAAAAAGCAAAGCTCAATATATATGCAGTTTTTTCAGCCTCAGGAACATAAAGCAGTTCCTTTAGTAGGCGCCATACTGTCACAATACTTTTGAACTCTGGGGTCAAGTTTAATTTAATCAAAAAATTTTTTAGAATCATTTTTTCTCACATCATTTACCTAATTCTGAACATAAGAGGCACCTTTTTTCACTGGGGTGATAGGAGTTTAATCTGGAATAGTTTGTACTTTATTTTTATTTTTTGTTTTTTCTCACATACATGGTTATCTGTCTGGTCTAGACCAGTGTTTCTCAACTCCAGTCCTCAAGGCGCCCCAACAGGTCATGTTTTCAGGCTTACCATTTTTTTGCACAGGTGATTTGATCAGTTTCACTGCCTTAGTAATTACCACAGCTGTTTCATCTGAGGGAAATCCTGAAAACACGACCCGTTGGTGCGCCTTGAGGACTGGAGTTGAGAAACACTGGTCTAGACCATATTACAGGACATAGTGGTGGAGCTCCTATATGTTATACTTTATTGAACACAGCTTGTAGCTTATGACATCCATACCCACCACGAACTAATTTAAATAGGGGCAGCGCCATCTTTACTCCCAAATTATCTATTATACCTCCTGTCCATTGACCCACACCACACACTCGTATGGATTTGGGCTGTTTGCAGCACATACTGCATAGGCATACATGGAGCGATAGGGGCGTGGCCAGATGTGATCGCGGCAGGACGTGCTTTTACAGAGCTCCAGCTATCCTCCGGTATTTAATCCTGGTAACAGCTGATTGACCGGCGATATTCGGCACTGACAGTGACACCAAACTAGCGGAGATACCCGGGCATTGGGAGATGCCATTTTTAGCTAAAAAACAGCAGAGAAACCAGCATTCACAGCTGCCACGAGATCAGAGAAGTCCACGCTCACAGGGAAGCATGGCGTCTAGCCCTGCCCTCCGTCTCAGCTCCTAGCTCTGCAACACAGCACGCCAAAACTAAGGCTGTGAACATGGTGCAGCAGGGTGCAGCTGTCCCAGAAGGATTGGTGGACTCATCTCCCACAACACAAGAGATTGAGGTAGATACGGCAGCCATAAAAGGTCCAATCCTAGAAGCCATTGCGGCCTCAAAATCTGAGATAATAGGGCGCATAGATCTCCGGGCGTCAGATTGCAATCTCATCCGCCATGATCTCGACAAGATTAGAGGCAGATTGACCACAGCGGAGGACCGAATCTCGGAGGTGGAGGACTCCTCCTCTCATATACAGGGCTCACAACTGGCGAAATTGAAGGAGATGGTAGGCGCACTTCAACATACAGTGGAGGACGCTGAAGACCATCAGAGAAGAAATAAAGTGAGAGTAGTGGGTTTGCCGGAGGGAGCCAAAGGGACTGCCACAACCACATTTGCAGAACAGTTCTTTAAATCCCTGCTGGCACTAGGCGATCTTCCTCCCACTTATGTCGCTGAAAGAGCGCATAGGGTACCAACAGGAGCTAGACCGTCGGGCGCTCCACCACGAACATTCCTGGTCAGGTTCCTTAATTACAGGGGCCGAGATATGTTACTGGCAGAGGCACGAAAGCACAAAGAATTGAGGTTTGAAAACGTCTGCATTATGCTGTTCCCGGACTTCTCGGCAGAAATGCAGCAAAGACGTAGTTTCTTTGCAGATGTGAAGAGAAGGCTCAGAGAAAAGGAGCTGAAATACAGCATGCTGTACCCAAGTCGTCTCCGTGTACAATATAAAGGTACTGTGAAATTTTTTGAAACCCCGCAGGATGCTAGTGACTGGCTGGATCACAACTTGTGAAACATTACTACTACATTGGGGAAGAGAACTTCCTTGTTTCCTGAGTTTATCCCTGGTTCTTACATTTTCTTTCTTTCTTTTTTTTTTTTCTTTTTGTGTTTTGTGTGTTACTGTATTTTACTGGTTTTTCTGCTATCCTAATATTTTCTTTCCTTTTTATGGTTGGGTACTGGCTAGCGGAGAGTCTGCTGGAGATCCGGTGCTCAGAGTCGCAACTGCCTGACCCCTTGGTGGGCCATCTCTTGCAGGAAGTATATATATGCAGAAAGAACACATAAGGTAACAGAGGGACACTAATTGGGAGTTGAACACTGCTCCAAAATAAGTAATAGTCACTACAAATTAATATTCTGGTTACAGGTCTAATCAGCTGTTCTTTTGCATACATGGACGTAGCATGGAGGCTCTTGTGAAAGGCATGGAATATTTTTACATCTTTTAATGCCGAACTGTCGACACTTTTGGTTGAACTCTTTTTGGTTTTTTTTGTTACAGGGCATAAGCTGCATGCTGGACAATTTTTGGTTTGAGACTTTTTTTTAGGCTCTCAGTTTCTGGTATAACAGCAGGGGAGGGGGGGTTGACCAAAGTGTATCAAGTGCACCTAGTATATACATGTCCTCAACTATATTATGCTTGGGGGCGTGGCCTAGCGCGGCATGTGAACAGACCTGTTCACCAGAGCTCCCGCTGTTGATCCTGAGACCGATCCTTTCCTCGCTTGTCCAGACGCCCAAAAGTCACGGTACCGGTACCTACAGCCTCCCTGACATCCCAGGCCACAGTAACAGCACCAGACTGGGGCATGATGACCCGAGGGAACCGTGGAGAACAAGCGGCCTCGGCCGCGGCTGACTTCCAAGATGGCGCCTGGTCATCTCAGCCTTAGAGAACACCACGAGGCCAGGAGAAGAAAACGGAGCAGGGGGGTAAGTCACAGAAACCCCCTAAGATTAAAGATCAGCCCAGAGACATGCTCTACTATGCCCAGAAGTTAACAGGCTCAGCAGAACCCACACAGAGCAGCACACAGCTTCCTGCAGCTTCTATGGGACAGGCAGGCAGGGGTGACACAGACAGGCCAGAAGACGCTGACACCATGGAGTCTGTACCTGACCCTATGCCAGGCCTGTTTGATATGCAGGTGGAGGACACCCCCCAGCCCACGCTGAGTGAAATACTCCATGCAGTCCACAGATGCACTGCTTCAGTGGATGACCTTAAGGAGAAGTTTGGAGGACTGAAGGAGACTGTCTCCCTCCTCCGGCAGGACATTCAGAAAATCAGAGAGAGAACCACGGCAGTGGAGGGAAGGGTCAGCGATATAGAGGACCAGATGCCCCACTTAAACAGGGATGTGAGGGGAGCCACACAGCATGCACGCCAGGCCTTTGAAAAGACCGACAACATCGAGAACCGCCTGAGACGTAACAACGTTCGCATAGTCGGGCTTCCAGAGAAAGTTGAGGGCAGAGACCCCACGACATTCGTTGAGGAATGGCTGCAAAATACATTCGGCAAAGAGGCTTTTTCACCACTGTATGCGGTGGAACGGGCACACCGAGTACCACCAAGACCTCTCCCGCCTGGCAACCCTCCCAGAGCGATGCTGGCCAGGCTCCTCAACTATAGGGACCGTGAAGTGGTTCTAAGGTTAGCCAGAGAAAAGGGGACTGTGCAGTTCAACGGTACCAAAATATCCTTCTATCCTGACTTCTCTGCCGAAGTACAGCGCAGAAGATCTAAGTTTGCTGACGTCAAAAAAAGGCTACAGCGACTGCAACTCAAATATGCAATGCTGTTTCCCGCAAAGCTGAGAGTCACGGCCGGAGACCAGAATCACTTTTTTGAAACTGCACAGGATGCAGCAGAATGGCTGGACCAGAACGAACAGGATCTGCAACGCCGCAGACGTGAAAATGAGGAAGGCTGATTTCAACTAACCAACTTACCCCATATATAACAGGGCGCATACATTCCACTTCTTATATTGCTCCTTACACAGAGGACGTTTCCTTATCATCCAGCGACAGCGATTGAACACCAAACCTTACAGAGCTTGGCACATTTTTTGTCTAACCAGTCGGGTGGGCTGTGAATGTGCCTCATCTCCGCACAATACAAGTTGCCATTGTTGATATGGCTTGAGTTTGTGTGCCCTGTTGGCACGGTTTGGGCATATGGAGCCCCACAGTTTTTGATCTCTTTCCGCTGGGCACTGTCAGCGAGACCTGTTTTACAAGTTCTACTCCATATATGGATCCATCATGTGCTCAGTGTCACCACACCATTGAGCTGGTTTATTTTCTGCAGGGATTTGTTGCTTCTCCACTGCGTACTATGCCTCGTTGACCTGCCTCACGCCCCACACATTCGGATGGTCATTTTGTCTGCACGAGGACTGCGTCTTGGAAGACACCGGGTGCAAAGCCAAATGACACAGGACAGGGACATGCCTATCAGAAATGGTTCATACCCTCGCTATGTCTGATACACCTATAGTGTCCTGGAACGTGCGAGGCGTAAATGACCCATTAAAAAGATCCATGATCTCTGCTGGGCTGCGGAAGTTTCACCCGGCCATAATAGGTTTGCAGGAAACCCACTTGAAGAGCGACACAGTTAATTTTTTGCAATATGCCTGGGTGGGTAAAGCCTATCACTCCACCTACTCTACTTTTTCGCGTGGAGTAAGTGTTTTGATACACAAAGCCCTAGTGTACCAGGAACTTGACTCATTGATAGATATATCTGGAAGGTTTGTGTTCTTGCACTGTAAATTGTACACATTTACATTGATATTAGCCTTTGTGTATGTGCCCCCTCCGTTCTCCAGAGAGGTTCTGCAGCTATTAATCTCATATTTAGTTAACAAACCGGATATTCCGGTGTTAATCATGGGTGACTTTAATTGTTACCTGGACCCAAAATTAGACAGACACCCTCCTGTACAGCCCCCTGGGGGCGGACGAGGCACAGCTCTGAGCCGTTTACTTACAGAATTAGGATGGATGGAAATGTGACGTAACAGAAACCCAAGTAACAAGCAATTTTCTTGTTTCTCTAAGACCCATGGGTCACTATCTCGCATTGATTTATGTATAGGCACCCCAAACCTGGCTGGTAGTATATCTAAAATAGAATATTTCCCGCGAGGTGTCTCTGACCACTCCCCATTAGCTGTTTGGCCAACTACTAGGCCCCCTAGTAACCTACCTAGAGCCCCCTGGAAGTTAAATGCCTTCTGGCTGAAACTTTTCACTTCACAAGATAGAATAGCCGCCCAAATCCAGGCCTTCTTTAAAATACATAGACATCTATCCAATACTCATCTGAAATGGGAAACCTTTAAAGCACACTTAAGAGGGACATTTATCCAGGAAATACAGAAGGTCAAACACAATTCCTCGGTCCTGTTAGAACAGGCTGGGGACTTGGTGCGACAACTGGAATTGACTTATGTTACCAGCCCCACCGACTCCGCCAGGGAGGCATGGATGTCGGCCCAGGACTCCCTGGACCGGTTGAGATCCTCCACAGCTGAGAAAAAGAGATTTTTTTCGAAACTGGCGTTCTATGAAGAGGGGGAAAAGACAGGCCGTTTACTTGCAAAAATCGCACGATCCCAACAGCAGTCACCGGCCATTGGTGCTATTAGAGCAGCCAATGGGAAAATAGTTAATTCTCCGGAGGTGGTTATCTCCGAGCTGGCATCTTTCTATGGCGACTTGTATAAATCGAGAGATGCCTACTCGGATGCAGACCTAACCATGTACATGACAAAAATAGATTTACCCTCGCTGTCGGTGGCAGCTCGAAATCAGTTAGATGCTCCTATAACCCTGGAGGAGCTACACACCGCGGCCTGCTCTTTTCCCACATGTAAGGCGCCGGGAGAGGATGGCCTCCCCATGGAGGTGTTCAATGAATATGGTGAACAGATACTCCCCGAACTGTTAAAGGTTTTTAATGCTTGCCTAGAGGCGGGTAGACTTCCCGAATCCATGACGAGAGCCAACGTAATCCTACTACTCAAACAGGGGAAGGACCCGGTTGACCCCGGCTCCTACAGACCTATATCGTTACTCCAGAGTGACGTGAAGATCCTAGCAAAGGTCCTGGCGCTGCGGGTCAATGGGGTCATCTCCTCCATTATATACCAGGATCAGGCAGGTTTTTTGCCACAAAAGTCAAAGGCTACAAATCTTAGGAGACTGTTCCTGAATATGCAGATGCAAGCGGATAACGGGGGTCAAAGGGCACTGTTGTCTCTAGACGCCAACAAGGCCTTTGACAGCGTTAGCTGGAGATATGTATGGGCAGTGTTGGAAAAGTTTGGTTTCGGTGCACGGTTTATGGCCTGGGTTAAGTTGCTGTATGCGTCCCCTCAGGCCAATATTAGAGTGACAGACAGGGTGTCGCACGCCTTCGCTCTGGGCAGGGGGACGAGGCAGGGTTGCCCTCTGTCCCCCCTGCTCTTTGCGATCGCGATAGAGCCCCTAGCAGCCCTGATAAGAGACAGTGCCCAGATACAGGGGTTCCAATACGGAAACCTACATGAAAAAATAATGTTGTATGCTGACGATATGCTACTCTTCTTGGGGGACACTGGTCGCTCGTTAGTGGAGGCGATGTCCATAATAAAAACGTTCGGACACTATTCCGGGCTAACCATCAACTGGTCCAAGTCAGCTCTGATGATGTTGGAAGGGGATCACGGGGTTGCACTCCCTGATGGCTGCCCCATTCCCCTGGTCACTGGTTTCAAATACATGGGCATCCAAGTGGCGCCCAGGATTGGAGACTACTGCGCTTTAAACATCTACCCCCTGCTTTCTCGTTTTCGAGATAAAATAAACACCTGGAACAACCTGAAGATGTCCTTGGCGGGCAAAGCCAACCTAATTAAAATGATCCTAATGCCACAGCTGCTATACTTCCTACATAATACTCCTGTAGTGATCCCACTTAAAATTTTCAGAATAGTGAATACACTCTTTCGTCAGTTACTATGGAACAACAAAAACCCCAGAATTAAGCTGGAGCAGCTGCAGCAATCAAAGGACAGTGGGGGGTTGGCAGTTCCCAACCCCTGGTTGTACTATATAGCGTCCCAATTGCAGCAGCTGGTCGGCTCTATGACACCAGAACCAAAAGGCTCGTCGGCGCGGCTGATGTTAATGGCGACTGGGGCAGAGACCATTCCCATGGGCCTTGAGGCACAGTTATTTGCAAAGTCCAACAAACAGACCCCAACACTATCACTAGTACAAAGAATTTGGAATAAGGTTAGACAGCTTCAGGGGGTACAAGGCTTCACTGATTTTAGCCCAATATGGGGCAATCGCTCTTATACGGAGCTGGATAAATTATTACAAGGGCCAAGATGGCGCAAATATGGGGTTAAACTGCTACCACAAATATTCGCAAACGGTAAACCACTCTCCTTTACAGATCTGCAGGATAAATTTCACCTTCCAGATAACATGCTCTATTCATACCTTCAGCTGCGACATGCAATTCTCACACAGGGGGACGCGGGGGGTTGGACACTGTCACCCACACTGGTGTTTCATGTTTTGCAATCCAGTAGTGAGACCAAGGGTATTATATCTCAATGCTATCAGATGTTATTAGTGAGGCACTTGCGAGCATACCCATGTAAGGCAATGCTGGCCTGGGAAAGGGACCTTGGTCAGATTACAGAGGAGCAATGGGAGGAGGCCCTGCAGTCTATACCCACTTGCTCCCTCAACGTCGCACAAAAGGTTTCCCAATTGTTTATAGCGTTAAGAGTGCACTACACCCCAAAAAAGCTATTTAAAATGGACAGGACGATAGATCCTCTATGTTCCCGCTGCCGTCAACAAGATGGGGACCTTATCCACCTTCTGTGGAGATGTCCGAAGCTCCACAGATATTGGAGGGAGGTGATGGGTACGCTCAATGAGGTATTTCAAACGAAAGTACCCATAGACCCCATGTGCTGCATACTTGGGGTCCTGGAGGATGAGATCCCGGAAGAATTGGTCAGGGTCGCGTTCTCCAGAGCTTTATTTCAAGCCAGAAAACTTATACTTATGGGTTGGAAGTCAGTGGAACCACCTACTAGTCGCACATGGGTGGAACACATGGGACAAACCCTCATAAGGGAAAAGTATATATATCAACACAGAGGGTGCCCTACCAGGTTTGAACGAATTTGGTCCAAATGGTTGGACACACCGGGGCTAAGTCCGAGAGAGCTAGTGATGTCCAGACTCTTACAATCTCTGTAAATAAAACGAGGAGGTGCAGGACAGTGTAAACATTATAAGATGTGCAGGTGGGGGGGGGGGGGACGAGGATAATGTGTACTTGGATTTGCAGAAGTGTCGTGGTGAGATGGAGAGCAAAGTTGTAATAAACACTGTATGTATGTACATGAAGGATTTCTGCTACAACAAATCCTATGTAATTGAAAAATTGGTGACGTTGATCGATGGATAATATGTGAATGTTCAATAAAACCTTTTTTTGATTTAAAAAAAAACTATATTATGCTTAGGAATTATTTCACTATTATAAGGGGTGATCTGAATGATAGCTTAAAACCTGAAGAATAACTCTACCTACAACCCTAAAACCCCAGGGAGCCAGTGTCTGACTGCGTTTAAGAAAATGGTAGAAGAGGACTTGAGAAATCTGAAAAGGAAGGAAAGAAAGAGGAAAAATATCTGGAGGACCATCAAGGATTTAGGGAAACGGCATGAGGTAGTTATAAGGCCGGCCGACAAGGGAGGAGGACTGGTCATCTTGGACAAAAAAGACTACCAAGAGGAGATTGGCAACCTACTAAATGTGGAAAATACATATAAGAAACTTAGAACGAATCCAAAGAAAAAATATGAGAAACTACTAAAGAAGTACATCACTAAAGGAAAGGCTATGGGGATTTTGAATGCGAAAGAAGCGGAATACTTATACTCTAACTCTACAAAGACTCCAGTGATATATTATACACCAAAGATCCATAAAAGACTGAATAAACCACCTGGGAGACCGATCATCAGCGGTATAAATTCGATCTTCTCCAGATTAGGGGAATATCTAGATAAATATCTGAAACCTCTGGTACAGCAAGGGAAATCATATCTGCGAGATAGCTTACAGCTTATCGAAGAACTCCAAAGTATAAGAGGTACAGAAAATTGGGTATTGGCAACAATAGATGTCAATTCATTGTATACAAGCATTGAACAACCAGATGGATTGCTTGCAGTAGAAAAGGCTCTACATGAGAACACAGGAATGAGACAGGGGCAGATCAACTACATTATTGAAGGCCTAAAAATGGCAATGGAGTGCAACTACTTTTGGTATAACAAGGAGTACTTTGTACAAACCAAGGGTGTTGCAATGGGGGCACGATATGCACCAAGTGTTGCAAACCTGTTCATGAACATGTGGGAGGAGGAATACATTTATAACAAAAACATCCCCCAGATTAAAATGTACCGTAGATATATTGATGATTTAATAATCCTATGGGATGGCACTACGGATAGTTTTGAGAAATTTCTTGAAGGGCTGAATATGAATAGGTACGGGATCACGTTCACGGGCAAGTGGAACCTGCATGCGATTGATTACCTGGATCTGGAAGTCTTCAAAGCAGGAGACTCTCTTAATACCCGTACCTTCTTTAAAAGCACAGATCGTAATGGGTATATACCCACTTCAAGCTGCCACCATCCGAAGTGGAAATCCAACATTCCAAAAGGGCAACTATTAAGGATACGGAGAAACTGCAACACACTGGAAGATTTTGAGGCCCAGGCAGATGTCCTGATTCAGCGGTTCCAAGAGAAAGGATACCCGCAGGAAAATCTGAACAAGCTGAAGCAGGAGATCAAGAACATGGACAGGAACCAACTACTTAAGAAAAACAGTAAGGCCAGGAATGATCAGATGGAGATGACCTTCATTACAGGGTTTAACAACCAATATAAGGATGTGGAACGAATCATTAAGAAATATTGGCCCATCTTGAAGGAGGATCGGGTACTAGCTAAAATCCTCCCCAGCAAACCGAAGTTTGTGTACAGAAAAGCACCTACTCTTCGAAACCATCTTGTACATAATGTCATCGACCCCCCCAGGCAAACCAATATTATACCCAATATGAAAGGGTTCTTCAGATGCCGCAGATGTCTACCCTGCAGAGTCAGCAAACCCCAACCCAGGAAAAAGGAAAAGTTCAAGTCAACTGTGGATCATAAAGAATATCAGATCAAGGAGTTGATAACTTGTCATAGCACTCATGTCACTTATATATCATTGAGTGCCCTTGTCATCTACAGTACGTGGGGAGAACCACCCGCCCACTCTATGTCAGAATACGGGAACATATCAAAAATATTAAAAAAGGGTTTCCGAAGCATCATTTATCACGGCATTTTGCCGAATTCCATCAAAAAGACCCCAGTGGCCTGATCTTCTATGGCATTGATCAGGTGAAAACCCATTGGAGAGGGGGCAATAAGGAAACACTAGTCTCCAGGAATGAGACAGGGTGGATATATCGGCTGAGGTCTATTGCCCCTAGAGGCCTGAACTTGGACATAGACCTCAGCTGTTTTATAGCTAACCCTTAAATCTACTTGTAGTAGTATAGACTTCCCCTTAGCCCCCCTTTTCTGGCATATGATCTTTGCCTATACCTGATAGTTGCCTAATATAGAAGGGGAGAATAGAACCTTAATACTAACTATCCTATTGCCTTTACATACATGTGCTATAGTACAATAGAGGAGGAGGGGACAGTGATAGAAAAATTCCTAGAAACAACTATCATGGGGTTGGCATATAGGCCTGAATATAGCCAAATTCCCCTCATGATTATGGGGCACAGGTGCATGTACAGATATATGTGGGAATACCCACACTTAACCATGGGACACTAGGTGCAACTTATATGTACCAGGATAGGGTTTCCATATATATGTATGTGCCTAAAATCATGCCCCTCACGCTGTCCTCCCTCTGCTCTCACTAATTTCCATTTATGGTGTCTGTAGTTTATTTTTACTCCATGTCTTTAATATAACTCACACCCCGGATTGATACCATGTACCCCAACTCCTCGGGTATCTTAGCACCCCAGACGGGTATGGGGGGGCCTGGGGTGTGAATACCATATTGGAGAAAGTGTGCTAAGGAGTATCTGGGTGCAAGTGGGTAAATACACCACCTAATATATCATCGAGAGGCTATTGTACGTGGGTTAGTAACCATGTGAAGGAGTACCCTACAGTCGGAAATGCCTACACAGTAGTTATATCTAGGAATACACTGGCCTCATATGGGAATGCCTGCAAGTCAGCTAGTTCTTTATGCATAATATTCTTTGGGCATATAATTTTAACTTTCACTTACCTGAAGGACCTGGGTGATCTCAGAAACATTATCTGTTTTTTATTATATTTTTTATTATTTTCTATTATTTTTATATATTTTTTCTATTTTTTATTAGTCTGTATTATGTAGTCTTTGTTTTTTAAAGTTTGGAGATCGGAGGATGATATTCATACAGATAGCAATACACATCCAATATCCTGGTTCCGCATCCATACCTTGGTGGATGCTGAACGGGACTTGGGCTGACATTTCATTACATCCACTTTTGCAAGATAGAAGCTAGGTTTGCAGGGTGGATGACATGCAATACCGTTACCCACCACTGTGAACTGTGTCTATATGATATACTTACCTGGCTTATAACTTAAGATGTTTTTTATTTTGTTTAAGTTCAACTTACATTATACAAGATGCCTGATGCACACTGCTTCTTGTTAATTATGTCTGCCAATTTATGTAAAGGGTCAGCGGAGATGCATGGGTCATTATTAAGTATTAATGCCTCGACCTATGCGTATAGGGATCCGATTTGGGCACCGCCTAATGAGAATGTACCGGGAGGGGGAGCCACGGGATTGAAAATCCAATCAAAACCCCTATAGTGATGGGAGAGGGGAGGATCCAGCATGTCTGCCTACCTTAAAACCTGAGAGGTGTAGTAAGATGGCGCCGCCTTTGAAAACGTCGATGACGAAACGCGTAAGGCGGGGCTACGCACTTACGTCATTTCCGGGTACGGAGCGAGAGAGCCTGGAACGCAGCTGGACCGCATGCCACACGCTGCGGGGAAGCACTTCCTGGCTATCGGCTTCACCCATAGTGTAGTGCGATGTGTTTTTTCCCTATTGGGGAGTTTTATACTATTAAAGTTTTTAATTATACTACACTATGAGGTGGCATCTCTTTTTATGAGGGCTTTTTGCTGGTGATCCCCTTCCTGGATACGGTATAAGGTGGTAGTCCGGAACCCCTGTGAGAGAGGCATTCCATCTCAGCAACCACGGGATATCGGATAAGAGGACGGCCTTGGGACCCAAGAGTGCCTGTCACCCCTGCAGGGGTAGTGGAAGCTGGTGAGTGGGGAGCCAAAAGGGGAGCACAGAAGTCACGGATTTACCTCTGTGGGCACCAAAGTCACATAGCCGTTGGAACTTTTCTGCTGCCAATCCCACTGGGATTCACCTACTGAGAAAGGAATTTTTAATTTTGATGTCATTCACAATTTTTTCTTTTGTTTGGTTTTTTGGACTTGATTGTACTATATTGCACTTTACTGGATTGCACGGCTATATATATATATATATATATATATATATATATATATATATATATATATATATATATATATATATGTGAATGCTGGGTTGTACTGCCATATATATCACTGCACTGTCGTTTATATGGTTTTGCACTGTTATATGTCATTAATTTTATACATATATATTGGATTTATCACATTAGCTGCTCAGCAACAGCACCTAGTGGCACTTTTTTGATACTATTGGTGATTCAGAGGTATATGCAATACATAAGGGATTGCATATACATATATGTACACTATATATAAAGTATTTTATATTATATGTATTCACTTTTAGAGTCTCACAGTCTTCTCATCAACTCATTTGCTTTAGTCACCGTATACGCATACTAATATCACATTCCACATCTCAATAGGGAGCGCCATACCCCCACCTACAAATTCCCTGAATGATAGCTTATTTACACAGATATGATGGATAGCAGGATAAAAATACTGTCTTGGAATGTGAGGGGACTGAATAATAAATTTAAGAGGTCTTCAGTATTCCAGTACCTTAGACACGTAAGGCTGCATATCGTCCTCCTTCAGGAAACCCACCTTGAGGGAAACAAAATACTTTCTCTCCGTAAACCCTGGACTCAGAGGTCATTTCACTCCACCTATTGAACGTATGCCAGAGGGACCTCTATATTGATTAGCAAGGCAGTTGCGTGTACGATCCATCACTGACCCGGGAGGACGATATGTGGCAATAGTACTAGAAGTTGGCTGTCAGAAAATGCTGTTAGTGAACATTTACTTACCCCCACCTTTTCGGGTGCAAACATTGTATGATCTGTTGGTAACATTGGCACCATACATGCATCTACCAATGATACTCATGGGGGACTATAATGCCATCTTAGATTCTGTATTGGATTTGTCTAATGCAGCTAGGCCAGCCTCAACAGATCTGTGTTCTTGGGTGTCGGTGACGGGTTTAACTGAAATCTGGAGGTAGAAACACCCAGAAGTCGTGTCGTATTCGCACCTCTCTTCCACACACAAATCTTCAGCCAGAATTGATTTAGCGTTTAGGAATGCTTCCATTTTAAAAAATCTCTATGAAGCAGAATATTTGGCGGGTGGTACCTCGGATCACAACCCGTTGCTGGTTACCCTGGCCTTCCCATCCAGGGGAGGAAGAGGGGGTTGGAGATTGGCTCCAGGGTGGTTGCAGGAAGAACAAGTAACTGCTCAGATTCAAACTGCAATGGATACATTCTGGGCAATGAATGTGAATACAGTAGATCTGCCCATGGTTTGGGATGCATGCAAAGCGGTGTCATGGGGTAAATGCATATCGGCAATAAAGGCAGCCAAAAAAGAACATAATGAGGAATGTGAGCTTCTGTCGGCCAAAGAGCGGGAGTGTGTGCGAAAAATCAAGCTGACTCTACCTCAGAGGCTAATTATGTGTCTCTACTTGTAAGTAGGAGATCTGTGTCTCTACATTTCACAAACTTAGCTCACACGGAGGCGAGGCAGAGGGCAGAGACTATCTTTGCTGAGGGAGATCAAAAAGGCAGCTGATCAAAGGGTACCAAGTTAGTATCCCAGCAATAAGAGGTGGGACTGGGGCAATAGTCACAGATCCAGGGGGAATTTTAGATGAATTTGTGAAAATCATTGTCTCTATAGACAATGAAAAAGCCTTTGACTATGTGGACTGGCAATACATGCACAAGGTGTTGGAGACCATGGAATTCGGTCCTGGATTACGCCATTGGGTCACGCTTGCTGTACAGTGCTCCGAAGATGGCAATTAGAGTTGGTACCATGGTCTCTGATTTTTTCTTGATAGGAAGAGGAACAAGACCGGGGTGCCCGCTTTCCCCCTTTCTTTTTGCTCTGATGATGGAACCTATTGCCAGGGCTCTTAGACAATCTGAAGATGTGGGAGCAATCCGTGTGGGGAACATAACAGAATGTATAGCGTTATATGCAGATGACTTGCTCCTGTTCCTTAGAAACCTGGGGCCATCCCTCAGAGCGGCCTTAGCAATCCTAGATAAATTTGCTATCTTTTGTGGTGTGCGGGCGAACTGGAGCAAGTCATCGATCCTACCTCTGGGCCCAGGAGCAAAAAACTCACTAGATGACTCCCTACCCACTTCAATGGGATTGCTCAATCACCTACCTCGGGGTTAAAATACCAGCAAATATTCAAGATTATATGTTGCTAAATCTCCTACCATTTAGTAACCAGACTTAAACAAAAGACAATGGCATGGAAAAACCTTCCCCTCTCATTGCTAGGTCGGGTTAGCCTCATTAAAATGAAATTTCTCTCAGTAATTCTATATTTCCTACGTCACTCCCCCTTATGGATCCCAAAAACTTTTTTTAAATCTCTAAATAGCATAATAGGGACCTTTATATGGTCACCACAGTCACCTCGCATAAGTACCAAAATTCTGCAGGAGCCATGGGGACAGGGGGGCTAGCACTACCAGATGAAGGCTGTGTAGCCGAAACATGTCAAGTGGATCCCTCACGATTACCGCAACTGATTTTTTTATGAGCTGTCTTTGATCTCCTATCAAGTGAGTGTTCTGATTTTTTTTTTTTTTAATAAATTGATGTTTTAAACGTTATTATGCCATGTGAGCTTTTTTTCTCGCATGACATCTGAAACACTTATTGGGCCTGTTGGATTGTCCTAAGGACGTATGAGGCTGTAGCGAGACCCCTCCCCCCAGTTTGGAAGCTGAGGATAATTTGACGATTCATTTCGCCAGACCTGGTGGTCAACAAGCTGTCTCTGATCTGTAAGACGTAGGTCTTTTCAGGTCATTTGATTCCGGTAAGCCTCCTCTGAAATTTCGGTGATGGTCCTGCCACCTATTTAGATCTTCCACCCTTCTGTGATCTATTCATCCATTTGCCAGAAGTGAACATATTCGCTCTTGAAGACACCCTGGGAGTCGTTTATTCAATCTTTTTTTATTTCTATTCCTATTTCATTTTATCAGTTTTTTTAGCACTTAACCCTTATAGACTTCTTGGTGGAGGCCCCTTTGTTTTTATTATTCACCATCACTATAAATACGAATTTGCCATGGACTATATTATTTGACTTGTTACACATGTACGGTCCTTCAGACCCACTACCTATTTTTTGTTACAGGTTCACATTATTCATTTATTATTGTCACTGTCAAAATGCCTATTTGTATCACTTAATGTTGCTGATATTTTTTTTACTAAGGACATATTGATTCATTGTTTATATTTGTCATAATTTGTTTATACACCATAGCGCTACACTATAGTTCCTAGTTTTTTCACTTCTGCCTTTGTCTAGAGGTGTGTTTAGCTGCTAGTTGTATATTTTTCTTTTTAATTATTGTTTGGCGCAGCGCTGTACTTATTTCCATATTTGGGCTAGCACTACCTGACTGGCAGAAATATTATCTGGCAGGGCATATGGTGTTCGCCAGGAATGGCTGATAGCGGATGATGGAGATTCTGCCACGGTGGTGGAAGCAGCACACTTAGGGTCATACGAAAGTCTAAGGATGGCCTTATACAGGGGTCGGAAATCTTGCTTGCCCTTAACTGACTCAATGAAAGCAACCATTAGGGCATGGGAGACTACCACCACCTTGATGTCTCCTAGCTATGTGGGGGTTACACCGTCAGCGCCATTATGGATGAACCCAAATCTCCCGCACTTCTTCTCTCTTCCTGACCCAATGATATGGGCGTGCAGGGGTGTCAAGGTGTTAAATGACATCACCAGAGAGGGGGAACTGTGTACATTTGACCAGATAAAGGCCAGACATGACTTACCCAACTCCTTCTTCTTCCGCTATTTGCAGCTGCGCCACGCTTTTAAGGCGCAGTTTGATGGCCAAAAGGATAGAATATCTGCCATCAGCACTGGAGACTCTTTTGACTGAGGAGGACTTGGCCAAGCCTCTATCAACGGTATACAAGTCTCTCTTCAAAAAAACACCTTTGGGAATATCTAAGTGTAGAGAGTGGTGGGAGAGAAAGATCACAGACATTTAAGGAGAGGATTGGGAGGATATGTGGGATCATCCCTTTAAATATAGGCTAAAGTGATCTGGTGCTGTAAATGCTACATAAACAATACAAGATTATTACATAAATGTGCAAATGAAATCGTGACAGTGCCTCTGAAAGTATACCATACACGAAGCAATATTAAATCGTGCACTGATATCAATAATAGAATATGAGTGATTTAGTCCATAAAAAATCCATAGACAGGACACCGTGCAGGAAATGTGCAGTCTCTGGAAACAGTCCACCAATTCACTCAGTGATAGTGATTCCTCTCCCCTTGAACTCAACACTCACCAGCTCAATATGCCTCACACTCTCGTGTTTTGGCAATAAGGCATAAGTATAGTTGGTCAATAGAAGACGGAAGATCCAGATTCCTTGATAAATCGAAGTGTCACCTCAATGTATAAAAGAACTCAAAATAGTGTGATACCGTAAAACGTAAAATTTATTTAATTAAAACCTTCAATCATTACACTCACAAGAAAACTTCTTGATAAAAGCCAAACTGACACTGCAAATCAAATCCAAACACAATCCTCCTCTGTGAAACGCCCAGTACCACTATGGAAATGATGGTCATGGCGGACCTCAAGGGACAGCGTTAGATAGGTTCTCACCCCACTTCGCTGACACGCTGCTGGTGTAGATATCCTGCTGTTAGGCAAGCCCAGGGAGCAGCTCCTCTGTCACCCTCGAACTCTCCCGCCGGTGTACGGAGGTACACAACCACGTCCCGTCCGTCACTGATTGTTACTGGTAGATGCCGTACAGCCACGCCCCGACATGTTTTGTCATACCTGACTTCCTCATGGGATTGGCTGTACGGCACGGCATCACCTCCCCTTATACCCCTCACGTCTTTCCGACGTAGCTGTATGCTAATGAGTCTTCCCAATCCCAGGTGTCCCCGCGGCCCTCCAAGCAGCGATGCTGGGCCGATCACAGGCTTTCATTTCCAGTATAGGGATATTGAAGCAATATTTAGAAAGCACTGGCATATCTTGGGTAGGGATAGACACTTAGGTCAAATCTTGCCCTCATCACCCAAGTTTGTCTACAGACGAGCTCCAAACTTTGGAGATAGAGTGGTAAGAAAGATCCTGAACCCACCAGGGCAACAGACTTTAAGGATTGACCTACAAGGTTTTTTCCCATGCAGGAAATGTGTGTGTTGTAAAACCGTGAGGGTCTCCAATAGGGGGATAACAACTGTTACCAGCACAGACCAGAAAATCTTTGAAATTAAAGAATACATATCGTGCAACTCCTCACACGTGGTCTACCTTTTATGGTGCCCGTGTGGGTTATTGTATGTTGGACGGACAAAACGACTACTCCGTGTCCGAATATCTGAACACCTTACGAATATTAGGAATGGCTTCAAATACCATAGTGTATCCTTACACTTTCGAGAGAAACATCACCAAGACCCCTCCTTAGCACAATTTTGTGGATTAGATTGTGTGTATCCATCGTGGAGAGGGTCGAACAGAGTAAGGGACCTCTCACAAAGGGAGACCCTATGGATATATCGTCTGAAGAGCCTTGCCCCCAGGGGCCTCAATATTGAGGTAGACTTAAACTGTTTCATCAGTGACGTCTAACAGGGTACCCAATGAGATTTGCTCATACTTTGCTCTATATATTTTTCTAAATAGTTTATTTCACCGCACATTTTGTTTTTTATAATATTATTAGTTTGAATATTATTAGTTTGAATTTTAGAATTCTACACAAAAAATAATAATTTTTTTGAAACATTGACTTATAGACACTTCATCACTTATAGATTTGAAGCACACTGCACAGGTATCAGAATTTACACTAATCTGGCACACCAGTAGGTTGAATGACTTTAAGTGGTCACGGGGGATGGTAATTGTGCGGTTCAATTCTATTTAATTTTACTCTAATTTTATTTAACTTTTGGGAAACTGAGAAGTCACTTTCTCACTTTCACCACTAGGGGGCTATGATGGTGGTTAATAGCATTAAGGCTCTCTAATAACCTATAAAGATTCACTTTTTTTCACTTATCACAGATATACAATAGAGAGTTAGGAAAGGAGTTTTTCATATTTATTTAGTTTCCCTATTATTAGCTAAGGGTAATGAGGGGTATGTCTAGGGAAGGGTCCCGTTCTTTAGATCTGGATCAGTCAATGTATGGGGTGCATGCATTGGCTATATGTCACAGAGTACCAGGACGAGGCCACTAGGTAACACTTCTAGGCGAACAAGTCCTCGGGAGTTGTCCAGTAAATAGGATGTATGCATACGATCAATCAGTACCTTATGAATAAGATTATGACCAAAAGTTTCTATCCAGTTTACATCCCCTTTGAATGTTTGCTTTGCATTTTTGTGTATACCCTTTTTGAATTTTTGCTATTCGATCTATGCAACACATCTGGGATGTATATGCTCCGCTAACACTGAGGACATTGTATAATGATTATGCTCTCTGGAGTTTGTGATCGGCCCAGCATCGCTGCTTGGAGGGCCGCGGGGACACCTGGGATTGGGAAGACTCATTAGCATACAGCTACGTCGAAAGACGTGAGGGGTATAAGGGGAGGTGATGCCGTGCCGTACAGCCAATCCCATGAGGAAGTCAGGTATGACGAAACATGTCAGGGCGTGGCTGTACGGCATCTACCAGTAACAATCAGTGATGGACGGGACGTGGTTGTGTACCTCCGTACACCGGCGGGAGAGTTCGAGGGTGACAGAGGAGCTGCTCCCTGGGCTTGCCTAACAGCAGGATATCTACACCAGCAGCGTGTCAGCGAAGTGGGGTGAGAACCTATCTAACGCTGTCCCTTGAGGTCCGCCGTGACCGTCATTTCCATAGTGGTGCTGGGCGTTTCACAGAGGAGGATTGTGTTTGGATTTGATTTGCAGTGTCAGTTTGGCTTTTATCAAGAAGTTTTCTTGTGAGTGTAATGATTGAAGGTTTTAATTAAATAAATTTTACATGTTTTACGGTATCACACTATTTTGAGTTCTTTTATACATTGAGGTGACACTTCGATTTATCAAGGAATCTGGATCTTCCGTCTTCTATTGACCAACTATACTTATGCCAAAACACCAGAGTGTGAGGCATATTGAGCTGGTGAGTGTTGAGTTCAAGGGGAGAGGAATCACTATCACTGAGTGAATTGGTGGACTGTTTCCAGAGACTGCACATTTCCTGCACGGTGTCCTGTCTATGGATTTTTTATGGACTAAATCACTCATATTCTATTATTGATATCAGTGCACGATTTAATATTGCTTCGTGTATGGTATACTTTCAGAGGCACTGTCACGATTTCATTTGCACATTTATGTAATAAACTTGTATTGTTTATGTAGCATTTACAGCACCAGATCACTTTAGCCTATAGAGCTGTTTTGCACACTTGGCAGTTTAAACACTGGCCTTTAGCGCCACTTTTATTGATTTGCAAGAGCCGCGCATGGGCTCTTGGGAACAATAGACCAATCAGTTCAGTTTTATTTTATTTTAAAGTGGCAGCTTAGCATAATACGTTTATTTATACTTGTTTTCTAGGGGGGTAACACCCCTGCACCTGGCATTTGAGCGCAGTGGTGGAGACTCGGGAAGGGCGGTATATCTTGAGTTTTCATTTGTTACACATATATATATATATATATATATATATATATAGCCAACGGTTAGCAGCCAATGCTGGAGATGTCCCTTCACGTGCACACCGCACTTTGTTAAATATTGGGCTATTTTATGGTAGAAAGGCTATACTATTAAAATTGAAAGAAATCAGCTGCACCCACTGGAAAGGTCTAGTTAAGGCGGTCATTCCTTTATACAGAGCAGGTCTGGCTTGACTCCTCAGATACAGTGGGCTAAACAGGAAAAGGTATATATACAAAGGGGGCCTACAAAATATAGAGCTGCTATGCTCTCCTGTTAAATAAATAAACAAGGTTCTCACAAATAGACACAACAATGTTCGCTTTTACCATACGGGTGTACATATTTGGTATTTGAGGGACACGATAAGAATATCTGTAATCATAAGGTGCACTTGACTATAACTACAACTGTGAAACTAAGGCAGGAAGGGAGTCAGCACATCCGCCCAGCACAACCGGCTCGGAGACAGTTCCCTGTATAATTAAAGCAAAAGGTGCTTTATTCAGCATAAAAAGCAAAACATTTCGAAGAAATGACAGGCTAGTCTTTAGATACAGTTCCCACACACAGGCTTATAGAAAAAAACTTCAAAGCTCTAGCCAGAGCTACAGTCTCTTTACACAGATTAACTCACCCACTTGTGGAGCCTTCCCAACAGCATGCAGATGTCTCTCTCACTGATAGCAAACAGCTCCACCCAAACTCTCAGACCAGCTGACTTATAACCAGGTCTGAAGGGAAAGTACCTTCCCTTTTCAGTTAACCCTCTTAATCGTTCTTTTTCTTGAATGGGCACAGTGAGCAATCACTACTGATTGCTGTTGTGTCCATTCATCACCAGAGAATAGTAAACAGTGTTTACTATGCTTCAGTGTTGTGAATGAATAGGAGTCTCTATACTTAAATATGAATAAGTAGAGTGCAGCTGACAGCCCCTTTTCAATTAAAAAATAGAATTGTGAAAAAATTTAATAAATAACAATTTAAAAAAATACATAGGCCTTTTTCACACAGGTTAAACTACAGCGTATGCCCCGGCAAGGCCATTTTTTCCTGCACAGGGATGCCAAGGTGTTCCGTGCATCCCTGTGCAGGCAGTCCCATTAATGTAATTTGGAATTTAGCAACTGCACAAACACAGCCGTTGCTCCGAATTTGACATCCATTATTATTATTATTATTATACAGGATTTATAGAGCGCCAACAGTTTACACAGCACTTTACAATATAAAAGGGAGACAATACAGTTATAATACAATAAAATACAAGAGGATGAAGAGAGCTCTGCTCAGAAGAGCTTACAATTTAATAGGGTGGGGCAGGTGGTACAAAAGGTTGTAACTGTGGAGAATGAGCTGTTGGAAGTGGTAGGAGGTTAGATGGAGACGTGATAGGCTTTCCTGAAGAGATGAGTTTTCAGGGATCGCCTGAAGGTAGCAAGGGTAGGGGATAGCCGGACAGAGGGTGGGAGAGGCTCTGGAGAAATCCTGGAGACAAGCATGGGGGGAGGAGATGAGAGAGCTTGAGAGCAGGAGGTCTTGAGAAGAGCGGAGAGGACGATTTGGGTGATATTTGGAGATAAGATTGGTGATGTAGCTTGCGGCAGAGTTGTGAATGGCTTTGTATGTAGTGGTTAGTATTTTGAATTTATTTACTGGGTGATTGGGAGCCAGTGTAGGGATTGGAAGAGAGGGTTGGCAGACACTGAGGTGTATAAGTCTGGCAGCAGCATTCATGATAAATATGAAGAGGGGATAGCCTATGGAGAGGCAGGCCAATCAGAAGGGAGTTGAAATAGTCAAGGCGAGAGATGATGAGGGAGTGGATGAGGAGCTTGGTGGTTTCATGTGTTAAAAAGGGGTGAATTTTCGAGATGTTACAGAGGTGAATTCTAAAAAATTTTGACAACAATTGGACAATTGGATTTGAGGCTGAAATGACGAGTCAGAGTCTAGGATTACTGATGGAGGGGAGGGACTGATGGTTGCATTGTTGATTTCGATGGAAAAGTCATGGAGGGGGGCTCGGGTGGGGGGGAATATTAATAGCTCAGTTTTAGAGAGATTTAGTTTAACGAAGTGGTGCGACATCCATGCTGATATGTCAGTTAGTAAGTTAGTAATGCGAGAGCAGACTGAAGGAGTGAAGTGAGGAGTAGACAGATATCCATGTCTGGTTGTCATTTACAATGTCTGTATTCGGGGTCGTACACCCACACAGATGTCCTTTGATCCTGGAAGATAAACCCCAATTTTCCGTGTGTGGCTTTTGTAATAGCAGCATCCAATTTGTTTTCAGACAAGGACTGCCTTTCAAGGTCTGCTACCTGGACTGTCAGGCATAGAGCCCTTCTGCCCATTACTGTGTTCAACATAATTTTGGCCAGCAATTTAATTAAACTAATGGATGCCTCGGCTGTGAAAGCTGCTTCAAATTGGCAAAATCAGCTAAGATTTACACCTTGCCAAGATCATGTTCCACTGCTACCTGAGATTTTTTTAATCCAGGCCTCCATTGCCTTAGAAATGGATGCAAATGGCTGTGGCCTGCCCCACCAGCCAGCATATTGATCTTTTTAAGATCCACATTCACCTGTCTATTCGGCACGTTCTAAAAAGTCACTGCATCATCATTACAGGAATGATGCCCTGTGTGTCTCTCCCTGCAGAAGCTGAAAGCCAGGGCTGCGTTCATATTTAAAAGGATACAGTTTTGCAAACCAGGTCTTAAAGGAGACCCTTTTGTCTTCTTGCTATGAAGGGGAAATTGAGCCCTTCTTTCTGACATTTCTAAAATATTTCTTCTGCTTCCTTTGTGATGACCCAGCAGGGTAGAACCATGCAACATTTCATGAACGCTTCTTCTTCACGCTCGGTGGCTATCTTTCTCATCCGAGGGCGCTGTGTCAAAGGATTAAGCTTCCTGGACTTCCAGGCCGTCCATTGTTGCTAGGGGAAACTAAGGAGACAAAGAATGTGAAGTGGACAGTACTGGGGCAGGTGGAAGTTGAGACTGAGTGGTAAACATTTTTAGCTTCTCCTGAAACGCCTGTTTCATCATAGAGATCATCTCTCTACCATATGGCTCCCTGTCCCTAGTCATTTCTTTAAAGCAGATTTCACAGGCAGTCTTGCCTTGCATGGCCTCATTAGGACATGGGCAGTACCCTTCTGGCCTGGGTTGGTCATGGTGTGATGCTTCTAGGTAATGCGTGGTGACTAATAGCATCTTGAAACAGAAGGAAAACATGAGGCTTCAGACCCTCCAGGGAAACAGCGACAGAGGCTGAGATAGTCGCCCACTCTTTCCAGAATTTTTCTCACCAAACCAACGGCCCACAACCCACTTGGCACCTGGCTGTAAACAAAGACAGAGCTTGTGTGTGCGCCCCTTTGCAGAAACCATAGGAAGCAGGAAAAGCTCACACTACCCCAAAACAGGCTAATAGCCAGTACAAAAGCAAAAAACATCCCCAGAAGACCCACTGGTAAGTCTGGGTTGGGACCAGCCCCTTGAGGAATAGCTCGCCCTTTGTATCAGTAAGCTATATGAAGTGGCCAGAAAAATAGCAATAATAATGTGGGAACTAAACAAAGTGGTACTCCCACGCTATCACATAAAATGATTAAATGGTGAATATGACTGCCGCAAACACCGATAAGCAAATCCGTGGCTAAAAGGTGTGTGAGTAATAGTGATGGTGTTGCGCTGTCAATAAAGTCAAGTGTCAATAAAGTGACTAATAAAACTATTGAAATAAATAAAGTCCCAGTGTTGTCACTATGAATCCAAAAATGCATCTGCAATAAAGTGCTCTAATTCTTCTACATTTCAAAAAGTGAATAAAAGTGATTGGTGTCTCTTCTTATAGTGTATTTGACACCTCAGTGCCCACAAGCCTCTCACCTTACTGCTGTAAGCTAACAGTAGATAACTCTCCTAGGGGATCCTTGTGCCTCCACTTATCTCTAGGGATTTCCCTTAGAACTGGACAGACGGCACTACCTCCTTAAAAGTAATGCTCGGGTTCAACCTGGTCTCCTCCACGATAGTGATATATAAACAAAAAGGGCTCCGATAGTGTAATATAGTTTTTCAAGCAATATTTATTATAAAAACAGTGTGATTTTACTCACAAGAAAAACGTTTAGCAAGACATATAATCCACGAGTGGCGAGCTCGTACTCCCCCGTCACTTCCAGTCTATCTGTCACCCAATCCCGATGCGTATTGTCACATGTTACGTGACTTCATCAGGGGTTAAACACAGATAGAGATGGTGTCCTTATGTAGTGTAATACGTAAGAATATGCTGGTGGCCATTTTCCTGTAGCCTACCATGAGAATGTATTGTGACAGCCATTTTAGTGTGGCCCGCCAATGTGGGAACTGTACCCACAGAGGATGGAGCCATACGGCATACAGATGTCTTTGAACAGGCATTTACAGCATAGAGGCCCCAGTAGGACTATTAGCCGGAGAGGTGGAGGACCGGGCAGGACGGTATTCATTCTGCAGGTCATCCTGACACAATAAAAAAAATGAATATAAGTACTTAGATAAGTCAAACATAAATCCGGAGGGCTGTGGTGGAGGAGCTAAACTTAAGGTATTAATAACGGGGATATACTAGGTATCCAGATCTGGTCTCCTCAATCCATATCAATAGGGAGCATGAGGAAGGGGTTTCCTCCCTGGCAATCTGCTCCAAGTACACGTTAGCGACCATAACCAGCTCAGGAAGGTGGCCAGAGCCCCAGCAGGTGGATAGGATAAGGTGACCAGATTTTTAAAATTAAAACTATTTTATAAGCATATTTTCCTCAAATTATATATGCAGTGTATGTGGTATGTGTTTATGGAATGATTGTATGATACAGGTATATACATTATTTCACATTTCGTCCATAAATAAAGAAAAAAAAATACTTCTTAGAATTTTTTGAGATATGACTACCTAATGTTATGAAAGATAGAGAAAAAACAGAGTTCAGAAGTGCATTACATAATAAATGATAACGAATGCTGGGTTAAGGAGCACGCTACATATAGAATGCAGGGCTAAGGAGCATGCTACATAAAAAATGTAGGGCTCAGAAGTGCGCTACATAAAGAATGCAGGGCTCAGGAGTGTGCTATATAAAGGATGCAGGGCTCAGCTGAGCCCATCTATGCAGCCTCACCAGTGCCCAGCAATGCAGCCTCACCAGTGCCCAGTAATGCAGCCTCACCTGTGCCCAGGAACAGAGGCAGCTCTAGACTTTGTAAGGCCTTAGGCAAAACTTAGACATGAGGCCCCACTAACTCCCATAATGGGAAAAATTAAATAGGTGATAAAAATTAACTGTATAAATGCATATATTAACTGCCTTAAATCCTACGAACTCACAGTTTCTATAATTTTTTCTGACCAATTATTCTTTATTCAAATATCATTAAACATAGGCTATCTCTCATATACACACACACACACACACACACACACACACTTACTCATTATCCTCGGTGCTGTCTCTTAAATGTGAATAAATTTGTCAACAAAGTACAAAACAAAAAGAAAATCATTTTACAACATATTCTTGCACATAACCTGTTTAATCGGTCAGAGACTGTGCAGACAATGATACAGGAGACGGTCAGAGACTGTGCAGACAATGATACAGGAGACGGTCAGGGACTGTGCAGGCAATGATACAGGAAATGGTCAGAGACTGTGTGCGGACAATGATACAGGAAATGGTCTGAGACTGCGTGCGAACAATGATACAGGAAATGGTCAGAGACTGTGTGCGAACAATGATACAGGAAATGGTCAGAGACTGTGTGCGAACAATGATACAGGAAATGGTCAGAGACTGCACAGACATGATACAGGATGCTGAGGGGAAAACAACAGAATGAGCATAATTGTGAACTTATCAATGTAAGTAATGCTTCTTTATTATCAGCAGGTTTAGGGAGAGGGTAAATAACACTGCTGTATTTGTTAACTGTAATAGAGAAGGTGGTGCACCATTCTGGCTTTACTGTCTGGCAGAGTAATATGAATCACAAAAATGGGTGCACAGAATTATACATTTTTTGGTAGATACCTAGTATACCGGGGATGTACTAGGTATCCAGATCTGGTCTCCTCAATCCATATCAATAGGGAGCATGAGGAAGGGGTTTCCTCCTTGGCAATCTGCTCCAAGTACATGTTAGCGACCATAACCAGCTCAGGAAGGTGGCCAGAGCCCCAGGAGGTGGATAGGATAAGGTGACCAGATTTTTAAAATGAAAACTATTTTATAAGCATATTTTCCTCAAATTATATATGCAGTGTATGTGGTATGTGTTTATGGAATGATTGTATGATACAGGTATATACATTATTTCACATGTGTGTGTGAATAGCTGTTTGCCTGACGTTCATTTTGAAAGCAGAACTGCAGCAAGAAAAATAAAAAAAAACACATTAAAAATAAAATAAGCCCTCCAGTTTGAACGACAGCCAGCTTCATTCAACGGGCTTCCTCAAAGCCCACACTGGAATGTACATGCCCTCAGCCTGCCATTCAAGTAAGGAGAAGCAGCACAATGATGATCCCATCCAGTGGCGGCTGGTGCTCAAAATTTTTGGAGGGGCGCAAAAAAAACAAGAAAAAAAACCATCAATTGCAGCCTCACTGTGCCATCAAATGCAGCCACTGTGCCATCAAACGCCGCCACTGTGCCCCATCAAATGCAGCCTCACTGTGCCCATCAAATTCCACCACTGTGCCCCATCAAATGCAGCCTCACTGTGCCCATCAAATGCCACCACTGTGTCCCATCAAATGCAGCCTCACTGTGCCCAAATTCCACCACTGTGCCCCATCAAATGCAGCCTCACTGTACCCATCAAATGCTGCCACTGTGCCCAATCAAATGCAGCCTCACTGTGCCCCATCAAATGCAGCCTCACTAGGCCCAATCAAATGCAGCCTCACTGTGCCCAATCAAATGCAGCCTCACTATGCCCCTCAAATGTTGCCAGGGGACAAACTACGTGCAGCCGGTCTGGAGAGTCACCGGCTGCTTATGGTGGCGCCAGTCCCCCCGGCCAAGCATGCCCATAATATTTACAAGTGCATACTTCATACAACTACATACAGCAAGCCGGCTGCCTGCCTGCCTGCCTACCTGGGCTGTATTTGTGCAGGAGGCGACCGCGGGAGCTGGGACACGGGATGATGGGTCAGGGGAGACTTTGTGTGGGGCGGCTTTTTTGCCGCCCCTGCAAAGTGCCGCCCTAGGCCTGGGCCCTGTTGGCCTAGGCCAAGACACAGCACTGAGACAGGGTACAGACCATGAGACAGACAGGGCACTGGGGACAGACCGTGAGACAGACAGGGCACCGGGGACAGACCGTGAGACAGACAGGGCACTGGGGACAGACCGTGAGACAGACAGGGCACTGGGGACAGACCGTGAGACAGACAGGGCACTGGGGACAGACCGTGAGACAGACAGGGTACTGGGGACAGACCGTGAGACAGACAGGGTACTGGGGACAGACAGGGTACTGGGAACAGACCGCGAGACAGACAGGGTGCTGGGGACAGACCGTAAGACAGACAGGGTACTGGGGACAGACCGTGAGACAGACAGGGTACTGGGGACAGACAGGGTACTGGGAACAGACCGCGAGACAGACAGGGTGCTGGGGACAGACCGTAAGACAGACAGGGTGCTGGGGACAGACCGCGAGACAGACAGGGTGCTGGGGACAGACCGTAAGACAGACAGGGTGCTGGGGACAGACCGTAAGACAGACAGGGTGCTGGGGACAGACCGTAAGACAGACAGGGTGCTGGGGACAGACCGTAAGACAGACAGGGTGCTGGGGACAGACCGTAAGACAGACAGGGTGCTGGGGACAGACCGTGAGACAGACAGGGTGCTGGGGACAGACCGTGAGACAGACAGGGTGCTGGGGACAGACCGTGAGACAGACAGGGTGCTGGGGACAGACCGTGAGACAGACAGGGTGCTGGGGACAGACCGTGAGACAGACAGGGTGCTGGGGACAGACCGTGAGACAGACAGGGTGCTGGGGACAGACAGGGTACTGGGGACAGACAGGGTACTGGGGACAGACAGGGTACTGGGGACAGACAGGGTACTGGGAACAGACAGGGTACTGGGAACAGACAGGGTACTGGGAACAGACAGGGTACTGGGGACAGACAGGGTACTGGGGACAGACAGAGTACTGGGGACAGACAGAGTACTGGGGACAGACAGGGTACTGGGGACAGACAGGGTACTGGGGACAGACAGGGTACTGGGGACAGACAGGGTACTGGGGATAGACAGGGTAAATACCATGACCATGAGACCATAGAAGACAGGGTAACGTACAGACAGCATTTAGTAGAGATGTGAGTGTACAGTACACTATACCTGCTCCTCGGTCCCCTATCCTTCTAAAGGCAGCATGAGAAGCTAGACAGGTGATGTTTCTTCAAGCTCCCTGCAGGCTGCAGTGCAATCTGGGAGTTGTAGTCTCTGCACAGCACAGGCACCAGAGGGCCAAGTCTGTTGTCTGTGCTGTGAAAAACTACAACTCCTGCCGCCATGCACTAGGGGGGACAGTCTAAGAGGATGGTGCCGCGGCAGTGGAGCATGCTATTGGAGGATGCAGCAGCCTGAGCCGACTGAGCCGAGAGCTGTCCGCGGAGGCTCAGAGTTACACAGGCGGCGCCGGCGGCGGCATCAGTCGTGCAGCGCTTGGCTCGCTCACCCCACACTGCCTGCTTGCATTGTTCACAACACGGTCGCGGTCATGAGGGTTATTTCCTGCACTCCCGAGTCCCATCATGTCAGGCAAATTAGGCAGCCGCGGGCCGCGAGGCCCTTGTGGGGGTAAGGCCTAAGGCAATCCCCTAATTTACCTAATTAAAGAGCCACCTCTGCCCAGGAATACAGCCTCACCAGTACCCAGCAATGCAGCCTCACCAATGCCTAGCAATGCAGCCTCACCTGTGGCCAGGAATGCAGCCTCACCAGTACCCTTCAATACAGCCTCACCTGTGCCCAGTAATGCAGCCTCACCTGTGCATAGGAATGCATCCTCACCAGTGCCCAGGAACGCAGCCTCACCAGTGCCCACATCTCAGCCTCACCAGTGCTCACCACTGCAGCCTCACCAGTGCCCAGCAATGCAGCCTCACCTGTGCCCAGCAATGCAACCTCACTAGTGCCCAGTAAAGCAGCCTCACCTGTGCCCAGCAATGCAGCCTCACCAGTGCCCAACAATGCAGCCCCACCAGTGCCAAGCAATGCAGCCTCACCAGTGCCAAGCAATGCAGCCTCACCAGTGCCAAGCAATGCAGCCTCACCTGTGCCCAGCAATGCAGCATCACTGGTGCCCAGGAATGCAGCATCACTGGTGCCCAGGAATGCAGCCTCACCTGTGCCCAGGAATGCCCACATCTCAGCCTCATCTGTGCCGAGGATCGGAGAGGAAGAGGTGAGAGTCGGCTGAATCATCACAGAGGCCAGCGTCGCCCGCTGTGTGTTTTACTTTGAATCACTGGGTGTCCGCCGTCACATAAGTCCCGCCTCTTGGATCAGCTCCCACCTATGATAGGCAGCACATGTTCCGGCATTGGACAAGTGTGCTGTCAGTCAAAGGAGCCATACCAGGAGTCAGGACTTTATGTGACGGCGGGCACCCGGCGATTCAAATTAAAGCTGATACAGGAGACGACGCCGGCCTGGCACCTGCCAGTGTGTGGCACCCAGGGCGGACCACCCCCCGCCTCAGCACCCGCCCCACAATTGGGGGACAGACTGGCTCCAGGGACAGTGTCCTTGGTCCGGGGACTGTCCCCGGAAATCGGGGACGTCTATTCCTCCTAGGATAGGACATGTGTACGATAGTGAAGGGAACCTTCTCAGGAAGGTCTTAAAGGATGGGATAGACAGGCTCTGAAAGGGGAGTTGTACAAAAGTCCCATACAAGTTTGATAGACAGGGCCAAGCCACCAAGGTACCCAAGAGTAGGAAACCAGGTAGGTAGAGGACAGGTGGTGCATATGGCAAAATCCTCAAATAAGCATATCTCCCATATAATGTACTATCCAATAGGGAACAAGGTGGCACTATAACAGTTAGCCAGCTGGCAATGAAAAACAAACACTATTGGTGGCTCAGAAAAATCATTAAAATCAGAACGGAGAAGGTAAATGTATAGTCCAGGAGGAAAAAAAATATTATTCTACAGATCAGCTAGGTAGATGAGGTGTATCTGCCAGATGGGACATAAGCAACCTCTTTTGAGTAGAACTCCAGGAGTTTGTAAGGGTAGGCGGGTGGTACCTCCTCCATGTTTCCCTCCTCATTGGGCGCCAAGTGTGGGTCACATTCCTACGCTATGCTAGGCACTTTGGTTAGGGTCATTTGGCCTACACATGGGGCACTTTTACTGGAGCAAAAGGCTGGTCTTTAATAAAGTCAGTTGATGGTACTGTACATCACCATGGTCACTGATGCATTTAGGAGGGACATGCCCTTGCCCTCTCCACCTGTCCAGCATATCACCGCTACCTTACTCCCAGTATTGAGACCTGCCATGCACCTAGCGGTGACTCCATGCGTGCACTTCATCACTTAACTCTTCCATTGCTGGTCAGCTCCTGTTGCTATGGACATGCTCACAGAGAGAATGCCAACAAAAACTCCTCCTGCAAGAAGGTATCCCACCTGTACACGCTTACGACAGGGTGTTAGAATAACCTTTGTTACCCTTGGTAATCACTTGTAATTCACACTGTTAACTCTCACACTAATGTCTCCATACCCCAATGTGCTTTAACTTACCTGAGCTGTAGACAATGTGTGTTGGTTACGTGCCCCTTTAGTAACTTCAGACCAAGCAAAGGCAAAATTTCAAAAATACTGAAGAATGAGTTAAAACAACAGTTCAACATAAGGTGCAGTCTATTCCTAACATCCCAAGACCTAACTTCAGGCTTGTGGCTGCCCAACATACCTGCATAGGAAAGAGTCCATTCTTTGCAGAGTCCATTGATGGTACCTTCATAGAGGACTGCAAGTCCCAGCAATCTCCCTTAATAGCCAGCACAGCACAGGTGATCAATACTCTAACAATAGCAATTAACAATTAACACACATTTCTCTCTCTCCTTCTCTCTGGGCCCGGGCCCTTGTCCCTTTTCCTTGTCTTTGCACACAGGACCGGAGGGTCAGGCACAAGAAAACCTGCCAAGAAAAACCCAGGAACACAATTGACGCTAGCATTCCTAGCTGGGGCAGCATAATACTCCAACTGCCTACAAGTTGGGAGTAGTGTCACTCGCAGAAGAAACACATAGCATCGCTGAAGTGGGAAGCGGTGGATCCCAGTAACCAAAAGAAAGACAGAGGTCTGGAAGTATGTATAAGGAGGCATCGACAAAGTCTTTGCACCCCTTCTTCCAGGCTTTGTGGATGATACAGTAACAGTAAATAATAGAGCCAACAGATGGCATAATGGGGACGTGTAGAATCAGTGGAGTGGGGGCCGGCGGCCCTATGGATGCAGTCAAAAATTATTTCCTCAGGATGAGTATCCTCTAATAGTTGGCTAAGGATCCCACAGACTGGAAGCCGCGCGTAGGAGGGCGTGACCGGAAGTGGATGGAGGAGAGAGTTTGTGAGGAGTGAGAGCGTGTGTGTGCTCTCACCCCACTCCATGAATACGTTCCTTCGGGAGTAGTGAGTCTCAGTAGCAAGCAGTGTATTCCTATGTGCTGCCTGCCACCCCTGTGAGTGATTGCTGGAGTCAGCGCGGTGTGACCTCGGATGCCTTCGGTGGCTCTCGGTGGTGCTCGGATTTGATCATTTCGGAAAGAGCGGTGAAGTCCCGCGAGAGCACGGACGAGAGTACGGACGGCTGCTGCAGGAACTGAAGTCAAGGTGTCAGCAGAGGAGGTCTGCGTGTGCGAGCCCTATACACTGAGAAAGCCGAGCAGAGGAACCGGAGGAGCTGGAGACATCCTGAAGTGGAGATAGGGGTATACTCCAGACCTTTTATGTGACCTGTGAGCGCTGGCAAGGTGGAAGAAAGTAAACTTAATCAGACCAGCAGAACAGAGGTATTGTTTTCCATCTTTTTATATCATAAGTGGAGGTGGTTGGGTGCCCTCACCAGGTGATCAGAAGTATCAGAGACTGTGAGACTGTGAGTGAGCGGTTTTGGTTTCCTATCTATTGTGAGTGAATTTCTATTCCCACTTGTGTGTTATGAATAACAGTGATAACAGTGATAACAGTGATTACGCTGGATGGGAAATCTAATACTTAATGGCTCAAGAAAAGTGGTATTAATGTGGATGCTCTCCCTGTGCTTGTTGATAATAGTCCTGCCTTTCTGACTTTCTGTTGAAACAACAGTCGATAACAAGCTGTGGCTATAAGGAATTTAAAATTTGAGGTCACCTCCCTTTCGCTCTTGATTTCCAGTGAACTCGCTCATTGCCTCCATGAAAAATAACTTTCAAAGTAGTAAGGCGCCATGTCAGCAAGGAGGAAAGGAGATGAGCATGCTAGTCAGGAGGATGTTGAGACTCAATCATTGCGTTCTGCCAAAGACAAGGAGAAGGAGAAGGAAAAGGGGGCGCAGTCCACAGTGGCAGGTGTAACAGCAGCAGCAGTCGCAGCAGCTGCCAAATTACAGAAAATGGTCCATGCTGCTGACCATACACCAATTAAAGGGGGGCAGCAATCTCAAACTAAACAGAAGCGGACAGAAAGAGCCAGGGACACTCGAGTATGCCTGCAAGTGCTACTGGAATAAAGAATACTATCAGTAAAGGGACAGGAGTGGCCGCAAAAGAACTGGAAGCTGCTGTCACTCAGACACATCCAGCAGAAGGAGAACTATCCCTTAAAGACATCCTCTTGGTGATTAACACATGCAAACAATCTCTGGGTGAATTATGTGATGATCAAATGAAGGATAGCAAAGAGGAGTTATCCCTGGTACGGCACAAGCTCAAGAAAACAGCAGAAAGAGTGACAAAAATGGAAGGGAGAATAAGTTTGATAGAAGACGACCTGCACTCTATGAAACAAGAGGCTAAGGCCTGGAAAGAACAAATGAATAAGATCACGGGAAAATTTGATGAAATGGACAATAGACTTCGTAGAGACAATGTGAGGGTGGTGGGGTTACCTGAAGAGAGTGAAGGGACAGATTCGATAGTATTTTTAGAAAAATGGTTGATTGAAATTTTTGGAAGAGAGACTTTTTCACAACAGTTCTCAATTGAAAGAGCACATAGAGTCCCGTTCAGGCCTCCCTCACAAGGAAGCCCCCCCAAGATCTATGTTATTGAAATTTTTAAATTATAAAGATAAAGTAATGCTCCTCCGTAGGGCCAGAGAGATGGGGAATATTTCCTATAATGGAGCTAGGATATCAATGTACCCTGATTTCTCTCCCAACCTGCAGAAGCATAGAGCTGAGTTTTTAGGAATTAAACGCAGCCTTCAAAAATGTAATGTTACATATGCTCTCCTCTAGGCTCTCCTGCCAGGCTCCGGGTAAACGCACTCGGAGGAACTCAGATTTTTGATTCTCCTACAAGCGCGTTAGCGTGGTTAGAGGATAAGAGAGATCAGTTGTCAATGAAATAATGGGGTATCTGGTTAGAAGACGATGCTCATAAGTGGTGCACAAGTGTAAAATAATAATTATGTATTCTGAGTGGAGTGGGGTGGGGAACCTACACGGTTTAAATGGAAATTAGGAATGGGTTGGGGAAGGATAAAATTAAGTTCCTTTTTGAACACAGGGAGGGAGGGGCGGGCGGTGGGAGGGGGGAAGGAGGTAAGAGAGTGGGAGGAATGGGTTTTGTAAGTGTGTGGTGATATGTGACGGTCATTAAAAAGCTTTCAGGGGTAACCTAGAATGATATGGGGTGGGAGGGGGGAGGAATAAAAATATTAGGTTTTTGAGATGGGTGGGGATGGGGAGGGCGGGGGTGGGTTACGGTTATAGAAGAAGGATAACATACAGTAAGGGAATATATGGAACACTGGATCGTAAGGAGATATATTGTACACCGGATTGTAGGGAAGTACACTGGACACAGGAAAATCAAAATACAGTTATAATATTCACGTTTGTAGTGAGAAAATATGGGTATAAGTTGAAATGGTTGAGGAAACTAACTTAGAACATTTGGTAAATAGGGATCTTATCCCTCCGATAAGGATGAGTAATTTAGAACAATGGGACACTAAGGCACAAAGGGAAATGGTGACATTTAGATAAATGGGTTTAATATTACAAGGATCCCTATTGTTTATTGCATCTCTCTCTTTGAAACTACCAGGTTTTAACTTCTTTTTTCCTTTTTGTTCTTTTGATTGTTTTTTCCAGAATAATCAATGGTATTGAATATTGGTTCATGGAATGTCCGAGGGATGGGTACCCCTGCCAAAAGAGCAGCCGTATTTGATATATTGGAAATTTTTAAAGTAGGAATTATCTGTCTGCAGGAGACACACCTGACTAAAGACTAATCTCAAGTAAGAAATAAGAGATTTCAGCGCCAATTTCACTCAGTACACACCTCTTACTCCAGGGGTGTGTCGGTGTTAATTGGTAGAGAGGTGGTGTTCACTTGCAGACAGTGTAATATAGACGAAGAGGGCCGATACATTTTTTTACATTGTATAATAGAGAACCAGGAATATGTATTAGCAAATATTTATATCTCCCCACCCTTCAAATTAGACCTTATGTACTGTCTATTGGAATTTATAGTAGATAAAACTAGGTTGCCAATTATAGTAGTTGGGGACTTTAATGTCGTTATAAATAAAAAATAGATAGGTTCCCTCCAGGAAAACAGGGGCAGGGGATGCAAGAAACTCGGATGGGCCAAATCCTTCAAGAAGCAGGGTTGTCTGATCTCTGGTGAATACGGAACCCTGAGGTATTGCAATATTCATGCTACTCGAGTTCCTATTCTACACTCTCAAGAATAGATGTTGTATTGGGTAATGGGTTAGTATGCCAAACAATAAAAGATATAGTATATCAACCCAGGGGTGTATCGGACCACTCATTGTTGTTAGTCTCGGTAAATACAAAAAATAAGAAATCTTACAGGGCATGGAAGATGAACCCAATGTGGTTTGAAATAATAGGGGATCCGAATGAGGCATCAGCTAAGTTGAATGAGTTTATAGTGCTTAACACAGGTACCACAACGAGGGGGGTGATGTGGGATACACTGAAGGCATATCTGAGGGGTTTACTTATTCAACAAGTGTCAAAAATTAAAAAATCATCACTGGATTGGGAGAATAAGATCAGGAAGGAGTTAATATAAGCAGAAAGGGAGTATGTGAAAGAGCCATCCCCCGATAAACAAAGTATATGGCAGAATAAGCAACAAGTATACAAAGATGTAATGTTTAGGAAATCAGAAAATTAGAGACTGTTTCAGAAGCAAATTGTATATGGGGAAGGGGAAAAAGTCGGGAAGATGCTGGCTCATATTATTAGGTCTAGTACCTCCCCCTCCATGATCCCCGCTATTAGGACTGTGAGAGGTGTGATTTCTTCTCAGGTAGATGAAATCACCGATACATTCAAGAAATACTATGAAGGACTGTATAAATCTCGGGGGGCCATGGGAGGAGAGGAAACGGATCGCTTTTTCGGAAACATTGAGATGCCTTCTCTTACAGAGACTGACAAAGAGGAACTGGAGGCCCCGTTAACATTGGAGGAAATTAATATAGCAGTAACAGAAATGGCCAACCAGAAATCCCCCGGACCTGATGGTCTCCCAGCCGAGACCTAAAAATATTATGGGAAAGTATTACTCCCGGAGCTCCTCAAAGTGTTTAACTGGGCAAAGGAAGAGGGGAAATTACCCATATCAATGACTGAGGCTACGATTATAGTTTTGCACAAAGAGGGGAAAGACCCACTGGAACCCGGGTCTTATAGACCTATCTCCTTGCTTTGCTAAGACGCCAAGATCTTAGCAAAGATCCTTGCTGCCAGACTAAAGAAAATAATCTATAAACTAGTTCATCCAGACCAAACAGGATTTGTCCCCCGCAGATCAACTAGTATGAATATTAGGAGGGTTTTTTTGAATCTGCAAATTCCAACAGAGAATGTGGGTTCAAGGGCTGTTATGTTGTTAGATGTGGTAAAAGCGTTTGATAGCCTAGAGTGGGAGTACATCTGGCGTGTATTGAGGGAATTCGGTTTTGGCCCCTCTTTTATTAGATGGGTTAAAACACTGTATAACGATCCCAGTGCAAAAGTTAGAGTCAATAATGATTATTCTGATGGGTTCTGATTAGAAAGAGGTTCAAGGCAGGGGTGCCCTTTGTCAACCCTGATTTTTGCTTTGGCAATGGAGCCATTAGCCATTGCAGTAAGGCAAAACAGAAATATGGAAGGGTTCCGGAGAAGGGCTGGAGAAGAGCGGATCGCACTATATGCAGACGATGTCCTCATATTCCTGGGTGATACGGAGCGATCCCTTAGACATGTGATAAATATCTTTTCGGAATTTGGAAGACTCTCTGGTCTGTCCATAAATTGGGAGAAATCAGTACTATTACCAATAGATCCTATTAGGAAGCTTACCTCTTTAGGAAATATCCAAATGGAAATAGTAGAGATAACAAAATATCTAGGCATATATGTAACAAAAGACCCAAATAACTATATAAATAATAACTTAGTTCCCTTGTTAACTAAATTTAAAAGTGAGATTGAAATATGGAGGGGTCTCCCATTATCAATTGCAGGGAGATGATCAAAATGCTGTGGTTACCACAGCTACTGTACTTGTTGCATAATTCACCAATATGGATACATAGGAAATGGTTTAAAAAAATTGACACAATGTTTAGAGATCTTATATGGAAAGATGGGCAGCCTAGAATAAGCTTACAAACCCTACAACTTTAAACACGAGAGGGGGCTTGGCAGTTCCTCATACACGGAGCTATTTTTTAGCTGCCCAGCTACAGCATTTAGGGATGGGTACTGACCTTAAAGGTGACAATAATGGAGGAATAATGATTGTAGGGGCACCCCATAAGACACTAACGGAGGTATTAGAGGCAAACTCCTTCGTCCATAGAACCCCTATGGTAAAATTAATAATAAAAGTCTGGAAAACTATTAAGGCTATGAAGGGAATGGGAGGTATGATTAAGTGTACCCCTCTTTGGCATAATAAGAACTTACGAGAGCTAAAACCAATAGGAAAAATAAAGGCATGGGAAATAAAGGGAATAGACAGATTGGCTCAGCTATATAACAGGAGTATTTTAAAAACATTCTCCTCACTAAAGGAGGAATATGACATACTGAACCATTCATATTACAAATATCTACAAATTAGACATGCCCTAAATGCACAGTTTGGGATACAAGGACCGATTTGGAGTTACTCTCCCATATACCAAAGAATAGCTAGATCTGGTGGGTCTAGTGGATTCATAGCTGAAACTTATCCACATATATGTAGAAGTAGTATTGAGGGCCCAGAAAAGCTTAGGTGTAGAAACAAATCGGATGAACAATGGAAAAAAATGCTGGACTGAGGACATCAGGTCTCGGTTTCACCTGCTCAGAAAGTCTCATATTTAATGTTGATACATAGGACATACTATACTCCTAAAAGGTTGTTCGAATTTGGGCGGAGGGCGAATGCCAAATGCCCTAGATGTCAGAACACTGGGCATCTGATACATATGATCTGGAAATGCCCAAAACTATTCCGTTATTGGTCTGAGATACTAGATACCATAAATAAGATCTTCACCTTAGGACTTAAAATGGATCCGAAATTGTGTATTTTGGGAGTAGGGGAGAGTTTAGGTAGAGGAAATGTTAAAACTAAAGTAGTGTTGAGATGTCTCTTCCAAGAAAGAAAATTAATAGCGCAGAGATGGCAGGCAGAGAAACCCCCCTCGAAGGAAGACTGGATTAGAACAGTAATGCCCCGTACACACGGTCGGATTTTCCGATGGAAAATGTCCGATCGGAGCGTGTTGTCGGAAATTCCGACCGTGTGTGGGCTCCATCGGACATTTTCCATCGGATTTTCCGACACACAAAGTTGGAGAGCAGGATATAAAATTTTCCGACAACAAATTCCGATCGTGTGTACACAAATCCGATGGACAAAGTGCCACGCATGCTCCGAATAAATAAAGAGATGAAAGCTATTGGCCACTGCCCCGTTTATAGTCCCGACGTACGTGTTTTACGTCACCGCGTTCAGAATGATCAGATTTTCCGACAACTTTGTGTGACCGTGTGTATGCAAGACAAGTTTGAGCCAACATCCTTCGGAAAAAATCCTAGGATTTTGTTGTCGGAATGTCCGAACAAAGTCCGACCGTGTGTACGCCCTATAACTGAAACAGTGTGGAAGGAAAAAGTAATATATGCAAGGAGAAGACATTTAAGAGAGTTTAAAAAAATTTGGAAGCCTTGGTTAGAGGAATTGGGATACCCTATGTAAGGTGTGTGTAAGAAGGAGATGAAGGAGGTGGTTCTACGGTTCTGAAGTTAACATGTGAAAGAGTTGATAATAAATAAATGTGAAAATGGTAGGGGGGAGGGTAAAAGTTATATTTATAGAGGTGGGAGGTAAGAGTAAAAGGGGAAAATTGGATAGAAATCGTTTTATATATTTTCTGTAATGTATATGATATATGGCGTATTTAAGAATTTGGTATCTTGTAATTTTGTATACTATGAAGAAATGAATAAAGATTATTTAAAAAAAAAAAAAAGAAATGATAAGTGTAAAACATTGAAATACTGCTGCCTTGCCCCTCCTTAATAAACTAAATCGGTTTTGAACATAATCTAATAGAAGGCATGTACAGCAGATGCCTACAGATCACTACATACAGTAGGCCCTCAGATAGCTGCTGGTGTACCCAGGGATCACTGAAACTGGAATGTTTATTATGCACATCTTGATTTTTGCAGAAACAGTTAAACTCTAGCCCACCCACCTTTCATGCCTTACTATTGGTAGCTTATGGTGATGGATGGCCCCACTGACCAAGAGAAAGATGTGAAAGCGGAGACCGCAAATCTTAACGTGCTTTATACTTTTACAGCCAAAGTCAGGCAAACCCCACTTTATGTTTGTTATGCGTTCTTATTCACACAGCATACAAAAATATATGTCTTACCTTTTCAATGTTTCTGAGGAGAAGGTATGATGGCTTACTGGAAGCATTTTTCAGCTGGTCCAGTTCCCATTAACATACGATGTAGAAGCCTAGCTCCAAACTATTTGTTAAAACAGATAGTGTTCAAATATAGAACTGATGAGATAAAATCTGCCGTCACCAGTAAAACCAGTCCTATGGTTCCAACCAGTGACTCATGCTCGATGTGTGCCTTTGTGTCTTTGTAACAAGGAGTGTCCATTGGTAGACCATTGGTCTCCAAGGAATGGGTCCGTGGCTTTATTGGGCGATCACATTGCAGCGGACGGAGATGTTTCGGTGCCTTGCTGGACCCCTTCATCAGGCATGTGAGTGCCTGATAAGGGGTTGCATGCCTGATCGGGGGCCCTGCGAGGCTCCGGGGCTTTGCTGTTTGCTGTAACGATGTGGTCGCCTGGTGGGGCTTTGGACCCATGTTTTTGGGGACCCATGGTGTGCTGGTGACATTCCTCCTTCTGATTGCTCACAGTTCATTAAAATATTACACAGTATTATTATCTAAGATATGTTAAGTAATGGTTTTCTATTTAGAATGGATTATCTTCGGTTCTTAATCTGAAAATGTATCATGAGCTCAGTATCTTTGAAGGTCTCTGAAATAAATATTAGTCATTTAATTCCTGTTTGTACCTATCTACCTAATCAGAGCAGACAGCACAAAATAAATGTTATAGCTTGCTCTGGGTTATTGTGGTTGACACTTTGTCCTGTGCTTCACTATAAAAGCAAAACTTGTGAACAAAAAATATTTTAAGGCAATTTAAACATAAAAATACAATTCTAGTGTCCAGTTCTATATACCAAAATGTATATAGTCATGTATGTATCAGATATAATAATGTTCATAAATACAAAGATTGTTTTCCTTGCAAAAAAAAAGATCCCACAGACTATATCGTACAGAGTGGCCAATAAGGCAACCTCTGGAAGACCCCCAGATGCGTATATTATTGCACCAGCTTTGGTCTTCCAGGTCCTCCACGTAAAAGCAGGGGTGCAGGGTAGTCATTTGGGCCTCAAGGTTTTGGATCCAGGGCCATCTTTAAGGCAGGGCAAAGGGGGCAGCTGCCCTGGGCCCCTCCATTGTTGTTGTTTGGCCCTTAGCAGCTGCCTCATATTTGCCAACTATCCCAGTTTAAATTCCCTTGTCGCTTGAAGTTTTGGCACGTGCTGTGTCCTGATATCTCAGTATGAAGTTCTGTTACTAATCCTCCTTAGCTCTGCCCTATTGGTGTGTACAGATGACTCACCTGCAGACCCTGTGTTTACATGTAAATAACCTGCATTGTTATGTAAATAGCGGCAGCATTAATATGTAAATAGCTAAATATGTAAATAGCTGCAGACCAGCTGCATATGTAAATAGAGGTGGCATTCATATGTATATCATGCCCCCCTGATGTCATATCCACCATCACTGCTGCTGAATGCTGACCACTGGGGAGGTAAAGGGACATACTTGCAAGTCTTGCCTACAACTGTGGTCGTTAAGCCTAATATCAGGCTGTTGTGCAAAGGTAAGCAAATTGGAGGTGGAACCCTTTTTCAAAATAACATGGTGCCACAGCGCCATGAATTTTGGTGCATGTGAATACGCACATCTCAGCAGATGCGTGAGGGTGTCATTAACAATTATTGGAACTGTTGTACATCTGCTAAAGGGAAGCATGTTTCTGTGGTGCCAGGAAAGCGATTTTGCATGCGTTCCCGGCACACAAATGTGAATGCAGGCTAAATATCTCAGTTACATTGCTGGTCTTCTCATTAAATTGGGGCTTGGTGTACAATCCTTTCATTCACACCTAGTGGCCAGTGTGAAGGTCCCCCTTACATTAGTGGTCAGTGTTAAATCTCTATTACATTGGTGGCCAGTGTAGAAACTCCTCTTAATATTGGTAATTGGTAAAAAAATCGACACTTGCATTTGTGGTCAGTTTTAAATCCTCACTTACATTAGTGGTCCATGTAGAAGCCGCCTTTATATTGGTGGTGGGTGTAAATCCCCCTTACATTGGTTGCCAGTGTAGAAATCCCCTTTATTGGTTGTTGATGTAGAATCCCCCATTACGTTGGTTGTCAGTGTAAATTCTTCATTACATTGGTAATCAGTGTACATTTTCCTTTACTTTGGTGTGTCAGATGTTTATACTGAAATATTAACAGTAATATATTTATGGAAATATGCAAAAATCTATGGTTAAGGAGATTTTCACATCTTTCTACAAATCAACCATATAATTCCAATTTGTTTATCCATGCTAGTTTGAAAACAAAAAGGAATACAACGGTGTGCCAAAATTTATATATATATATATATTATATATATACACTGAGCAAAATTATAAATGCAACACTTTTGTGTTTGCCCCTATTTATCATGAGCTGAACACAGAGATCTATGACTTTTTCTATGTTTTACTTTTTTTTTAAGGCCTATTTCTCTCAAATATTGTTCACAATTCTGTCTAAATCTGTGTTAGTGAGTACTTCTCCTTTGCCGAGATAATCCATCTCACAGGTGTGCATATCAAGATGCTGATTAGACAGCATGATTATTGCACAGGTGTGCCTTAGGCTGGCCACAATAAAAGGCCACTCTAAAATGTGCAGTTTTACTGTATTGGGGGGTCGGGGGGCGAAAACCACCATTTGCCTCATGCCTCTGCTTCGCATAGAGTTGATCAGGTTGTTGAGATCCCTGATCAACACTTCCATCATAGAAGCTAACTACAAAGTTTTACTAAGATGGTATCTGGTCCCGAAAAGGATAGCTTCTTATGTCACAGGAGCTTCTCCATAATGTTTCAGAGATTGTGGCTATGAGGGAAAAATGTTTCACATATGGTGGCTATGCCCCACAGTAAAACGTTTTTGGAATAAAGTTTATGATCTTATTTCTTCTCTCACTAATATTGATTTAAACAAATCCCTGACACAAGCACTGCTTTGCAGCCAAATGGAAAAGATCCCTAAACACGTCAGAAGATTAATAAATTATATATTTATAGCAGCAAAAATCACTATAGCCAAATCTTGGAAAACAACAACCCTACCCTTTGACATCCTAAAAACTAAATTGTATTATGATTGAATGATTGAATTGAATTATGATTAATGAACAGCCATATTAAATGATAAGGTTCAATTATTTGAGAAATCCTGGGACAAGTCCATCAAGTCCAACCTATGTGTGTGATTATATGTCAGTATTACATTGTATATCCCTGTATATACCAAAAAGTGAAGTGAAGTGTGAAAGTATATCCGCCTCTATCTCACACCACTCCGCGCCAGGCACCAGATCACATACCGATATAAGATGTAGTATGAATGTAAAAAAAGCAGCTACTTAAATGATAGAAACATGTGTATATAGGCAATAAAATCATAGAAAACCACAAAAACGATGCAAAGTCTCTTAAATGTCGCGTCGTTTTTGTGGTTTTCTATGATTTTATTGCCTATATATCCCTGTATGTTGCGGTCGTTCAGGTGCTTATCTAAGGTCTAAGTCCTAAATGATGATGAATAATGGGACGTGGTGACAGGTCCAAAAGCTGTGTTTAATGTTGCCTTGACGACACATTTTGAACACCTGCGCTTTGTGACAGGACTGTGACATTTGGGACTTTATATCTCCTGGCAATTAGTGGTAGCCTAGACAGCTTTTTAAAGCTTGTCATACTTAGACCTTCCAGCAGAGGGCTCTACATCTCCACAGTAGTGACTGAGTACTGGATTGCACAGCGTGTGAAGGTTAGATCTACAGCTGATTCACCGCAGCAACATCTGGCTTTTCCCTTCCTGAGTCAGTGTCTTAGCTGGCCTGACATCACTGGCACTCATGGGACAGAGCCCTGCTCCATCGTTTTACTGTATGCGGCTGGTGTGTTTTACACCTCTACACGCTGATCTCCATCTGCATGTGGGTAAGCAGGTCCCCGGGGATCACACCCTGACCCAGCAGGGACACAGTTGGCTGACTCACCTTCCATTGCTCATCTCCCCTTCTCCCCTCTCTCCCGTCATTCGGGAGAATAAAGGTGAAGGGCAGGGCATGAAATGTCCCTGCCACACCACCTATGGGATCGTGTCAGACCTATTTAAAGTTTAAATTTTAAATAAAGTTATTTAAAAAATAAATAAATAAATAATTAATATAATAAAATAAATAATTATTAATACTTACCTTTGATTGATTGGTTGCTGAGTTTGACAGTTGCCCCAAACGGTCCTCTGGCACGAGAATACAGCCTATAAAAGCAAGAGGATGCGTCATTAGGGCAGAAGACGGCGAAGATTTCAAGAAGAGCACATCCCTCCCTCCCTCCCTGTCGTGACCTGATTTATGAGGTTTTATGTCCTTTTTTCGGAAAGGGATAATTGTTTTGGTTTTTATTATATAGCTTGAGCTTAAATGGCTGAGCTATTTATATGTTTTTTATATTGATATGTTTTTATTATATATTTATTCTAACTCACGATACATGTGTTAAATATTTCTGCTTTATTAAAAGTGAATATGACTAGATTTGTAATTTATACCTACAAATAAAAGGCCACGGCCAATTTCAACCACAGGTATTTTGGTAAGTAGTATTATTCATTCAAAGATTATTTAATATTATTGATTATTGGTTATGACTACGATCCCGTGGCACTGGTTGGAACTCAGAATAAGCTCCTGGTTGCTCAGTGGACTTCAGGTGACTATGTAAGCTCTTTTTCGTTTGATTATTGTGAATGAACAGGACTGTTTTACTAGCTGCATTTTTGAATAAACTTTCTTATTATTCAACACAAGTTTTTCATCTGCTGCGGACTGTCTTTAACCCATTGAGCGCTGGATTTTTTGTGTGTGTACTGTTTTATCTGTTTCTATCAGTTATGGTGTTTTTTCAGCTGCCAAGGGTATAAACCCCTCTCTATTGATTTTTATTACCCTACTTTTTGGTTACTCTACAGGTGCCCACTATTTAGCGCTGGTGTTATTTTATTTTTCCCATAAGGTCTCTGTTGGATCTATTGTAATATTCACCTACAATATTAGGATGACTCATCCTCATTTGTTTAATAAAGCTTATTAGACTTCATGTACATTTAAAGCAGAACTCCGGACAAAACTTCTATCCCTCTCTTAAGCTCAGCCAGCAGTCTGACACGCCCAGTTGTAGTCCTCTGAAAGCGAGCAGGGAGGAAGCAGAGATGTAGTGGACAGAAAGGATCTCACAGCCCCCGGTCTGTGCCGCCCATGTATCCTCCTTCTCCTCCCTCTTCCCTCTTCGTCCTCTGCTCCCTGACAGTCACCGCCCCTCCACTCCGTTCCTGCCGCACCACCAGCCTGCTATCTCTGTGCAGAGCAGGGATTATCATCAGTAATTACTTGTATCATACAGCAGGGATCTCCTGCGGTGTCAGGTATTGTATAAGAAAACACTGATCACTGATGTCCGCCTCCCTCCTGTATAGGAACAGTGCGCTGTCAATCATAATAATGGCGGGAGGTGGGGCATCAGTGATCAGTGTTCCCATATACAATACCTGACACCCAGTGGTTGAACTACCGCCATAGCGAGCCACGCGGTCGCTATGGGGCCCGCAGCTGAGAGGGGCCCGTGGGGAGGATGAGGAATGCATACTGCGGGGGGGGGGCGAGCACCGCCCGCACGGTCCCCCAGTCAGGGGAGGTGAGGAGAGGAAGAGGCAAGCTGTCCGTACGAACAGAGAGCTTAGCTGTAAGAGCTGTGTTCCCGGGGCTCCCCGTCACATAGCCTCACCTCTTGGCCCGGCGCCTTTGATAGACAGAACGCCGGTCCAATGCGGGACATGTTACGTCATAAAAGGTGCTGGGCCAAGAGGTGGGGCTATGTGACAGGGAGCCCCGGGAACACAGGAAATTCAAATGCATACCATTACAGCACTCTGCTCGTACGGACAGTTTGCCTCTTCCTCTCCTCACTTCCCCTGGCTGGGGGACTGTGTGGGCGGTGCTCGCCCCCCCCACTCTGAGGCAGCCCCACGCTCACCAACAGCCATTTGAGGACTGCAGTATGCATTCCTCATCCTCCCTGGTAGTTCCGCCACTGGCTCGCCTCTTTCTCTGCACAGGTGAGGCTGCATTGTGCACGGGTCATGGTACATTGGGCACAGGTGAGGCTGCATTGGGCACAGGTGGGCACAGGTGAGGCTGCATTGTGCACGGGTCACACTACATTGGTCACAGGTGGGCAAGGGTCACACTGCATTGGGCACAGGTGAGGCTGCATTGGGCACATGTGAGGCAGTATTGGGCACAGGGGAGGCTGTATTGGGCACGGGCAGGCCACGCTGCATTGGGAACAGGCAGGCCACATTGGGCACAGGTGAGGCTGTATTGGGCACAGGCAGGTCACTCTGCATTGGGCACAGGTCATGCTGCATTGAGCACAGGTGGGCAAGGTGAGGCAGTATTGGGCACAAATGAGGCTGTATTGGGCATGGGCAGGCCACGCTGCATTGGGCACAGGTGAGGCTGCATTGGGCACAGGGGAGGCTGCATTGGGCACTGGACATGCTGCATTGGACACAGGCAGGTCCCACTGCATTGGGCACTGGGCACGCTGCATTGGGCACTGGCCATGCTGCATTAGGCACGGCACTGGTGACGCTGAATTGGGCACTGGCCACGCTGCATTGGGCACAGGTGAGGCTGCATTGGGCACAGGTGAGGCTGGATTGGGCACAGGTGAGGCTGGATTGGGCACAGGTGAGGCTGCATTGGGCACTGTACACGCTGCATTGGGCACACACAGGCCACATTGGGCACTGGTCACGCTGCATTGGGCACAGGTGAGGGTGATTGAAGCGCCAACACCAGGTGTTGGCGCTTCAATTTACTGGCAGGTATTTACTGGCAGAAAAAAATGTTTTACTATCCAAAGTTAAAATAACAAGGGCAGAGGATTTAATAGATGGAAAAATTTAAAAATTACTGAAGTTCCGCTTTAAGAATTGGCAGCACAGTGGCTAAACTGGGATCGACGGTTCGACTCCCAAATATGCTGCTACCTGGTTAGAGGTTTGTATGTTGTGTTTTTAAAGTTTTTTTTACCAGTGATTACACTTTTATTGGGTTTCACATAATGGAAACCCAAGAAATTACATTATAAATCAAGCAAGTGTGGGTGTGCACCAAATCTATTACTGTGTGTTTTGTGGCAGATATGGATGTAAAAGTCTGCATATTTTAATGTTTTATGCTGATGATGAATGACAAATGCACTTTGTCAACAATGTGTGTGAAGCAGCCCTCACAAAAGTTGTCATTTCCTGTTTTGTGCCCTCCACATGCCCAACAACGTAGAAAGAAAATTTTTAGATTTTTGATCATGGCCAGAGCCTTGTACATTTGTTATTTTTAAGTTTACCCTGCACAGATATATATGAATTCTTTCATTTGTAGTAAAGAGATGAACAGGTGTGAGCACTTGAGGCATACATGAAGAGACAGAATCAATTACACTGATGTGTGTGTCCTTTACTGGGTGGGTGGAGGTGTGCTAGCAATCCTAGCTAGGTTAAAAAAAAGGCCTGCAGTTGGGGTGGTTGTTTGGGTTGATAAGAGGCCAGAATCTTTTTTTGCCATGCTTATATTGGTTTACAAATAGATATTTTTTTTGGGGGGGTGCATAATGTCAGACCCACACCCCACTAAGAATGATGATTGCTTTATGTGTTTGCTGGTATAGTTTTGCATTAAGGCTCTCAAAAGTGTATTTTTATGGGCATGGTTTCCAAATTGTGTCTTTTGTCCAGTCTGATCATGTGTTCATTGTTTGTGAGCCTCAGCAGACTTCTAGTTACTTCTAACTCTCACATGTTGGAGTTACAGCTGCTAATTAGGGATGAGCCGAACACCCCCGGTTCGGTTCGCACCAGAACCTGTGAACAGACTGAAAGTTCGCACGAACGTTAGAACCCCATTGACGTCTATGGGACTCAAACGTTCGAAATCAAAAGTGCTCATTTTAAAGGCTAATTTGCATGGTATTGTCCTAAAAAGGGTTTGGGGACCCGGGTCCTACCCCAGGGGACATGTATCAATGCAAAAAAACTTTTAAAAACGGCCGTTTTTTCGGGAGCAGTGATTTTAATGATGCTTAAAGTAAAAAAAAAAAAAGTGAAATATTCCTTTAAATATCGTACCTGGGGGGTGTCTATAGTATGCCTGTAAAGTGACGCGTGTTTCCCATGTTTAGAACAGTCCCTGCACCAAATGTCATTTTTAAAGGAAAAAATCTTGCGGGTTTAATGTAATGTCGGGTCATGGCAATATGGATAAAAAACAGTGCGACAAACGGCATGGGTACCCCCCAGTCCATTACCAGGCCCTTTGGGTCTTGTATGGATATTAAGGGGAACCCTGCACCCAAATTAAAATAAGGAAAGGTGTGGGGCCACCAGGCCCTATATACTCTGAACAGCAGTATACAGGCGGTGCAAACAAGACAGGGACTGTAGGTTTGTTGTTAAGTAGAATCCCTTTGTAATTTTGAACGGGTACATTTTTAACGTGTTTAGCTCCAGCCAAAAAATCTTTTTTAAGCTTTTTGGAAAACATAGGGAAGGGTTATCACCCCTGTGACATTTGTTTTGCTGTCTTTCCTCCTCTTCAGAAGATTTCACCTCACTTTTTGTCCCAATGAAAAATGTTTTTTGAAAATTTGGGTTTTTTTGTGGAACAAGGATTGGAAAGCATCAGTGGAAAGGAGAATTTTTTTTCCCATATTAACTCTTACAGGAGAGAATTTTCCTTCCTAGAGGTAGATTTCATCTCACTTCCTGTTGTCTCCTTCCGTTTGCAAGTAGGAGTCGTTTGTAAGTTAGATGTTTGAAAGTAGGGTCCTGCCCTATATACTCAGCAGAAATTTGGGCCTTAGGTGTTGCTGTGGCCACAACACTGTAAGCCCTCACAGGGCCCTGCTGTGAAATATTAGATCAAGAATTGTAATTACATGCCCCTGTTGAACAGGAGCTGAAAAATTAGGCCTTAGGCACTGGTGCTGGTGCCACAACACTGCAACCCCTTACAGACACTCTAGTTGGAACGCAGGAACGAGCCCTGCTGCAAAGTATTGCATCAAAAATTGTAATTACACGCCCCTGTTAGACAGGAGAAGAAAAATTGGGCCTTGGGCACTGGTGCTGGTGCCACAACACTGCAACCCCTCACAGACACTCTAGTTGGAATGCAGGAATGAGCCCTGCTGCAAAGTATTACATCAAAAATTGTAATTACACGCCCCTGTTAAACAGGGGCTGAAAAATTGTGCCTTAGGCACTGGTGGTGGCGCCCAGAACCAAAAATGTTCTTACAAGCTATCAGCGTGATGATTGAGGAGGAAGAGGATAATTACTCAGGGATAGTCACTCAGCATCAGTATAGGCAGTCTTTGAAGGGATCTGAGATTTCAAAAAAAATTATTCGGTTACATCAGCATCAGGTGCTTGGTAGCTGGTGGTGATCCAAGACTGATTCATTTTTATGAAGGTCAGTCGATCGACCGAGTCGGTGGACAGACGCACCCTGTGATCGGTTACCACGCCTCCAGCAGCACTGAATGTGCGTTCCGAAAGAACGCTGGATGCAGGACAGGCCAGTAGCTCAATTGCATACTGTGCAAGCTCTGGCCAGTGATCCATCCTCAAGACCCAGTAACCCAGAGGATTTTCGGTGGGAAAGGTGTCCAAGTCTGATCTTGCCCCTAGGTATTCCTGCATCATGTAAAACAGACGCTGGCGATGGTTGCTGGAACCGATCATACCTTGGGGCTCGGACCAAAAAATTGTCTGAACGCATCGGTCAGACGGCCACCTTCTCCACCGCTCCTTCTTTGACTGACCGAAGCCTCAGCAACACGTTGTCCAGAAACAGGAGTTTGTAACCTCCCAGTCTCTGGGAACGCGTTGCACAGACCTTTCTGCAAGGCCTCCCGAAGATGTTTCATCCTCTGCTCCCTCTGCGATGGCAAGATAAGGTCCGCAACCTTACCCTTGTAACGTGGATCAAGAAGGGTTGCCAGCCAGTATTGGTCCTTCTCCTTGATACCACGAATACGAGGATCCTTACGCAGGCTTTGCAGGATCAGGGAGGCCATGCAGCGTAGGTTTGCTGAGGCATTCAGTCCGGAGTCCTCTGGGTCACTAAGGACGACATGGTCCGCAGCCACCTCCTCCCAGCCACGTACAAGTCCATGTGTTTCTTGGGACTGATCCCTTAAAGACTGCTGCTGATGCTGAGTGCCAGGCTCCACCTCCATACTGACACAATCTTCCTCCTCCTCCTCGTCCTCTTCCTGTGTGATCGGCGGGCACGCAGGAACACTGTCTGGATAAAGGGGGCCTTGAGAGCTAAGGAAGTCCTCCTCTTCCTGCCTCTGTTCTGCCTCAAGTGCCCTGTCCATTATTCCACGCAGCGTGTGCTCCAACAGGTGGACAAGGGGGACAGTGTCACTGATGCACGCACTGTCACTGCTCACTATCCTCGTGGCCTCCTCAAATGGTGACATGACAGTGCATGCATCCCCGATCATGGCCCACTGGCGTGGGGAAAAAAAAACAAGCTCCCCTGACCCTGTCCTGGTGCCATAGTCGCACAGGTACTCATTGATGGCCCTCTGCTGCGTGTGCAGCCGCTGCAGCATGGCCAACGTTGAGTTCCACCTGGTGGGCATGTCACAGATTAGGCGGTTCTTGGGCAGGTTAAACTCCTTTTGGAGGTCCGTCAGCCGAGCACTGGCATTATATGACCGGCGGAAATGCACACAGACTTTCCTGGCCTGCCTCAGGACATCCTGTAAGCCCGGGTACCTGCCCAAGAACCGCTGCACCACCAAGTTAAGGACGTGAGCCAAACAGGGCACATGGGTCATTTGTCCCTGTCGGAGGGCAGAGAGGAGGTTGGTGCCATTGTCGCAAACCACTATTCCTGCCTTAAGTTGGCGTGGCGTCAACCACCTCTGAACCTGCCCCTGCAGAGCTGACAGAACCTCTGCCCCAGTGTGGCTCCTGTCCCCCAAGCACACCAGCTCAAGCACCGCATGGCATCTTTTGGCCTGCGTACTTGCGTAGCCCCTTGAACGACTACGGAGCACCGCTGGTTCCGGGGAAGAGGCCATGGAGGAAGAAGAAGAGGAGGGGGTGGAGGAGAGAGGTGTGTCACAATCATTAGCATTTTGGAGTCGTGGTGGCGGAACAACCTCCAACACTACTGCACCTTGTCCTGCATCCTTCCCAGCTGCCAGCAGCTGTCACCCAATGCGCTGTGAAACTTAGGTAACGTCCCTGTCCATGCCTGCTGGACCATGAGTCAGCGGTAATATGCACCTTACCGCTGACCGCCCTGTCCAGCGAGGCATAGACATTGCCTTCCACATGCCAGTAGAGAGCCGGAATCACCTTCCGTGAGAAAAAGTGGCGTTTGGGTACCTGCCACTGAGGAACCGCACATTCCACAAACTCACGGAAGGGGGCAGAGTCTACCAACTGAAAAGGCAGCCGTTGAAGTGCCAGCAATTTTGCCAAGCTAGCATTCAACCGCTGGGCATGTGGATGGCTGGGAGCAAACTTCTTTCGGCGGTGCAGCAGCTGGGGCAGGGAAATTTGCCTGGTACAATCTGACGTCGGTGTACCAAAAGCAGATTGCCCACAAGTACTTGACTGTGACACACCTAATTCTACACCTTCATTCCTCTCAGTGCAGGTCTCAGAGAGGACTGAAGGTCTAGTGGGGTTGGAAATCTCAGCTGATGAGGAGCAAGAAGAGGTCCTCTTTGTTCTTTGGTGTGGGTCTTTTAGATGCGCTTGCCAACGAACTGCATGGCAGGTCAACATATGTCTGGTCAAGCATGTGGTACCCAAGCGGGAGATGTTTTGGCCACGTGAGATACGCTTGAGACATATGTTGCAAATAGCAGCGGTGCGATCTGATGCACTCGTCTCAAAAAAGGCCCACACAAAAGAACTTTTTGAATAACGCGCAGAGACTGCAGCGCCCTGCACATGTGATGCAGTCAATGTGCTGCCCTTAGGCTGGCCCCTGGAGGGCATCCTGCCTCGTTGGTGATGTGCCGCCTCCTCCTCCTCCTCCTCTCTCCTATCAGGCACCCACGTTGAGTCAGTGACCTCATCATCCCCTCCCTCCTCATCACTGGAGCAAACCTGGCAGTATGCTGCAGCAGGGGGAGCATGACTGCCAGATTGCTGTCCTTCTTGGGCACCCCCTCTGTCCGTGCTCATGTTACTGCCTTCATCGAGCTCAGTATCATCATCAGAGCCTTCCAAACGCTGGGCATCCTCCTGGAGCATGTACCCAACACTGTGGTCAAACAGTTCAAGGGACTCCTCAGGAGGACATGGTGGAGCTAGGGAAGGAGTCACTGATGACATTGAGCCAAGGGAAGAGGCCGCTGCTTTGCCAGACAAAGCACCCTGGGCATGGGTGAGAGAGGATGAGGAGGATGAGGACGGCTTGGTCATCCACTCGACCAAGTCTTCCGCATGTTGCGGCTCAACACGGCCAGCTGCCGAAAAAAAGGCCAAGCGTGTCCCATGGCCACGTGCTGATGAGGATGCACCGTCTCCACGACCAGCACTAGACACAGAGCCTGCTTGCCCTCTCTTATTGGCTTGTGACTGTCTGCCTCTCCTTCTTGGCCTTCAGGACATACTAATGGCCTGTAGCTGCACTAAGCTGGGAGATTATATATATATATATATATATATAATATATAATATATATAATATATATATATACATATACATATACATACACATACATATATATATATATACACATATACATACATATATATATATATATATACTGCAGCTAGCAAAATCAACTGCCTGCCTGTAGTATGAGAACACCACCAACCTTCTACAGGTAGCTTTAGCTGAACACTGTGAGGTGGACGCACCCCACTAATTTGTAGGTTTAGCTGAACACTGTGAGCAGGACGCACTGCACTAAATGTAAATAGTCTAGCTGCCTGACCGTGGTACTAATAGGATCAAAAGAACACCAGTAATTTTCTTCAGGTAGCTTTATATACTGTAACAAGACAAGCCTGCCTGTCAGTAGGAAGATAACAGGAACAGATCTAGCTGAACACTGTGAGCAGGACGCACTGCACTAACTGTAAATAGTCTAGCTGCCTGACCGTGGTACTAATAGGATCAAAAGAACACCAGTAATTTTCTTCAGGTAGCTTTATATACTGTAACAAGACAAGCCTGCCTGTCAGTAGGAAGATAACAGGAACGGATGTAGCTGAACACTGTGAGCAGGACGCACTTTACTAAAATGTAAATAGTCTAGCTGCCTGACCGTGGTACTAATAGGATCAAAAGAACACCAGTAATTTTCTTCAGGTAGCTTTATATACTGTAACAAGACAAGCCTGCCTGTCAGTAGGAAGATAACAGGAACGGATCTAGCTGAACACTGTGAGCAGGACGCACTGCACTAAATGTAAATAGTCTAGCTGCCTGACTGTGGTACTAATAGGATCAAAAGAACACCAGTAATTTTCTTCAGGTAGCTTTATATACTGTAACAAGACAAGCCTGCCTATCAGTAGGAAGATAACAGGAACGGATCTAGCTGAACACTGTGAGCAGGACGCACTGCACTAAATGTAAATAGTCTAGCTGCCTGACCGTGGTACTAATAGAATCAAAAGAACACCAGTAATTTTCTTCAGGTAGCTTTATATACTGTAACAAGACAAGCCTGCCTGTCAGTAGGAAGATAACAGGAACGGATCTAGCTGAACACTGTGAGCAGGACGCACTTTAATAAATGTAAATAGTCTATCTGCCTGACCATGGTACTAATAGGATCAAAAGAACACCAGTAATTTTCTTCAGGTAGCTTTATATACTGTAACAAGACAAGCCTGCCTGTCAGTAGGAAGATAACAGGAACGGATCTAGCTGAACACTGTGAGCAGGACGCACTGCACTAAATGTAAATAGTCTAGAAGATAACAGGAACGGATCTAGCTGAACACTGTGAGCAGGACGCACTGCACTAAATGTAAATAGTCTAGAAGATAACAGGAACGGATCTAGCTGAACACTGAGCAGGACGCACTGCACTAAATGTAAATAGTCTAGAATTTAACAGGAACGGATCTAGCTGAACACTGTGAGCAGGACGCACTGCACTAAATGTAAATAGTCTAGAAGATAACAGGAACGGATCTAGCTAAACTGAATACAGTGTATATATATATATATATATGCAACACCTGGGATGCATATATATACACACAATACACTGTAAGTGCAGCTAACTGACTGACTGTTCTGCCTAATCTATCTAACTCAAATCAAATGACACTGTCTCTCTGTCTCTTTCAATGCCGGAACACACACTACACAGGGCCGCCGTGCAGGCGGCCTTATATAGTGTGGGGCGTGTACTAAATCCCCTGAGCCATAATTGGCCAAAGCCTCCTTGGCTTTGGCCAATTACGGCTCTCTGTTCAGGCGGCGCTGTGATTGGCCAAGCATGCGGATCATAGTGCATGCTTGGCCAATCATCAGCAAGCAATGCACTGCGATGCCGCAGTGAATTATGGGCCGTGACGCGCCACACGAATTTGGCGCGAACGGCCCATATCGTTCGCAATTCGGTGAGCGACCGACCAGCCGATGTTCGAGTCGAACATGGGTTCGACTCGAACACGAAGCTCATCCCTACTGCTAATATTGGTCTAGAGCCCCCCTGCCCCAAAGCACCCACCCTTCCATGTTGAGGGCATGTGGCCTAGTATGGTTTCCAGGGGGGGCGCTCGCTCGCCCCCCCCCCCGACCTGCCAGGCTGCATGCTCGGATAAGGGTCTGGAATGGATTTTGGGGGGACCCCATGCCAATTTTTAAAAAAATGTTGTTGCAGAGTTCCCCTTAAAATCAATACAGACCCGAAAGGCCTGATATGGACTGGGGGGGACCCTACGCCATTTTTTTCATTTATTTTTCATCTATCTTGCCGGGAGTTGGCAATACATTACAGCCGCGAGCAAGTTTAAATTACATTTTTTCCTTTAGAAATGTCATACTGTCATTGAAATGTAATTTCCTTTAGAAATGTCTACACATCGCACAGATGCGCCACTTTACAGGCAGACTAAGGGGACTCTCATGCATGATATTTAAAAAACGATAGTTTTAAAAACTTTTTGAAACGTACCCGGATCCCCATACACTTTTTATGGCAATAACTTTATAACTTTTATAATCCTTTAAAATGAGGACTTTGGTTTTTCATGTTCCTGTCCCATAAGGACCGGGCCTATTTTTCAGACTTGGTGTTTACAAGTTAAAATAATTTTTTTTTTTTTTTGCTAGAAAATTACTTAGAACCCAAAACATTATATATATTTTTTCTAACACCCTAGAGAATAAAATGGCGGTTGCTGCAATACTTTCTAACACACCGTATTTGCACAGCGGTCTTACAATCGCACTTTTTTGGGAAAGAATACTTTTTTTTAAATTAAAAAAATAAAACAACAGTAAAGTAAGCCCAATGTTTTTATATTGTGAAAGATAATGTTACGCCGAGTAAATTGATATCCAACACATCAAAATTGCGCACGCTCTTGGAATGGTGACAAACTTTTACCCTTAATCTCCATAGGTGACGTTTAAAAATTTCTACCTCAGATCTCATATTTACACAAAAATGCAATAAAAAATAAAATAAAAAATGTAATTTGAACGAAAAAAATTTCTCCTTTAAGAGCATTGGGTGGAAGCGACGTCAGTGCTATGGAGCCGAGTGGGGGCCATCTTCCCCTCACTCAGCAGCCAGCCCATGAGGGGAGAGGATGTGTTTGTCTCTGCCGCCACCGGCAGGTCCGGTAAGCGGCGGAGACCACTGGAGTGCGGTGTATAATGTATAACTAAATAATGTGTAATTGTGTTAATTTACACATTTTTTAATTATATATTTTAAATTTTTCTAGTTTTTTATTTTTATTTTTTGTTGCATTTGCATATTGCATCCGCAAACGTGTTTTTGGTATTCTTGACACAGGTAACTTGAGTTCTACATTCCTTATCTGGTTGCTTCGGTGTCCCCTTGTGGAACTCATGCACGCCGGATGTTTGCTGAGTAGCGTCAGTCTATATACATCATCCGCATCCATTTATTTTGCCCTGTCATTTATTTTCTTTTCCTCTTTCTGTTGGTTTCCTGCCCAATTATCTCAGCGTAGCGTACATCAAATCGAGGCTTGGTGTTCTCCTGCGCTCCACCAGTGCTAGTTATGTTACGGCATCCAGACGAAAACGAGGTCTGGTTGCCGTTTACCATTATAAAGGTGATGGCTCAGACACGCCCGTGCCCCTTTGAAGACGTCATTTATGACGAAACATGTAGGGCGTGGCTACACACTACACGCCATCACGTGTTTGTATCGCACACGGGTGTTCGTTACTGTTTTTACTTGCCGGCTTTTTAAACATGTTTTTTATGGCGGAGGAGTGTTCTCTGCATGTTTGAGCAATAGTTTGAGTAAGGGGATACCACATGTGTGAGACTTTTACTCAGCTTGGCCACATACAGAGGCCCAACATCCAAGTAGCACCATCAGGCTTTCTAGGAGCATACATTACATAGATAATTTCCTGGCAACCTATCATTTTTGACGGCCCTTCATTTTTCTAACACATAGCATGTAGATACCAACAATTACAATCCAAAATAAATTCTATTGCAGAAAGGGTAAAAAAAAGTATTACCTGTGCTTTTAGTAGTGTCTACAGAAGAGAGCACTGGTCCAGGCAGCAGTCAGGGATGTGCTTAGCGACAGCAATAGTAATTATCCAGTCAGCAGGCAGGAATATTGTCTATGTTCAGCACAAGGATATTGTCAGCACAGCCAAAGCATTTGTCCATAGAAATTGTCCAGGCAGAGACAGCCAGCACAGCCATAATATTGGTCCTGGTTACCTGCAGACACTCATTATTGTACCGCTCTCCAGCCCTTCATAAACATACTGCCTCTTGCTACACCTAATTATTTGCATAGTCCAGGTAGCAGGCAGAGTATTCATGTGGCAGCCAAAGTCATGATGGCAGTAAGTCAGCAGCAAGCTGAGGGCCACAATCGGGTAAGATCTGTGCACAGGGGCACAGGGGTAGAGGCTTCGACCCACCCAAATCTCTTTGAAGCCTTCAGACTCCAGACCCTAGTCTGGAAATTATGAAACCCGGAGAAAACAAAAAAAATTGTTTTCTCCATCCGGAAAAACTATTCTGGAGCCCCTCACATATGTGAGACTCCTGTGTACTACAGTAGCAGGGCAACAGATCAGTCCAAGCGGTAGGCAAAAGCATAGTCCATAAAACAGGCCAGGGTCAGTTCACGTGCAAGCAGTCCAAGCGGTAGGTAGAAGCATAGCCACAAAACAGGCCAGGGTCAGTTCACGTGGAAGCAGTCCAAACGGTAGGCAGAGGCATAGTCACAAAACAGGCCAGGGTCAGTTCACATGGAAGCAGTCCAAACCGTAGGCAGAGGCATAGTCAAAAAGCAGGTCAGGGTCTGTTCACGTGGAAGGCATTGACATGGTTATTTGGGGAAGGATGGAAAATGGCCAGCATAGATGATGAAAATGGGGAAAATATGGGCTGTATGATAAAGTTCGAAGCATTCACCAATGCAAAGGCCAGGTTGGGAGGGACACTGGGGACAATGGTAGCTGGTATCTTTTCGAAATCCTCTTCTGCTGCACACGCGACATCTTTTTTGCTGTCTTCGGCCTGCTTCAGATAGTGGAATGTTGTACGGGAAGTGGCGTTCATGAAGTCGGCTAACAGCATCAGAGCAAAGGTCTTTCGGAGGGGGGGGGGGGGGTCTTTGTCGATAGATGAGGGATGTGACTACTTCTATGAATTTTAGGAAGGGGGCGGGGCTTTCTGTGGATTTGATGTAGACTATGTAGGAATTATAACTGGCCAAATGAATGAGATAAATTGCTACCTTCTTGCACCAGAATCGGGACCTCCTTATTGACAAATAGGGCTGAATCATTTGGTCATTGAAATCCACCCCCCCCCCCCCATGTAGAGATTATAATCTTGGACACATGTTGACTTTTCAGTGGGACCTTGTCTTCGCTGAACTACAACTGTAGTGTCATCGTGAATGACACTACACGTTCCTGTTATCCTTCCACCTCAAGGCCAGCACTTCATTGCATCTCAGTGTTGCTCTTTCCCCCCCTTCACAGCTTTTTGTTTACTATGGATTGTGGGAAGCCCTTCCTATTTTTTCTGGAGGTTCCGCAGGCCAGGGTTTTTTCGATGTATAAGTGTTTGAAAAGGGGCAGGTTGGTATAGAAGTTGTCAAGGTATAGATGATATCCTTTTTTCAGAAGTGGGTAAGCCAGGTACCATACGATTTTTCGAGTTGTGCCCATGTAGGCTGGGCACTCAGGGGGCTGGAGCTGAGAATCTCTTCCTCAATATATGCGGAGCGCATAAAAGATATCCCGTTACTCTCTCACAGAGCTTGTAAAATTTTACTCCGTATTTGGCCTTTTTGCTAGGAATATATTGTTTTATTCCTAGCCGGCCTGAAAATGGTATCAGGGACTCATCCACACATATATGCTTCTCGGGGACATAGAGCTCTGCAAATTGTTGGGAAAATAAATGTATCAGTGTGCAAATTTTATATAGCTTTTATATAGAATTCGGTTGATTGCGGGGAGGGCACTGAGTGTTGTCGTTAAAATGAAGGAATCTCATAATCATCTCATCGGGACCTGGGCATTACGGCAGAATACATGGGCGTGTGGTGGATGGGGTTGGTGGAGCAATAGGCATGCCCTTCATTTTTTTTTTGTAAGCCCCATGTTTAGAGTGAGGCCAATTCAAAACAATTTGAACTCCTCCAAATTCAGACCTCTCCACTCAAACACACGGGCATAAGATGATTGGGGGTTGTTGGGGTTGTTGGCTGGGCATATAAATTCGTCTGGTCCACAATGAATTGCAGTGAAGTGTCGGGCAAAAACAGATGAAAGCAATCGATCTCTGTGAAATTTTGGGTGTTGGCCTGCACACCTGGCTGTGCTGTGAAAGGGGGAATAATTGGTGATCCCGAGTCGGAAGGCAGCCATGTTGGGTCGGCAAGACCATCTGGCATGTATGTAGTGGCCCTGGCTCTTGGGGGACGTGACACTCCAGTAGTTGGGGGAGTGGAATTTCCTGTGCTAGTACTCAGGCGTGATGTGGCAGCACTGGTACTAGGCCTGGGCATTTGTTTGCGGGGCCTATCGCTGGCGGCAGCTCTGGTACTGGGCCTTTGCTCCTGGGGCCTATTGCTGGTGGCAGCGCTGGTACTGGGCCTGGGAATATAATCCTGGTTGCTGGCAGCTGCCTGGTTTCCAGAGTGCCGTGCCCTTTTAGGAGGGACCCATTCTTCATCCGAATCAATACTACTCTCAATCGGTTCAAATGCGGAATTTGATTTGGAATTGGAATCTCATCAGTCATGGAGAGGATCTGGAATGCTTCCTCACTGTTATATACTCTTTTGGACATGGCTGTGTGGCGGGTAGCTGTGCGGTGACAGATAGGTGGCAGGTGACGATCACTGATGGGCTGTGCGATGGGTGGCATGTGACGTTCACTGATAGGTGATGATGGTGTGACGGGCGATGGTCACTGATGGGTGACAGGCCGCGGACGGTGACGGGTGATGGTCACAGATGGGTGACAGGTGACGGTCACTGATGGGTGATGGATGAGAGGCCACGGTCACTGGTGGGTGACGGGTGACAGGCCACGATCACTGATGGGTGACAGGTGCACCGCTGACGGTCACTGATGGGTGGCAGGTGATGGATGACAGGCCACGGTCACTGATGGGTGACGGGTGCACAGGGCAGGTCACTGATGGGTGACGGGTGCACCGCTGATGGTGACTGATGGGTGACAGAGCACGGTCACTGATGGGTGATGGGTGATGGGTGACAGGGCAGGTCATTGATGGGTGACAGGGCACGGTCACTGATGGGTGACGGGTGACAGGGCAGGTCACTCATGGGTGACGGGTGACAGGGCATGGTCACTTGATGGGTGATGGGTGACAGGGCACGGTCACTGATGGGTGACGGTTGCACCACTGATGGTCACTGATGGCATTCTCTTATGTGACAGGTGCAATTTATGGGGTGACTGCTGGGTGATAGATTACAATTGGGGGGGCGATGGCACAGGTATGGTGTTGGTGCAGACACTACTAAACATAGATCTGTAACTCACTGCTCCCAGCTCTTCTCTCTTAACACTGGAAACGGTGTGTGAGGAGAGAAGAGCTGGTAACAGTTAGTTACAGCTCTATGTTTAGATTTAGCAATCGGCTGTGAATGGATCACAGCCAATCACGTGGTATACAGCCCTGGCCAATGGCTGTTTACTATCTTGGATGATGAGCAGTGTTCCCGGGAACACGCTGCCACCGCCGGACATGCGCAGCGTGCTCCCGATCGCACATGTGCACCGTGTAAGGTGGGGGAGTTACCATCCGTGATCAGCCGTGAATTCATCACGGCCGATCACGTGGTAAAAACAGCCATGCCCAGTGTCTGTTCACCCCTGTCGGTGACAAGCAGTGTCTCAGGGACACGACCTGTTTAAATGGGCTCACGTCATATGACGTCCGCCCAAAACTAGAGCCTTACCGTCATATGACAGTGGCTAGTGGTTAAAGAATGAGCATAAATAATTACTGCTTTATAGTCTCATAAAAAAAAGAAATTAACACGAAAAAAAAAAAAAAAACTTATAACATACTGTATATGTAACTGTAAATTTTCAATACATGTAACTTTACAGAATAGCAGACGTTACTCTGTAATTCTCATTCATAACGGCATTCGTTAGCAAAAGAAGAAAACAAACTAGAAATTGGAATATACATAAATAGATGCACACGAGGTAGAGCACATCTCACATAAAAATGTTTTATTCACATTCATGTGATCATAGCTGTAGTGCAGTTCCATATAATAAACTCATTTGCAATTGCCACTTGTAAATTCGTAGGATTTGCCAATTTGGTATTTACAAACGCATGTTCGCTGCTATTAGCATGCTTTTTCATTTGCATGTTCACCCAGTCGAGCTCTTAATTGACTTAATTGGGCATCACTAAATGTAGAGCGACCATTACTTCCCACTTTTCTTAGTAAATCAACCCCTATGTGTTCAAACTGAGTACATAAAAGATTTCCTTGCATATCTTTTAGTGCTTGCAAAGAGGCCGTGATAACATCCCCAGCACTGCAGAAATCTACTGAGTGATGCCACCTGGTGGATGTATCACTTTAATTTAGATCTGATAGTTTTATGGTACTCTCAGAGGATAGCTATCATTATACTCTGGGACTCTGAGAAGAAAGATGTTCTCACACACAGCATCTCTGCCTGCCCCTCCCCTCTGCCGCCTATTCACAAAAGTCTTTGTATTTTGTGAATAAGTTCAGGCTCCTGTAAATGGGCAGCAGCTGCATGTGACTTTGCAGCTGAAGGAGGTAATAGAAGGTCCAGCATTGGAGCTCCAGGACTATAGTGACCAGTAGTGTATTTAGGTTTTGTGCTGCCCTAGGCCTGACTAAACTTGTGTACCCCCTAATTTAAATGTGACCCACCCCTTCCTGTCAAGGCCACACCCCTTGCTGTTTAAGACCTGCCCTCAAATTTTCGAGTAGGGACACTAGTTCTGAGAGACTGGGGGGGGCGATGGATTCCCTTAATTTGCATAGATTTCCTCTCACTTTGGCTATGGGGCAAGAAGTGAAGGGAAATCTCTACAATGGGACAGGGATAGTAAAAAATAAATTAACAGTGGTTATAACCCTCCCTTACTCTATCCAAAATGAAAAAAAAGTATTGCCTATATTTCTACTTTAAGCACAAATTTCTGATAATTTTATGGAGAGGACTAAGAAGATATAACCATGCCAATGGTCCATCAGAAACCATATAGCACAGTGAGGAAGGTTTGTGGTCCAGGATGATAGGACAGTTAAAATTAGAAGTGGTGCCCCCCCACAGTTACGGAATGCTGGCTGCCCGCATACCGGAAGCAGTGCGGCCGCTTTATGGGGGCGCTAGACTAATTTGCCTCTCAGCCCAGTCCGCCCCATAAGACTGGTGCTACACTAACAGTGTAGCGCAAGCTGGCGGGGACTCTTTCCGTGCTGCCCCCCTGCAAAGTGCTGCCCTAGGCCTGGGCCTTGTCGGCCTAGGCCAGGATACATCGTTGATAGTGACTATAGGACTATATCTTTCTGGAGCTCCATAAAACTGTCAGATGCAAATTAAAGAGATAATTCACGAGTTGGCATGCACCTTGTAAAATTTAACTAATTTATCAAAGTGCATTCCTGGAATTCAGCTTTAAGGGACCAAGAATCTGGACAAAAAATGCACCTGTTTTAAAGATTTTTTGTTTAGCTGTACTAATAGTCCTGGTCTTTCAGTACATACCCGGAGCAGTGGTATTCTCTTAAAATCTCAAGGGAAGGTTCAAAATCACACGCTTGTTTTTAAACTCTCCACCTAGCCACATCGTGACTGGTCTACTGTTTTTTTCAGTAGTCTTTTCAGAATACAATGTAGTGAGGTTTTATATAATGACGATGAAATAATAAGTCAAGTGACAGTGAAAGCAGTAATTGAGAACAGCACCAAGGCTTCTTTAACCTGCCAGATTACTTCAAGAATCTGATAACAGAAGGTATATAAATTTCTTGATATTCAGGATTCATTGCAGCAATTTCCTGGAAAACGCAGACCACCTCGGACTCATCCATGTCTTTAACACTGATGAAAAATAAGTTGGTGGCTTCATTTTTAGGGACGGAGTCCGACAGGGGATTTCAGTTGTCTTTGAGCAATGAAGTTTCAGAACCCGATAGATGCGATTCTGTTTCGTCCTCTAAAATACCCGGGATTTCTTGGGCAGTCATACTTGTGTCCTCTAATGGAGCCTCAGGCTGATGACCACTCTAGTGACCCTGATGACTTAAAAAAAAATTGACACAGGGCTCAGCTTGCATAGTATGTACCACTGCCAGATGAAGCTGATGGTTGTACTGTGTGGAACATGTTGGAAATCAATTTCTATAGCAATGCCTGCACCCCACCTTTTATTCCATTAACTGCAGAATTACCATTATGGCACTGTAACTCATTAAGGGCCAGACCAATCAGGTGTTTGTCACATTTAGAGAAGTAAAACAAGCGCTTGTAAATCAGATATGTTGACGCAATGGGAACAGCAGGCTTGATCCGACGCGTTTCATCTGCAAAGATATCGTCTGGGGTTTCCACGTCCTGTGGAGAAACTATTGCCCTGCTTAGATTAGTATCGCCCACTGTTTATCCCATCCTCCAGGTCATTTATAAATAAATTAAATAGAATTGGTCCCAAGACAGAACCCTGGGGGACCCCACTTTCCACACTCACCCAATCCAAGTACTTCCCGTTTATCACTACCCTCTGAACTCGCCTCTGTAGGCAGTTTTCAATCCATGTACTCACCCTATGGTCCATGCTGACAGACCTTAGTTTGTACAGTAAATGTTTATGGGGAACTGTATCAAATGCCTTTGCAATCCAGATACACCACGCCTTCCTTTATCTAGATGGCAGTTCACCTCTACATAGAAGGTTAATAGGTTGGTTTGAGTACCATCAAAAGACAAATTTTAGATACCCTCTTGTAGCGCCACCCCCAAAGGAACCGCTTGGTGAATTTGGATTCTCTGATCTCTGCCTCAACTCCAAGAAAGATCTCAGCCCCTCTGGCACACCTGGTTAAATAAAATTACTGCAAACACACATGGAAAATACTGTTATCCTGGCTGTGGATTATCACCAAAAACAGACACACGCCTGGTAGTGATAAACAAATTGAATATATTATCATGGTTTAAAGCATATGGAAGCTCACAACACTGTTAAACCTTTCTGCAAAGAATTATAACAATCTTCAATACTTAGCAACTGTAAATTTAGAAAAGAGCAGTAATCTATATGACAATTTATATGCTGAGAGGGAGGAGAGAATATTTGTCAACTTCTCAGCTCCTTCTGGGCCACAAGCACCATTGAAAATAACAACACAAAAAGAAGAAATGGATTAAGCACAATTCCATAAGGGGGGTCCTGGGTTGAAGAGTACTAGTATCTTCTGCTAGCAAAGAAAGTAGGTGGGGGGGCATGGCCTACCATGGATGGCTGAAGACACACATCGCTGAGCTCCGTGCCATCCCGAAAGTAGCAGGCTATTATTAAGACAGCGCACACCCGCGGTTTTTATGTCAGTGGCAAGCTCTCACCCCACTGAGCCTCCTGAACTTCTACAAGGTACCATACAGCGCTATATGCTAAGAACGGCGCTGCTCGATCCATGGACCCCTAAAGATAAGCAGGCGCCCGGCCGCAGCACAGGGAAGACCAAGCCTCCTCCTCCCACTCCAGCAATATCTCACCCATGCGAGGACAGCACCGATGGACTCCAGGATCCCAGAGGAGAGACTTCAGCCTCCTCTGTTCGGTCAGTAACATCACACAACACAGGCACAGGGGAATCCCAGACAGGCACACATCCCCTGACAGGGGAGCCCACTAGATCAGAAGCCACAGCTCTCCTCTGCCTTTAGAGCAGATTTTGAGTCATGGGCAATTAAAATGGAGGATTCCCTGCATGTAGAACTAAACGCTCTGAAACACAAGGTTACAGCTACTGAGGCGGCAGTGTGAGCTCTAACTACTACTCAAGATGATCATGACGCCCGTATAGTGGCACTTGAATCCTCATCCGCAACACACCACCGTCGCTTGCTCCATCAGCAACTCCGCATAGAGGACAGTGAGAATCGCAGCCGCAGAAACAACATCAGACTGCAAGGCATACCTGAGGCAACATCTGGTGCGGATCTGAAACCCACTGTCATAAACAAAATTTTGTCAAGAGAGACCTCATCAACAATTGAGCTAGATCGTGTACACAGTGTGGGGGGGGTCGGGTGGTACCCAAGATGGCCGCCCCCGAGATGTACTTTGCCCGGTCCACTTTTATACCTTAAAAGAGGAAATAGTGTGGAAGGCTTGGAGCCTGGGCCCAGTGGACTTCTATACCCAGATCTGTCTCGCAATACGCTGTATAAATGCCATGTGGTGCGCTCTCTACTTGACCTCATACGGCAAGCCGGGGCTTCCTATACTTGGAGCCACCCATTCAGCCTCAAGGTGACTCGAGGAGATGGCAGGTTCGTATTGTCAGACCCAGACCAGCTGCCTGACTTCTTTCTCTTCCTCGAACAAGAACCGGTTGATGTTCTGAACTGGCTGGATCCTCCAGATGACAGATCTAGACAGATGGGACTGGCTCATTCCTGCAACGCCGTAAACGTCCTAGGTCTAGATCAGTATCCTCCGGCCCAGAAATAAGACAACCTACCTCTCCAGAAGGTTGACCCAGAAGTACCATGGTGACCACTGCCTTATCCCCTTCCTCCACACCATTTACCTCTGCTCCCCTGCCTGTGACATTCCCCTTGGGATCCGTGCCCACTAACATACTTCTTTGGGTACTGTTCAACTATAGGGGGACGAAAATGTTGGTTCTTGGGGCGTGGCTTAGCAATGGCCAAGTGAGGAAGTGTTTCAAGAGAGCTCCTGGCTACCCTGTTCTGTCCCGCAAAACTGACGGCTTTATTCGGGCGATAGAGAGGCATGATAACCACCAGACGATACAGAACGAGATCGACGGCTGGCGGTAACCATTCTTCCACCCCACGGAGCAGTATCCAGCTGTACTTTAGAGGCACACAGAGAGTTTTGCCGGGTGCCATTATAGCAGCCCCACGTGCACACCGTTTGGAAGAGGGCACCACGCTGGACTTACCAGTTTCCCCCACCTCATCCACTGCCGCTGACTTCCCCTCAGGGACACCGGTAGCCTTCCGCACAAACATGCCTGGCACATCTCCTCAGCCGAGCGGTATGCCCGATGATCTCCGTGCTATCCTACAGGCCCTCCCCACCAAATCGGCATAGAAGCCCTCATCCTTCGCATTGAGGAGGCGCACAGTTGGGACATCCAGGTCAAGGCAGAGCTGCACATGCTCACGGATCGGGTTGATTCAGAGGAGGCATCGATCTCCTCCCTCACAAAACGGGTTGAGGCACTGGAGCGCTCTCAAGAATCTCAGGCGACCACGGCCATCGATCTACAACTCCATTTGGAGGACCGCAGCCGACACAATAATCTTCGGCTGCGGAGTCTCCCGGAGGCTACTGGAGCGGAGGACCTGGCGGCGACAGTGACGGCTATCTTTCAGGAAGTTCTAGGCACTTCTCCACCATCCCTAGAGTTGGATCGAGTTCCCAGAACTCTTGGACCTAAATCATCAGACCCAGACAGGCCACGAGACGTGCTCTGCAGGATCCATCATTACACCCAAAAAGAGCTTATTCTCTGCAAAGCATGGGAGCACTGGGATGTAGGATTCAATGGTGCCACAATTAAGATTCTCCCGGATCTCTCCAGAGCCACATTACAGAGAAGAGCCATGCTGAGGCCTGTTCTGGACCTGGCCAGACAGGGATGCACATATCGCTGGGGATACCCCTTGGCGGTCATCTTCCGTAACGCAGCTGCTTCCTTCACCTTGCGTGCCCCGGCAGAACAACCGACCCTCTTTGTCTTCCTGAGAGTGGAGCCGGTCCGGGTACCAAACTGGCTTGCTCTTATCCCTCGCGCTTTTGGGCTGCCCGGGTTCCTCTGTTCATCTAAACTATCAACCCCCTCGTCTGCAGCGGCCCAGAAGGAGAGCCCGGACACCCTCCGTTGAGGGGACACGTGAGTCATGAATATGTTGCCTGTTGCCTGCCCCGTTATGAAAGACTGCACACATACAGTTTGGTTCACCCCTAATTTGTGAATTCTGACCATCCCTTACTGCCGGCTAGCCAGCGACACCCGCATTGCCCATGTCACCCCAGGGAGTGTTGCTGTGCCACCCTGGAGCCTGGGACTTTCGCCCCCTGACCTATGCTTACCGCCGCTGGTGCCTCCTGGCTGTTGATGGCACCTGCTGCCGTGTCCGGGCCCTGACCCGTGATTGGTGTAGTGGGGGACTCTGACCGCTCTGAACTAGGACTAGATTTAGGGGGCACATGCGGATCATGATAAGGAGGCCTCCAGCATCGCCGCCCCCGAGGCAAGACGCTTACACACTCTGTCCACTCCCGGGCGAGGTAAGACACACTTTACATGCCTTGCTGGATTTCGGGCTTCAAAGACATTCCATCATACTAACACGCTCTATAGCTCTTTACTGTGGATGAACTGACTGCGTGGAGGCACTGGGGGCTGCTCCTATGTTAACTATACAGGAATGCCTGCTATTAACATTTACTGCCTTGTCATGTCTCCGCTGTCACTGTCTCGCCTGCCTCGGATGGGGTGCGGGTCCTTCCCCCCTTCCGAGGCATGTTGGGCATGCTGTCTGGTGTTGCATTGGTTGGGGGGGAGGCAGGGATGGGACGGCCCCCTGGGAAGGGGATCTCACTTGTGCTTAAAGCGTGGGGCCAGGGGGGATGGCGGTGAGGGGTGCAGTCCCACAGGTTACCCTTCCCCAAGTTATGACGCCCACCCGGGGGACAATAGACTACCTCTGTGCTGTGGGCTCAGCTCCCAACAGGGAGAATATGGACCCGGGAGGTAAGTCCTGCCCATGCTCTACCGAGGGGATAGGGAGGGGGCGGTGCCTCCGGGCCTGAACGATCCCATGGTAGACTGGGGATTGTTGATTCTGCAGCAGCCAGCTTCCTTCCTTTCTCTTCCCCACCACCATAAAGTGGGGAACTCTAGATACACAAGTCAGATGGAGGGAATATGGTCAGGAAGATCCACTCACTACTCAGTTACTATAAGGGGTTGTTAATGTTACAAATATTGTTAATGTCATGTTATATATCTGTGATGTGTTGGGGTGCTATATACCCTGTTTCCCCGAAAATAAGACCTAGTATGATTGTCGGTGATGGGGGGTAGGGCTTATATTGCAGCCATCACTGACAATCACGCTAGGTCTTATTTTCGGGGAAACAGGGTATTAGTATTGTACAAGGGGCACGATATTTTATTTTATTTTATTTTATTTTACCCTCCTTTTCCAATACCAGCCTGCTTGCTTCTGATTGATAGCCGTCAAGATATCTGCTTTCACATACAACACCACACTTGGGATGGGGGGGTGGTCAGCGAGAACCTTGCTGGCTATTTCTTTCCGCAACCCCACTTAGACCTGCGCTTGATTACCAGATCTGTTCTGGTGAGCGTCTCAGCACTTAAGTGCTACTTCGTTAGATTGCGACTACAGCACCCTTTCTCTCCCTATCTTTTACCTACCTTTCTTCCTACTGATTTAACCTCTTCATAAAGCTCATTTTCTTCACCACTCTCCTACCTTCTTCCCTCTCCCTCCCATCCCCTCCCTGCACCCCACCTCCTCCCTTTCCCTATACTCTGGGGCCATGGAGGTAGTAAATGGGCCTAAATGTACCGGAAAAAAGGTCCAAGGCCTGCGCCATCTTAAGACGGACCTAGCGTTCGTCCAAGAAACACTCTTTAAAGGGGGCAATCTTCCCATTTTAAAAAACAAATTCCTCCCGATAGTGTTACTCCCAAGGGGAATGCTAAATCTCGTGGTGTGTCCATTCTCATTTCCTGTATCTTTCCCTGGAACTGTGAGGATATAAAAATTGACCCGGAGGGACGTTTTCTGTTCCTCAGAGGCACGATTGGTGGTGTGGAGGTGACCCTGGCGAACATATACATAACAGTAGCCAGGACCACTTTATCACCAAAATGATAGACACCCTGCTAGAGTTCTCTTGGGGCCAACTGCTACTAGGTGGGGATTTCAATGTCCCACTAATCCCTACTAAAGATACGTCTGCAGGACACTCCTCAATCACACCTGGTATTAGGAAACGCTTTGCGCTATCTTTACACAAGGCACAACTGATGGATGCCTGGAGACTCATCCACCCGACTGAAAGGGATTACACCTTTTACCCCACACCACATAAACAATTTGAGGATTGACTACTTCCTACTCCCTCATTCCCAACTACATGCAATTCGAGACTCATCGATTGGGTCTATTTCATGGTCTGACCATGCCCCTGTTCTATTGTCCTACACCCTGACTGATGTTTTCACTTCCAGAACGAGGACCTGGAGATTAAATGAAAGCCTCCTCCAGGACGAAGAAGGATGTAGTCAGGGAGCTAGACTGCTATTTTCAGACCAATGACACTCCTGACAGTAACCCCGGCATTGTGTGGGAAGCCCACAAGGCGGTGATTGGCGGAGTACTCATTAAGCATGGATTACGCATTAAGAGGCAGCGCTCTGAACAGATGATGTCGCTTCTTAATCACTTGAACCTTGCTGAAGCCCAACACAAGCACTCCCAGACCCCTGCCCTGGAGACGGAAATCCTGCTCTTACGTAAAAAAATTACCGACTTAATGCAATTTCGTGCTAAGGCAGCGATTCAGGTTTGTCGTCGGGTTTCGTATGAATCCGGGAATAAATGTGGTAAGTTCCTGGCCAAATCCCTGAGAGATCAGGTATTGGCAAATTACATACCGCATATTACGGCGTCCTCCGGCCAGAGGACCACACTCCCACAAAACCTAGTGAGAGAGTTTAAAGAATTCTATGTGTCCCTCTACAACAGTGGTTCTCAACCTGGGGGTCGGGACCCACTCGGGGGTCGAATGACGATTTGCCAGGGGTCACCAAATCCTGGGCTGTTCCTGAAGCTCGTACCGCTCTCCCAGCCTTTTCGCGGCCACCCAGAAGGGCTAACCCTAAAGCCTGTTGCCGCTCAGCTGTGCTGTTCCTGGAGCCCGAGGCCGCCCACTCAGCCACTTCGCAGCCGCCCATTCAGTTCACGGCTGGGGGGCAGAGACTAGAGGTCAGCTGACTGGTGAGGAATGGGAAGTGGGCGGGGCTGGAGGAGACCCCATCGACATAGGTGTCACTACTATGAGACACCACAAAGTAGGAGACACAGTGAAGCCGGAGACACAGTGAGTAACACTACCTGTGATTATAGTTGCCATTAAAAGTCCCCACTACAGTTCTCAGATCAGCAGATGACCTTGATCAAGAACACCTAAGTTGGCTGATCAGAACTCCCCCCAGCACTGGAAGGGAGAGGAAAAGAGAGGGAGGAACAAAGAAAAAGGGGGAGAAAGAATAAGAGAAAGAACAAGAAACACAGTTAGAGAGAGGGATGGCGGGAAAAAAAAAACAAGAAATTAGGATAAAGAGAGAGTTAAAAGGGAAAGAAAGGAGAACAAAGAGAGAGTGGTACATCCTAAATTGTACCATGAGGGGTTTTAATACTGTACGAGTGGAAGGGACTCAGGGAGCACTAAATGTCCGTGGGTTAGGGGCGCAAATTACTTGTCTTGCCTTGGGTGCTGACAACCCACACTACAAAAATAAATTTTACTGTTAGGGGTCCCCACAACTTGGGAAATTTTATTGAGGGGTCACGGCACTAGTAAGGTTGAGAACCACTGCTCTACAACCTTCAGACCCCAGTTCCCCCACAATACCAGATCGAGGACTATTTGACCAACTCAGGCATGCCCAGACTGTCCACAGAAGTAGGAGAGCTGCTTGACAAACCCATCACCATAGCGGAGATACAGTCAGCAGTAGGGGCCACTAAATTAGGGAAAGCACTGGGGCTGGATGGACTCACCGCACAATACTATAAAATCTTACTGCCGTCTCTCGAGAAATTTATGCACAAATTCTTCAACTCACTGGGATCTGATATAACTTTTCCCCGAGATGCTCTATCGGCACATATCACGGTGATCCCCAAAGAAGGGAAGGATCAAACCGCCTGTGGGAACTATAGGCCGATTTCCCTACTCAACACAGATCTCAAAATTTTCACGAACTTACTATCTTCCAGGATCCAACTTTACCTTCCGTCCCTGATCCATCTGGACCAAGTTGGATTCGTCCCGACTAGAGGGGCAAGGAACAACACAATTAAAGTCCTTAACCTCCTACATGTGGTCAATAAGAATAAGATTCCCTGCATTTTCTTAAGCACGGACGTGGAGAAGGCCTTTGACAGGGTGAACTGGCAATTCATGACCTCCGCTCTGAAACATATAGGGTTGGGCAACACCATGTTACATTGGATAAACTCGATCTATGGTGACCCCTCGGCTCGTGTTCGGGCCAACGGGGTTCTATCGGACACCTTTGAGATCAAGAACAGAACACGCCAGGGATGCCCTTTATCTCCACTCCTTTTTGCCCTGTCACTGGAACCGTTTCTGCTTACCGTGTGAGCCAACCTGGACATCACTGGAGTGGCTATGGGAGACTCGCAGCAGAAGATTGCCGCGTATGTGGACAACATGCTGTTCTCGCTTACCAATCCAGTGGTCTCTCTTCCAAACCTTCTAAATGAATTTAAAACTTGAAGATTAATTTCAGCAAGTCCCAAGCAATGGGCATAGGAGTTTACCCACATCTCCTCACAACCCTTCAAACCAGTTTTAAATTTAAATGGACAAATACGGCCCTGAAATATCTTGGTACACATATCCCCCCCAAAATATCTCAGATATTCCCCCTGAATTTTCCCCCACTGCTGGCAGCTGTTCGAGCTCTGCTTACCAAATGGCAAACGGGGTTACATTCGTGGTTTGGGAGATGCAACATCCTCAAGATGTGCATTCTTCACAAAATCTTCTTCAAGCCCTCCCGATCCAAATCCCCTCTAGTTACTTTGACCAGACCAGAGCTCTATTCTTCAACTTCATATGGGCCCATAAAAGGCCTAAACTCAACAGAAGACAGCTTACATTGCCCAAACTGTGTGTTGGCAGTACCAGACCTCCGCAAATACCACCAGGCGACTCATCTGACCAGACTTATTGACTGAAACTGTCACCAATCCACTAAATTATGGACCCTACTTGAACAGACCCAGTGTGACATACCCCTGAACAGGGCCCCTTGGTGCCATAACTCACTGCCAAGAGACGTGAAGAATCACCCCCTAATAGGTACAACCATGCGAATATGCTCGACCCTCTTTACACGCTCCTGCCTTACGTCACTAGATTCCCCACTCCGCCCGATATTGGGAACCCCAGAGTTTGTTCCGGGATACACAGATCCCATCTTTTGCTCATCTCTCTGTCGTTATTAGTTTAGGTATATGGGGAACTACTGGGTGCCCCATGGGCCTATACTGTTCTGCTCCTACACTAAACTGGAAAAAGGGGGTGAGATTTACGGAACCACTCAGTGGTCTAACTGAACCTTCAGAAGTAAAATACCTCCCATCACAGCTAGGGGCAGAGTTGATTGCAATGAATAAGTTACTCCATTTTGGAGTTGCTAGATGTTACAGATGGAATTGTTTAAAGTTCCAAAGATTATTGTTCTCTCTTTATAATTGTTATGTTGTTATGATGCTCAGCTCATTCTATACTATGGTATCTTCTCCATATGTTACTTTGAGATGTTGTATTTCATGTGTCTTTGCCCATCATATAAATAAAGATTTGAAAATGTTGGTTCTTTTCCTGCCCTTTGTCAGTACAATTGTCTGGCTGGGGTTCGGGAGAGAACACAGGTAACTTTTTGTTCCACGCAGTGATGGGTGTCAGGTCACATCAGAACACACTGAATTTTTTACACATGATGTTCCACTCAGTTTTTGGTTGTTTCCCCCCTCCTCCCCCTCTCTGACACATGTTTGTGAACACTCACAGGATCGACTCTGTGTGGAGACATGGCCCCCAGACCTGATCACCTTCTGCGGCCGCTGAGGCTTGAATAGTACAAGCCACACATATGATGAACTTGAATGCCTCCCCCAGGATGATCCTCTGATGCCCCTCTCTTCCCTTTATTTTTTCTATATCAGCTGGAGCCAATATTATTACCTATTGCATTTCTCCCCAGGTTAAACAATCGGTCTTAATACTCAAATATCCTGTTGAATGCTATTATCCGTTGTTCTTATAACTGAGTTTGTATGTATTATGTAAATAGTTGATTAGGAGCATATATGCTATTCCTAAAACCCTGGGTCAATTTAATTAGTGAGACTCAGAGACTGATGCTTTCTTAAAGACAACAGGGATCTCCCCCCCCCACTTTCTGTAACAGCTGGACCCTACACTTTCCATCTAAGATGACTCCTCTCAGAATCGACTGCCCTATGTCTCATGCACGGGTCAAATATTAGGTGTGCTACATATCCGATATTTATGCCTGCTATGCTGTCGGGATCACGACTTGGGTCAATCCATCTCGACCTTTCTCCCACAGTAGGACAGGCACAGTTTGTGCCTAAAGCGTTAAAACCTTGCTGAGGGGAGAACACTAAAACCACACACACACACAGCCAACTGTGCCAGAAGCGTCTCTACTCCGGCTTGATAGAAAAAGGATAGATCTACTCCTATCAACCATATAGGCCGATAGTTCGCACACAGAGTCGGTTCTTTGTCCGGTTTTGGGATGAGAGAGATATGCGCTTCTAGTGTTTGCAGAGGGAACACTGATCCTTCAGAAAGGGAGGTAAATACTTTTGTTAAGAAGGGGGTAAGGAGGGGGCAAATTGTCAGGGCCCAGACTTTTACCAGATGGGGTAGCAGCAATGGCGCAAGCAACTTCCTCTTCCGAGATCGATGTTTCAAGGTCCTCTATCTATTTCGTCGTCTAAAGTAGGTAATCGATCGATGTTGCTAAAGTGCTGGCTAATAGAATGCAGCCTTTATTGCCCCGTCTAATACACTTGGATCAGGTTGGCTTTGTGAGTGGACGAAAGGCAGGAGATAACACCCTGAAAACACTTCTCTTCACTGACCATGCCCACACCTGAGATATCCCATTGTGCCTCCTCACAGTCGGTGCGGAGGAGGCCTTCAACCATGTCAACTGGCAATTCCTCTGCTTATCTCTGCAGCAGATAAGATTGGGCCACAATATGATCTCCAGAATAATGTCCCTCTACTCTTCTCCCTCCGCTAGAATTAGACTAAATGGATCCCTATCTCCAATGTTTACTATCCACAATGGAACAGGACAGGGATGCCCCTTGTCCCTCCTTCTATACATCCTTGTCATGGAACATCTAGCCCTTAGAAACAACCCAGCTATTCATGGTATTATCGTAGGCCCTGTTCATACTAAAATCGCTCCTCTTTGCAGATGACTTGCTAATGTTCGTGACCCAACCGCTAACCCAAAGTTAACCATAGTAAATCAGAAATCCTCAATATCTCACTTTCAAAGGAGGTCCTTCAACAACTGTCATCTTTATTACCTTTTAAGCTCCACCTCTAATCGCTATCTTGGAATTCACATCCCAACAGACGCATCTTGACTCTTTTCCAGTAACTTTACCCCGCTGCTCCTCAGAACACAAGCAGATCTGACTACCTACGCATCCAAATGGCTTTCTTAGTTGGGTAGGGTGAATGCTTTGAAAATAGATAAAGTCCCAAAGGTTGACGTGGAAATTCCCATCATCCTTCAACATTTAAAGAAAAAAAGAAACCTCAAAAATGGGATTTTAAGGGCAATTATTGAATGGATAAAAAATTATGATAAAATATTACATTTTATTGGTACAAAAGATTTTAAAACCAGACTTTTAACTAAGACAATCACATAAATAGCAAATATATTGTATACAAAATTAACAGTGGTGGCAAAGAAAACCCACTACATAAATGAGCATCATCCATGAGTGAGGGTCCAATACGTAAATATAATCTTCATCAGAGACAATTTGCCACTTCTGGAAATGTAAAGTACAGTATAAATGCATAGAATATATAAAAATAACAGCATAACATGAGACTGACAGGGTGTATGAAAAACATCTGTCAGAATATACAAGAAACTTACATGTCAAAAATACAATGAGCAAAGATTCCTCTATCCAATCAATCGTCCACAAGACTTGCATTGGCCTTTCAACGTGCAAAGGAACCCCAGGTTATGGGAATCCCACAGAGGCATCCAAGTAAAGGAAAAGTGATGATCATATCTTTGAAAAACAACGGCCAAAAAAGGGGGAAAGGGGAAGACCTATAAGAAAGATTACAGTATGTAATGAAGCCTATAGCGTACATGAACATGGAATAGATAATAATGAATGCATATCTTCCAGGAGCAAGCCTACATTCCAAGCTCAGGCAAAGCAAAGGGCAGACCTCCATACACTCCTCAGAAGCCCGAGGGGCCAAGGAGGCTAGATCCCCAGATGCCATAAGCATAGGAGTGGCTAAATGTCATCCACAGAAAACAGCAACAAGTAAAAATTATATTGACATAAATAACACTTACGGGTTGTTGGGTCCAAACCACGACCTGTAAGTAAGATGGCTCCAATAGGGATGGTCCAACCCACCCAGGGGGAGGGAGACAGTGATCCCAGCCCTCAGGAGGTGAAAAAAGGGGGGAAGCAGCCTAAAAATGGAAAATTAATATCTGTCAATAAATAATTTAAAGACCAAAACATTTTTTACCAATGGTCAGCGATCTGCATTGAATACAATAAACAGAGGTGAAGATGCTCAATGGGCAGAGCATCTAACCTCATAAAAAAAATACAAGCCATCCAAAAATATCCAAAAGAGCTGTACTTACCAAAAATAGATTGAATAATCAAGGATCCCCACCTAAGCAGCCAAGGGACCATGGAGGCTATTAAAAAAGAGGGATAGACGAATAACTAGACATCCAGGTAAGATGCCATGTAAAAGGAATTACAGCTCTAGGGTTCCTGGTGTCCTCCTTATAAAGCCCAAGCATTGAACCTAATGAGCCTTGTGGAGCGTCAGGGGACGGCATTGCAGCGCACAAGCAATGAAGTCATCACCCTGGTGAGACGCTCCAACAAGGGATTCATTAGTGGAAAAACATCCATCCAGCTACTGGTTGCCAGACCAAGGAGGGCGCGGCGTGCTGACGTAGCCTTGCCCTCCCGGGGGCCGATCTAACAACATAATCCAAGACGTGAAGGCGGGAGCGTCATTGCCAACAATGAAAGCCGCTGCATGTCACGTGGGACGGAACAAAAAAAACCCGAAGTAGCAACTAACTGTGGGAGCTCCGCAATCCGAAGGGCGGAGCTACCAGAGGTATCTGCACATCAGCCTGATGAATAAGAATCATCAGGGTGGAAATAGCTGGGTAAATCAAGAATGGCGTGCAAAAACCACTGGTCGGGTACAGAGGCACCCCGGATAGGGGTGAGAAAACATCCGATCAGTGCTAAACCAAAAAACCTTGCCCAAGACAAGGAAATAAGGGGATATAACCCCAGAGGAAAAATAATTCTCCTCCATTGTAAAGATCACCAGGCTGGAGGGGAGGATTGACTGATCCAAGCCAAAGCTGGGGCATAAAAGAGAAACCCTCAATCAAAAATGAAAGGTGCACAAAAATAAATGATAAAAAAAAAGTCCCCAAGGGGGCATTGTGCATCATTGATTGGGGGAAGAATTCCCAATAAGGAGGGACTAAAAACCATATCAGACATATCCTCCTGCAGCTGTCGGAGTGGTGCTAAAAGCATAAAAATCCGACAGTTTAGGAGGAAAGGTGGCCCCCAATTGAAATGGGGGCCTGCGTGTGCCGGGTGCATGATAATGACCACAAGCATTAATGGGAGCATTAATGGGGGACGAGAAATAGGACAGAGAAATTCAATCTCATCACAGAGTGAATTAAACATGAAAAATACATAGCAAAAACCATATCATGGTATAGCAATAACATAGCAATGAACAAATGGAGCATCAAGGGCTACACTTGGACAGAGACATGCTTATAATCAAACTTTGCATTATAACGTGAAAAAACCCTGTGACAACCCTGCTGACAGAAAAACAGAATAAAAGAAACCAAGAAGGGAAGGAAACCGGAATTACATATGTATGGTTGGTCAAAAAAAAGGTAAATCCAATGCAATTGATTCCCTTTGGTATATGGATCTTAGTCTGTTTTTCCTGAGCTGAAGCCGTCCAAAAGGGGCCTGAAACTTTCTGCCTCATTGAGGCCAGGTGGGGTGGTAGCATCCAAATATCTAATCCAGCGCATTTCACGCTGTAAAATCCTATTACAGCATGAAATGCGCTGGATTGTTCCAATCCCCACCTCTAACTGGAATATGCACTCGGTCTAAAACTGTAAAATTAACAGATGGCATTCTATATCCATGTCCCTTGGCCACATGTCTTCCAAGGGGAAGGTACAAGTTGCCAATTTGCATACTCTGTAGATGTTTACTGTCAGGAAAGGTTCCCTCTGCTGGTAATATCAATCATTTGGCGTGCAGTATTGAGGCCCACCAGCAGGCGTCTCCTGGCAGTTTGGAGCTGTCAGAAGAGCTTTTCCCTGTTGGTATTATGTCATCTTTTGACCGCAGTACTGGCGTCCACCAGCGGAGGGATCCTGGTAGTGTGGAGCAGGTATTACCTTCTGCAATCAGGCTTCACCTGACCTTGTTAGCAGCTATTGTATAAATACCCGGCAAGTGCACACTCATCTTGCCCTGGTATTTTCCTTGTGCCCTGACCTGCAGCTGGTTATCCTGTTATCCTGTTATCCTGATGCCTGTATTCCATATCCTGAACCTGTTATATCTGTTCCTGTATCCCTGGATCTTTGCCCTGCAGCCTGATCCCTACCATCTTGTTCCCTGTCTGTTTACTCCTGGCCCCCATCTACTGATCTCCTGTTTATGACCCTGGCCTGGCTTGACTACGATTCTGGTACTCCCTTTTGCTGCATATGCTAGTTGGTTAATGATCACACTGTTTGGTTGTTTGGTTTGTTCACTCTGTTTGTATTGGTGGTGTGTTCACATGTATATGCATTTACCTTAATAAACTTACTTTCACCTATTTATGTCTGGTTCACTCTGTTGCAGTCCACACAGTTCTGGTCTTATCTGGTATATGACAGAATACCAGGGCCATCCCTGACCGGAAGTGGCTGCACAGGGGAACCATTTTGATTCGGTTTGGTTGGAAACATGAATGCTGATGAGGTTATTTTTTTTTTTCTCTGCTGGCATCTGAAAGTTTGATTATTGCCGCCAGGCTTTGAAAGGATGGTCTAGTGACCAGTTGTTTGCAACTATACGTTTGGCTCACTCCCTGGTCGATCAGGGATATATATTGTTTGGGGAGGTGCAGCCTTTGATCAAGATCTGTACTGAGCTGGCCCTGCCCTGTATTCCAGAGGGCCGTGATGATTTCACTCCTCCTTTTGATATGAATCAGGTTGTATCCCTAGTATGGCTTTTTGAAGATGATCCCGCCGATTTTTGTGAGCACTACTCAGCCTGTTCCCCACAGGTGATTGCTGAGTGCATTGTGTCTGCTCAGTCTTTTGTTAAACAGGGAGATTTAAAAGCACAGTTTGTACAACCTATACTTTCAGCATGGTCTGACATGGTGCAATCAGCTCCAGCCAAACAAACCACCTCTGCCACCAAACACCAGCCTACCCAAATGTATGTTTCCCCATCACCCATGTCAACCTCAGTTGCAGCTCAGTATACGCTGCTCCCAACCAAATACTCATATCTGGTCTCTGCTCCCTATACCTATCCTGCATTCAACCCACCTGCCTCTTCTCAGCTGCCTACAAATCCACAGGAACATCCCCCAGCTACTGTTGTCTCTTCTCTGCCATATCCCAATCCTTCTTTCCAGTCTGCTGCACCCCTCACCTACAGAGCTTCAGTGGCTAAGCCAAAGAAAAAACAAAAGTTTTATCCAACCAAGACAATCCTGCCAGTAACCCAACCTGCCTCCGCACCAGCTAATCCAATCCAGTCTGAAGTCCCAGTGCTTGCTACCCAGTCTGACATCCCAGTGCTTGTTACCCAGTCCGACGTCCCAGTGCTTGCAACCCAATCCGACGTCCCAGTGCTTGCAACCCAGTCCGACGTCCCAGTGCTTGCAACCCAGTCCGACGTCCTAGTGCTTGCAACCCAGTCCGACGTCCCAGTGCTTGCAACCCAGTTTGACATCTCAGTGCTTGCTATCCAGTCTGACGTCCCAGTGCCTGTTATCCAGTCCGATGTCCTGATGTCGGCTTTCCAGCCTGATGTCCTGGTACCCACCTTCCAGCCTGAAGCGCCAGTGTTCCAGCCTGAGGTGCCAGTGTTCCAGCCTGAGGGGCCAGTGTTCCAGCCTGAGGGGCCAGTGTTCCAGCCTGAGGGGCCAGTGTTCCAGCCTGAGGGGCCAGTGTTCCAGCCTGAGGGGCCAGTGTTCCAGCCTGAGGGGCCAGTGTTCCAGCCTGAGGGGCCAGTGTTCCAGCCTGAGGGGCCAGTGTTCCAGCCTGGGGGGCCAGTGTTCCAGCCGGAGGTGCCAGTGTTCCAGCCGGAGGTGCCAGTGTTCCAGCCAGAGGTGTTCCAGCCTGAGGTGCCAGTGTTCCAGCCAGAGGTGTTCCAGCCTGAGGTGCCAGTGTTCCAGCCAGAGGTGTTCCAGCCTGAGGGGCCAGTGTTCCAGCCGGAGGTGCCAGTGTTCCAGCTGGAGGTTTTCCAGCCTGAGGGGCCAGTGTTCCAGCTGGAGGTGTTCCAGCCTGAAGGGCCAGTGTTCCAACCTGAGGGGCCAGTGTTCCAGCCTGAGGGGCCAGTGTTCCTGCCGGAGGTGCCAGTGTTCCAGCCGGAGGTGCCAATGTTCCAGCCGGAGGTGCCAATGTTCCAGCCGGTTGTGCCAGTGCCCGCTTTCCAGCCTGATGTACCCACCTTCCAGCCTAATGTGCCCGTCTTCCAGCCTGATGTGCCCGCCTTCCGGCCTGGTGAGCCCGCCTTCCGGCCTGGTGAGCCTGCTTTCCAGCCTGATGAGCCCGCTTGCCAGCCTGATGTGCCCCCTTTCAAGTCTGCAGTCTCATTGCCCGCTGCTCTGCTCATCGACCTGGAACCCGCTGCCCAGCCTGATGTGTTCCTGTCCGCTGCCCAGCCTGATGTGTTCCTGTCCGCTGCCCAGCCTGATGTGTTCCTGTCCGCTGCCCAGCCTGATGTGTTCCTGTCCGCTGCCCAGCCTGATGTGTTCCTGTCCGCTGCCCAGCCTGATGTGTTCCTGTCCGCTGCCCAGCCTGATGTGTTCCTGTCCGCTGCCCAGCCTGATGTGTTCCTGTCCGCTGCCCAGCCTGATGTGTTCCTGTCCGCTGCCCAGCCTGATGTGTTCCTGTCCGCTGCCCAGCCTGATGTGTTCCTGTCCGCCGCCCAGCCTGATGTGTTGCTTTCTGCTGCCCAGCCTGATGTGTTGCTGTCTGCTCCCCAGCCTGATGTGTTGCTGTCTGCTCCCCAGCCTGGTGTGTTGCTGCCTGCTGCCCAGCCTGGTGTGCCACTGTCTGCTGTCCAGCCTGATGACCCAAAGCTTGCTGCCCAGCCTGATGACCCGGAGCTTGCTGCCCAGCCTCATGACCCGGAGCTTGCTGCCCAGCCTCATGACCCGGAGCTTACTGCCCAGCCTGTGCCCATGCCCGCTGCCCAGCTTGATGTGCCTGTGCGTCTGCCCGCTGCCCAGCTTGAAGAGCCCATGCCCGTTGCCCAGCTTGAAGTGCCCGCTGCCCAGCTTGATGTGCATGTGCCTGCTGTCCCGCTTGATGTGCCTGCTGCCCCGCTTGATGTGCCTGCTGCCCAGCTTGAAGTGCCCATGCCTGCTGCCCAGCTTGAAGTGCCCATGCCTGCTGCCCAGCTTGAAGTGCCTGTTCATGCTGCCCAGCTTGATGTGCCTGCTGCCCAGCTTGAAGTGCCCGTGCCTGCTGCCCAGCTTGAAGTGCCCGTGCCTGCTGCCCAGCTTGATATGCTTGTGCCTGCTGCCCAGCTTGATGTGCCTGCTGCCCAGCTTGATGTGCCTGCTGCCCAGCTTGATGTTCCCGCTGTCCAGTTTGAAGTGCCCGCTGCCCAGCTTGAAGTGGCCACTGCCCCGCTTGATGTGCCTGCTGCCCCGCTTGATGTGCCTGTTGCCCAGTTGAATGTGCCTGCCGCCCAGCTCGATGTGCCTGCTACTCAGCTTGAGGTTCCTGTGCCTGCTATCCAGCTTGACGTACTTATTGCCCAATCTAAGGTGACTCTGCCCACTGCCAGGCTTGACGCTATGGACTTTCCCCAGCAATGGCTAGTTGGAGCGTCCGGAGGTCGCTCCTTCGAGGGGGGTACTGTCAGGAAACGTTCTCTCTGATGGTAATATCAATCATTTGGCGTGCAGTACCGAGGCCCACCAGCAGGTGTCTCCTGGCAGTTTGGAGCTGTCAGAAGAGCTTTTCCCTGTTGATATTATGTCATCTTTTGACCGCAGTACTGGCGTCCACCAGCGGAGGGATCCTGGCAGTGTGGAGCAGGTATTACCTTCTGCAATCAGGCTTCATCTGACCTTGTTAGCAGCTATTGTATAAATACCCGGCAAGTGCACACTCATCTTGCACTGGTATTTTCCTTGTGCCCTGACCTGCAGCCTGTTATCCTGTTATCCTGTTATCCTTGATGCCTGCATTCCATATCCTGAACCTGTTATATCTGTTCCTGTATCCCTGGATCTTTGCCCTGCAGCCTGATCCCTTCCATCTTGTTCCCTGTCTGTTTACTCCTGGCCCCCATCTACCGATCTCCTGTTTTTGACCCTGGCCTGGCTTGACTACGATTCTGGTACTCCCTTTTCCTACATATGCTAGTTGGTTAATTATCACTGTTTGGTTGTTTGGTTTGTTCACTCTGTATTGGTGGTGTGTTCATATTTATATGCATTTACCTTAATAAACTTACTTTCACCTATTTATGTCTGGTTCACTCTGTTGCAGTCCACACAGTTCTGGTCTTATCTGGTATATGACATTTACTGACTCACTGTCCTAATTCTTTTTTGGTCTTCCCGACATAAAAAGCACCACATTGGCATTGTACCAAATAGACAACTCCCTGGGTTTTGCAATTGGCAAAGTGTTTCATACGGAAACGTTCTCCATTGGGCAGTTGGAAAGAAGTCCTCTTGCCAATGACCCCACAGAAAGAACAGGATCCACAGGGGTAAGTATCCCACAATTTAAAGGGATCCTGTCTCTGGTTGCCCTTATATTCACTTTGATTAAGCATCTCACCTAAGGAGCCGGCTTTCCTAAAGGTGATCTGCGGTTTAGAGGTGACTAAACCACCCAGGATGGGGTCCTCGGTGTTTAGTGTTTAATGAGAATTTTCCTCTCAATATTGTTTTCATTGGAGTATCGTATGATGATTCTTTTTGTATCATCTTGTTTCTTAGTTTTAGTTTTAAAGATTAGATCATGTCTATCTTTATCCTTAACACGATTGAAAGCTTTCTTCAGGGAAGATTTTGTATATCGCCTTGCGAGTAACCTCTTACTCAATTCGTCAGCTTCACATTGAAAGGTTTCTAAGGTGCTACAATTCTGTTTCAGATGTAGGAATTGGCTGAATGGTGTGGATTTCTTCAGAGGCTCAGGATAGAAACTGTCGAGATGCAAAAGAGTGTTGCCGGCAGTTTCCTTCCTGTAAAGCCTGCTGGTAAATCTCCCATCCTGGTTCTTGTAAATGCTAATGTCCAAAAAATTAATCATGTGATGATCATAGGACATTGTGAAAAATAAATTAAATTCATTGTTGTTCATAACTTTTAGACATTTTTTCAGTGTCTTCCGGACCATACCATACTAAAAAGATATCATCAATGTATCTTTGCCAAAGAATGATATATTGTGTATATGGGGCCAACTGGTCATTGGGCAGAAAGGTTTTTTCCCACTCCCCCAGGTACAGGTTTGCGTAAGAGGGGGCGCAATGGGGCATGGCCTGGAGAGAAATTAAGTAGGCTGCATGTAGTGTGAGCTCCGCTGTCCCACACTCCTGACACACATCCTGACTGCATCCTGATCAATGTTTATCGTATCCCATGCCTGGGGACCTCTCCTGCTTCCCCCGCTGTCTTTGGAGCCTGTCGGCCGGCAGGGACGCTGCCTGTGGCCGCTGTGGTGAGGAGTCCCTGACTCGCCTTTAGGAAAGGCCGCGGCTTTTGCCTAGTTCCCGGAGCGAGGGCCATCTTGATACACCCGGCGGCGGCTGAGGCGGACTATTCTGGCCCCCCTGACAGCCCCAAAAGCACCCCCCTTCAGAAACAGCCTCCGGACAGCTTGAGGCCTTAGCTGCAGAGCACCCAGGCCCCGTGCTTGCTTTAGGAAAGGCCGCGGATCCGGCCTGTGTCCCAGAGCTGCGGCCATCTTGGTGCACCCAGCTGAGGCCTTGGTGGGCTTTCCTGGATCCCCTGCTGGCCCTGTACCCCATCCACCCCTGAAACAGCCTCTGAGTTGACTGCAGCTCCTGCCGGGACACAGCCACGACTAGCAGCTGCTTGGGGGGCGAAATGTGGCCCCGAACTGACTCCTGCAGCAGCGGCCACCTTACTCCACCTGGGGGCGGCCTGGCAGTCCACCCACAGGGGCATAGAGGGAACATGTCCCCACCGAAAAGGGCATCGAGGCGGTGGATAAGCTAGCAAAATTCTGCCATCAAGATAAAGACCCGCAAGCCAAAAATGGCGACGGCACGTGCTCAGGGGCGGACCACCAGGGCGCAGACACAGCAAGGGTCTTGGATGCCATAGCGTCACTGCAGGGGACACTTACCGCCAAAATAGATGAAGTCAAAATCGACATCTCCTTGCTGCACCAGGACCTATCCAAGGTAAAAGATAGAGTTACCAAGGTCAAGACACGTATTGGAGAGGCGGAGGACATCCTGCATCCCCTGAGCCATACTACGGAGGACCTGCAGTGACAGATCCAGCAGCTACACGATCACCAGGATGATATGGAGAATCGTTTGAGACGCTGCAACCTTCGGTTCATCGGTTTACCTGAGAAGGCAGAAGGTACCAACCAAGCTGAATACCTAGAATCCCTCCTGATTCAACATTTTGGTAGAGAGGCCTTTTCTGTCATGTTTGCAGTGGAGCGGGCGCACCGCATCCCTGCAAAACCTCCGCCTGTGGGAGCTCCCCCCAGAACCTTTATTGCCAAGTTTCTCAACTTTGGAGACAGAGATAAAATCCTTCGGCTAACCAGAGAGAAAGGCAATATCACCCTGGGCAATGGCCAGATCGCGGTGTTCCCTGACTTCTCCAATGAAGTCCAAAGAAAGCGTGCAGAATTCCAGGAGGTCAAGAGACGGCTCAGGACAGCACACCTCAAATACGCCATGTTGTTCCCGGCCAGATTGAGGGTGGAGGAGGATGGCAGAGCTATATTCTTTGAGGACCCGAAGGCAGCAACACGCTGGTTGGATCAACACGGACGTCCGGATGGATAAATGGGTACATGGCCTGTTACTGTGAGTACTGCTGCTATTGTTGGATGATGACAGGCCATACCTTTCCTCTAAAGGTTCCCTTCACTGTGGGGGGAATTCTTGTTCCACATTTGCTCCTTCACACGAAAGTTACCCACCTCTCATTCAACCCCCTTTTCACAATGTGAGTTCCAAATTGTTTCCAATTTTTTCATCACTTGCACATTTCCCCCCCCATCTTCACAACCTACACATTGCTGAATATAGGATTGGAGACTCCCCCTCTTGAGCTTAGGGGGCCAGACCCGTGTACGCACTAAGCTCCCCTTTGGGGGGGGGGGGGGAACGTAGAGAGCTGTTACCCTTGAACACCTGGCTTTGGGCCTGGAGCAGCTTGGACCGCTGGGTGTATCACCCTGTACATATCATTGCCCCCATGGCACTTGCATGGAGATATCCCGGGGCCGAGGCATATATCCTTAGTACACCAGGATGACTGTATATCCTTGCAGCGTGAGTCTCACTTGGACAGTGAGAGAGACATAAAGGACATGCTTCATGCCCTATCCTTGCTTCACACAGTGAATAATCGTCCCCATTATGTTTGCAACCCTCCTATTTTCCTCTTTATTTTGAACTTTCCTGCTCATCATATACTAAGATATGTACCTCCAGTTAATGTTGATAGCTGGAAGCTGATTCACATACAGGTTGTAAGGGTGTATATGCTTCCGCCAAGTTGGGGAGGCGAGAAGCTGGGAGGGAAGGAAAATGCCAGATCCCTTGATCGGAGCACTGGGAATGTTAGCACCGTTGTGCACTTGTTACTTACTTGGAATAACTCTAAACAAGCACTTTTTGCATATGTGTTGAATTGTGGAGCGGTTGTGCTGTATCTGTATTGGGGGGGGTGCTGACCTGCCAATCCATATACAATCTACGTGCCAATGAACACCATGGCAGACATTAAATTTATGATGTGGAATGTGAGGGGCATGCGGGATAAGATTAAAAGGACAGCCGTGCTACAATATCTGAAAAATCAGAAGGTGGACATTGCCGCATTGGTGGAGACGCACGTCACAGGTCACTTACAGGCGGCCCTGAAACGTCCTTGGGTGGGATGGGCCTACCACAGTACCCACACAAATATGTCTAGAGGGGTAACAGTGCTGATAGCGAAATCTACACCTTTTGAACTGGTCTCCGTGGTGTCGGATCGGCAGGGCAGATACCTCTTTCTACATGCGATTGTGGGGGGAGACCCCTTATTAATACTGGCTAGTTATATCCCCCCTCCATACAGGGCGGATGTGGTCGCAGAGGGTCTTGCATTTATGGCACTGTACACGACCGCACCTGTGGTGTGAATGGGGGATTTTAATCACACAATGATTCCGTCTCTGGACCACCCGGCACCAGTGGCGTAGCGTGGGTTGTCAGCGCCCGGGGCAAGGAAAGTAATTTGCGCCCCCCTAACGCGTGGGCTTTTAGCACTCAATGAGTCCCTTCGACTAGTACAGTATAAAACCCCTTACCCCCTATGTCACAGATCAGCTGCAGAGCTGATCTGTGTCTTACCTTTACTGCTGTAGGTTGGCTGGCACCTGTTGTTCCACTTGCTTGAGCAACACTTATTCCTGAGCACCCTTCCTGTAACCTGCTTAAACGGACTTCTCGTGAACTGATCCCTTGTGTACCAACACGACTAGTTCTCCTGATTACGTTGTCTGCTGACCGCCCTGACCTCGGCTTGCTATCTGGCTCTCTTTTTGCTTCATCCATCCATCTGTGTCTGACAGTGTCTTCTGGTACTCTCCTTGTGAACAGGGTGAACCCGGGGGTCGTGACCTGGGGTCAGCACGCAGCTAAGCCCAAACCCTGGTGAGGAGGTCCCTGGCAGAATACCGGCTGTCCCTTAGATTCCACGCCTTGGGGGATCCCGTGTCACCTGCTCGCCTGTGGGCTCACATCAGTAGCATTGTGACACCCTAAGCAAATGCATCATATTCTATGAAAAATACTGATGTAATTAAAGTAAAAATGCATCCAATACAAGTTTATTTTCAAACACTTTATTGAGTGTGAAAATGCATCACGCAATCTCCACATTTTCAACAGATCTATCAATACATTGCAAGTGAAACAAGAAATATAATAACTTTTACAAAAATAAGATTAGTGCACATAACGTTCCACTTTAAGATGGTACTAACAGAAAATTGTGGAACAGAAAGTTAAGCTCTGCTAGATCACTTCAGGCTGGGCCATTTTGCAGGTAGAGCTACAGTGGGTATAAAAAAGAATCACCCCACCTTTAAAATAATCACACTTTGTTCCTTTGCAGCCTGGAATGGAGACAGACAATTTTTGTTTTATCTAGCTGTATTTATTCAGTTCAATTTATAACAAAGTTTTGGATAAAGGATCCCACCTCTCCTAAAAATGACTTGTAAACTTAACCAGGTGTAGCTAATCATGTTGCCAATGGCACACAAAGCCATTTGACTTTCAGCTGTGGTCATTTTGATTAGTTCAGCATGTAAAAGAGCTTTCCTGGAACATTTCAGTCCCTGGTAGTGCAACTGAATAAAACAATCAACTATGGGCGGCAAGGCACATACAGTTGTGGACATGTACAAGTCAAGAGATGGATCCAAAAATAAAACAAAAGGCTTTATCAATGCCTAGAAGCACAGTGAAGTCTATTAAGAAGTGGAAGGAACTTGGCACAACACAGACCCTCCCTGGATCAGAACGTTGCCCCAAACTGGATGAAAGAACCAGGAGGTCAGAGAGGATTCAAAGAGGTCTACAGCATCTGGGACTGGAGCACTGGTCCAGGATAAAAGAAAAAATAGATGGGGCAAAATGCCATCAAATTCTTTATGAAAATCTGCTTTCTGCTGACAGAAAGTTGTCAATGGGAAGAAAGTTTACCTTCCAACATAACAATGACCCAAAGCACACAGTGGTTGGAGGAGAAAGCAGGGAATGTCCACCAATGAGCACACAGAAGGTCCGTTTTAAAATCGCCTGCTTTTAATTTGTGCAAATTTTTCAACAACAGAATTAAAATCTATGTGATATAAAATAAATGATACACTATACAATCGCCCTCACCAATAGTGTGATCAAATAGCAGCGCTGAAAACCTAAAACATACCCTAATTCAAGAAAATTATATATACAGTGATTGCTCAGTGTGATAACTAAAAGGTAATAATATTATGTGTCCATAATAAAAAACCAAACAGTGTTTCTAATAAACACCCATCATGCAGTCCATTTGTGTATAACAACAAAAAAAATCAATAAAAAAGTCCAAACATAAATGGTGACATAGTGAAGTAATAGTGACAATATCAAAATTATAATCTTCAATGATGATATCTTCCACCACACCGCTGTGAATGTGATTCCACTCCCCTTCAGCGAGCAAACTCACCAGCTTTTTTTGCCTTACACTCTCGTGTTTGGCTTGTAGGCTTTTCCCACACAGTGGGGGTAAAGTGATAACCTCCAATCAATATCCGTATGGTTAACCGCAGTATATGAGCAAATGCTCTCAAAATGGTTATCGGTGCTCCTCTTCCAGTCACTCACTAACAATCTTTACTTCTCTTTATTCTTCTTTCTCCTCAGGCCAGTCCTGCTGTGGCACTTCTTCTCCCCAGCTGCATGCTCTATATAGAGCATGCAGCTGGGGAGAAGAAGTGCCACAGCAGGACTGGCCTGAGGAGAAAGAAGAATAAAGAGAAGTAAAGATTGTTAGTGAGTGACTGGAAGAGGAGCACCGATAACCATTTTGAGAGCATTTGCTCATATACTGCGGTTAACCATACGGATATTGATTGGAGGTTATCACTTTACCCCACTGTGTGGGAAAAGCCTACAAGCCAAACACGAGAGTGTAAGGCAAAAAAAGCTGGTGAGTTTGCTCGCTGAAGGGGAGTGGAATCACATTCACAGCGGTGTGGTGGAAGATATCATCATTGAAGATTATAATTTTGATATTGTCACTATTACTTCACTATGTCACCATTTATGTTTGGACTTTTTTATTGATTTTTTTGTTGTTATACACAAATGGACTGCATGATGGGTGTTTATTAGAAACACTGTTTGGTTTTTTATTATGGACACATAATATTATTACCTTTAGTTATCACACTGAGCAATCACTGTATATATAATTTTCTTGAATTAGGGTATGTTTTAGGTTTTCAGCGCTGCTATTTGATCACACTATTGGTGAGGGCGATTGTATAGTGTATCATTTATTTTATATCACATGAGTTTCTAATTTTAAGCAGCTGCTCAGAGGGAGGGGCTCATCCCATAAGCGCAGTGTTTGGCACACAGAAAGGGGCGTATCATCTGTGTACCATATCAGCAATAGAATTAAAATCTACATTGAAGTCTCTCTCAATGGACAGTATTGCTAGGTTACTCAATCTTTCTTGGCTCATTGTAGATCTTTGATATGTTTTGATTAGTTTAAGTTTTGAGAAACTTCTTTCACAACTGGCAATAGAAACAGTAATAGTAAGAAAGATTCTTAATGTCACAACAAAGTTAGTTGAACTCCTGCAACTTCCACTTGTACACCCACCGAAGCAAATCTAAAGCAGACCAGTTTTCAATCTGCACATCAGGATTGACTTCCTTATATAAGACAATGTGGTGCCGAAGTCGACTTATTTCAGTGATCATAGATGCAGCATTCAACTCTGTGTACTGAGCACACATGTGCTGAATTTGTTCATTAATGAAATCATCTTTTCTGGTATCCAACAATATTTGGATTTGCAAGAAAGCAAATCGCTGGTGAAGCATATTCATCTGCATTGTACGTTTTGTAATTTCTGCATTAAGCTTATCAATTGCTTCCAGTTGTTCTCTGCTTGTTTCTTGTATTAAGGTCAAGCCAGCATCGCAACTCTGCTCTCCAGCCATCTTCTTACGTCTTCCAATTCTTCTCTCTGTAGAAATGCAATATGTTTTGCATACCTGCAGAGCTTTCTCAGTTGCCTTTGACACCAGACAATCTCGTTTTTCCTGGCAAAATAAAGCCAATGCTTTCAACTTTTGCACACATTGATCAAGTGCAAGTCCTTCTTGCTGCAGGTAGATCTGAGTATCATTCACTTTGGTTAGTACTGGGCTCCAAAAATGCAAGAAAGAGAAAAAAACATAGGTCATGATGCAAACTAACAGACTTCCTGCACCCCCCTTGGTTTCAGAGGTTTCTTCTGGCCCATCTCTCAACACTTCCAAAGCTTCTATTATTTATTCTGGGTGCTCAGCTAGTACGCGTACAGCTTCATGCTTTGAACTCCATCTTGTGTCACATGATCGCTTTACATGAATTGGTACATGCTTCTTAAGGACATCCCACCTATGGGTGGAGCTTGAGAAGAATGCATACACTTTTTCCACAGTGCCAAAGAAAGTTACAGACTTTGTCCCAACACCAACTACATGCACCCCAGCAAGATTGAGAGAGTGATTGTTACATGGCACAAACACTGCTTTGGGATTCATGTCCAAAATACGTTTCTGTACACCACTAATTTGTCCAGCCATAGTTGCAGCATTGTCGTATCCTTGGCCATAGCAATGCTCCAGTTTAAGGCCATCTGCTTGCAACTTGTCACAAATTTGTTTTGTAATGACATCAGCCGATTTCCCATACAACTGAAAAAAGTCAATGAAAGACTCTATCACATGGACTTCTGTATCTGCAATGTGCACATATTGAATCACTTGGGACATTTGGTCAGTGTGAGAAATATCCGGAGTGCTGTCAAACATCACAGCAAAATACTTGGCCTTTGTGATTTTTTCAAAGATGGCTGTTCTAATGTGATCACCGAGCAGGCTAATGAACTCATTCTGGCTCTGTGGAGAGAGATAGGACACAACGTAGCCATCTGTCTGATTAACTTTGTGAAGATGTTGTTTTGCAACTGGGTCGTATTTGGCAAGTAACTTGAACGTTTCTAAGAAATTTCCACAGTTACCATCCGTGTTTAGATTTTCGGAGTGACCACGTAAGGGTAAGGTTTGCCTGGCTAGATACAGCACACATTCCAGTATTCTGACTAATATTGCCTTCCATTTGTCAAATGACCTCCGTTGTGCAAGCTGGGTAGCAGCATCAATAGTCTCCTGTGTCTGCAGCCGCATTTCAAATTCTTTCCACATTGTAAATGCACTGAAGTGATATGAACTGCGCTCATGCTCTAGTAATCTGGGGTTTAGCTTTCTCCATGCATTAAAGCCACTTGGCTTTCCAAAACAACTTTTCCCTTTAACCTTCTGAAAAAGTATGCAAGGAAAGCAATATGCAGCAATATGCAACCGGAGAAAACACCACCCATGTCCTTAACACAGTCTCACCATTCTCCAAATTCATGTAGAACCAGTCCTTCGAAAATGACTGTCTCTTGGAAACAATGCATCCTTATTCTGCAGTTCCACTGTTCCTCACTTGACAAGTTCAGTTTTCAAAGTTTTATCCACAGTTTTAAGCCAATAGCCAATATCAGTGAAAACTTTTTCGTCAATAATATCTGGCAGAATATTTGGCTGAGTAAAAACATCCTCAGGCAAGGCTGTCTCTGCTCTTAAAGCAAGAACAGGAATGTCCACAGAAACTGGATCAGGGACATGAGTCTCCTGTGGTGCTGCTGATGAGCATGCTGTAGTTTCAGCAGTGTTCACAACAAGAAACCTGTTAGGGCTTCCAGCTAGTTTAAGTTGTTGCCTTGTTGTCTCTATCTTCCTCCTTTTCCTGCCTTGTGCACCTGATTCTTTTTTGTTTGACATGGTATATATTGAGTAGTATTTTGAAAAAATCTAAAAAAATAAATAAATAAGTTTAATCACTTTCTTGCCTTGCTGCACTTTTACCACTCCTTCATTGTATAACTAGAGAATAAAATGGCGGTCGTTGCAATACTGTCTGTCACACCGTATTTGCGCAGCGGTCTTACAAGCACACTTTTTTGGGAAAAAAAATAACTTTTTTGAATTATAAAATAAGACAACAGGAAAGGTAGCCCAATTTTTTTTTAGATTGTGAAAGATAATGTTACGCCGAGTAAATTGATACCCAACATGTCATGCTTCAAAATTGCGCCCACTCGTGGAATGGCGTCAAACTTTTACCCTTAAAAAACTTTAAAAAAAGTTTAAAAAAAATGATATTATATATATATATATATATATATATATATATATATATATATATATATATATATATATATATATATATATATATATATATATATATATATATATATATATATATATATCTCTATCTATATCTATATAAAATTTACTAGACCACTGGGTCAACTTCTGTCAAGCCGGAACAGCCACATATGGATCAAAATCTGGCTGGTCCCTGCTGAACCAAACGAACTTCAATCCATCTATGCAGTTTTGCGGATGCTCTGATCCAGTTGTCTAGCCAATACACATATGACCCTGTCCCTTGTCAAAGTCAATTACTTTTCCATTTTTCTCCTCTCAACACATCAACTACAGTAAAATTATAAGTGTCCTTCGCGCTGGTGGATATCTATAGTGAGGTACTATGTGAGTATAAATAAAAATGAAATTAAAAATAAAAATATTGCTGCAAAATGAGGGTGTTCACACCAACACTTAGTATAGTAATATTAAAAATACATTTCGCGCAATATTAATTGTGAAGGATTTGTAACTACAAAGACAATATCATGTTCATTTGCTGCCTAATATGTCTGTCCCACCCACTTTCAGATGCCATTGTAAGGAGATCAATGGCACACAAGATCTGGTCTGCTGGTGGCTCAACTACACTGCTAACTGACCGCCTCCTCCCTGGACAGTGTCCCCTGGCAATGCTCACCTAGAGCTCTAAAGGATAACTACAATGTCAGTACTGAGGGTCAGGATGGCCTGTCCCCCTGGAAGTGCAGGTAAGATGGTGGCAGGAGAAGTGAGACTCACCGGGCGGAAGTTCCCTTAAACTTCTAGGTGCACACACTGACTGCAGTCCCAGTAGCCTTTTCTGAAGAGGACTTCGGCTGCTGCTTCGGTCTGTGGAGAAGACACACAACAAGGTCTCATCTACTGGTGGCTGACTATACTAAACTATACTGACCACCATACTACACTACACTGACCACCATATACTACACTACACTGACCACCATACTACACTACACTGACCACCATATACTACACTACACTGACCACCATACTACACTATAATGACCACCATACTACTCTATACTGACCACCATACTACTCTATACTGTGACCACCATATACTACACTACACTGAGCACCATACTACACTATACTGACCACCATACTACACTTGTTTATATCAGTATCTCCCCATTCGTCCTCTTCCTGAGGCGATCGCGGGTATCCCCACGGCGATAGAGTCCACGGGACCCGCAAGCTGACTCACGGAGCTCCCGCGGGACAGTATAGTTAAAGTCTTTCACAACATTTGAAGCCAGCCATGAGAAGGGAAGAGAAACTCCTTGGAGGACTGACTGATGCTGCTGACCAGCATACATATATACTGATCTGCGGCTGTTGGGCTGCATACAGTATTTCTCTCTTTCTCTCTCGTCATCCCCCCCACCCCCGGGGCCAGTAATACGAATCGAGGGGGAGTCTCACACACCTTGTCCTGCCTCACTGCCTGGATCGGTCCCGATTCTCCGGAGGATAAGAGAAGGAGAAGACAGCGGCCGCGAATGGGTCATGGGCGGAGGCGGGACTTCAGGAGCACTCACATGACACCCATATGGCCAATCACAGGGCGCCGGACACTTAACATGGCGGCCAGAGCGCGGGGGACACGGGAACATAAAATTAGTGACACTACTGGCACGAAATTGCGCCCCCTAAATGTCGCGCCCGGGGCCACAGCACCCCATGCACCCCCCACGCTATGCCACTGCCCGGCACGGGCGGAACCCGGACTTGGGGAACCACTGCATTCCAGACTGTACCGTACACTGACTGAATTTGTCCTTATTGACGTCTGGAGACATGCCAACCCCACGACCAAAAAAAGGAAGATTAAGGTCTGGTGTGACCCCTCTGACACCTCCATCCCTAATAGTGCACAAAAAAAACAAGAAAAATAACCCTGGGACTTTATAGATGAGGTGAGAGAAGTTTAGCCAATGTCCACAGTGAACACTGAGACAAAATCAATTTATTCATTTGAAAATGGTATGTAACTGAGCGGTAACAACAATGATTGTGAGTTACCAGGCATAATAGCCAATGTACACAACACAGATGAACGTAAATATACAAAGATTTATTACAAATGTTATACATCAATGAGCAACAATAAAACTTGAAAGTTGCTGGGTCAGTAAGTACACATACAAAATAAGATAAAATGTACATACATGTGGACAGGGAAGTATGTAAACATAATGCAGACATCAATAATACCCAGCATGTACCGGCATAAAATAAGCATCAATAAAGCCCTATGCATTTCGCGAGACCCTGCTCGCTCTTCAGGGGCGGATGCATGAATGTTGTATCTGCAATATAAGTAATAAGATCAATAAATGTATGTGGTTGGTAAATGGGGGCAGATGGAATGATTAGCAAGGGAGGCCTGATGCAGAGACCTCATACTTACCGAAGTCTGAGATGAATCGCCAAACGCTGGAAATCAAGATGGCAGCAGTGTAATGCATCCAGCTCGGGAGCTGAGGAGGTGGAACAAAACAAAGGCCACAATAGGGGAACATCCGGAGGATCACCACGGACTGGATAGGGGTATTTCTCACTGCGGTCTCCACTTAGCCCCTTAAAATTGTGTCTGGAAAATGTCTGCAAGGATGCATATGTATCAGAGGGCATCATAAATGCAAAATGAACTTATTGTATAGGGTTCTAAGCTTTAATTTATATATACATAAAGATGTAAGTAAGTGAATTAAGCTAATAAGAGTATCTTGGTATGAACAAACTAACTGAGATATGGAATCTAGTAAATGCATGAATGCATGGTTATAAAACTGGTATAAGCAGAGAGACTACGGGGCAATGTAGAATGATATAGTATTACATGTGTATAAAAACAATGTAACAAACCCAATAGATGTCAGGAAAGTAAAAAAGTTGTACCTCAATGGAGTGAAAAACATCCCCTGAAGAGCGAGCAGGGTCTCGCGAAATGCATAGGGCTTTATTGATGCTTATTTTATGCCGGTACATGCTGGGTATTATTGATGTCTGCATTATGTTTACATACTTCCCTGTCCACATGTATGTACATTTTATCTTATTTTGTATGTGTACTTACTGACCCAGCAACTTTCAAGTTTTATTGTTGCTCATTGATGTATAACATTTGTAATAAATCTTTGTATATTTACGTTCATCTGTGTTGTGTACAGGCTATTATGCCTGGTAACTCACAATCATTGTTGTTACCGCTCAGTTACATACCATTTTCAAATGAATAAATTGATTTTGTCTCAGTGTTCACTGTGGACATTGGCTAAACTTCTCTCACCTCATCTAAAGTCCCAGGGCTATTTTTCTTGGTTTTTTTTTAACCCCACGACCAGAGCTTATACCTGCCACTCAGTAAGTCACAATACTATGTCCAGGATAGACTATATTCTTGTTTCCAGGGCCCTTTTGCCAAAGGTCACGGGCACAGGTTTCGCCCCTAGGATCTTGTCTGACCACTCTCTGTGCTGGCTGACAGCATCCCTGCGGGTAGCCTCTCCCACCAGGTCATGGCGACTAAACTGGCTATCCCTTCTTAGGGACCATGACTCCATTGCCAGGGAGCTGCTCTTCTTTTTGGAGAGGATACAGGAATGCCCTACACTTACCACACGCTGGGATGACTTTAAAAGTCATGCCCGTAGAATATTGTCTTCTAGAATAAATAGGCTGAAACGAGAGTCTAACACCATACTTCAACTCACATCTGATAAACTGCGGGACAGAGTGAAACTGCAGTCTAGACTAGTCACACAACTACACACAGAGAAGGCTAAACAGCATGTTTTTTTTCTGCAGGCAGAGAGTGTATGAACAGGGAGAAAGGGCGGGGAGACTGCTGGCCTTTCTGGCCCACATGGAAGATAAGCCCCCAGTGGTGGTATCACTTACTAACCCAGATGGGTGTAATGTAACAGATCCAGGACAGGTGGCAGATCAGTTTAAGCAATTTTACGGCAACCTATACAAATCCCAAAACACATACACGCGAAGGGAGATTCAATCGTATTTATCTTCCATACAGTTCCCCCGGCTGAATCGAGAACAAAATGAGCTTCTTGATGCACCTATCACAGAACACGATATCACAGAAGCGATCGCACAGTTAGCCAAATCCAAAGCTCCGGGGATGGACGGACTACCTTTGGAATTTTATGTAACCTACTCTGATATCTTGGTCATCAAAGCATTATATCAGTCTATATTTGATCAAAATTCACTCCCCGAATCTATGCAGGAAGCCCAAATCATTGTTCTCCCCAAACCGGGAAAAGACCCGCATTTCCCTAAATCCTACAGACCTATCTCACTCCTGCAGGTAGATATCAAAATCTTAGCCAAAATTTTAGCCTCTAGGTTAAACACTGCCGTCTTAACTTTAATTCACACGGACCAAACAGGCTTTATGCCGGGGAAAAACACAGCTATGAACATCAGGCGACTATATATGAATATTCAAGCCCGACACGATAACTCAGGAACGAGGGTGGTGGTGGCGTTAGATACAGCTAAGGCCTTTGATTCTGTAGAATGGCCATATTTATGGGAATGCCTGCAAAGCTATGGGTTTAGGGCATGCTTTATAAAATGGGTACAACTCCTATACCAGACACCCAGGGCGAGAATTTTTTGTAAATGGCTGGCTCTCGGAGCAGTTTCCATTAGAGAGGGGCACCCGGCACAGGTGTCCCCTCTCTCCCTTTTTGTATGCACTGGCAGCCGAACCGATAAAGTTGATAAAATTGGAATGTATGCTGATGACACAATATTATACCTAGCGGACCAGGGACTCCAAGCAGCATTAAGACTTATTGAACAAATGGGGGGATACTCGGGCCTGCGTATAAATTGGGACAAGTCCCAGATTCTACCAATAGATGTGTTCCCCCCCCTTCACAACCCCCCCACTGCCACTCGCTAGGTTATCCAAGATTAAATACCTGGGGGTGGAGATAATCAGGGACCTGGTTGACTATACACCCCTGAATATAGCCCCTTTGTTTGACATATTAAAAAGCAAAAACGCAGGCATAGTCCAGATTGCCCTTAGAGGTAATGGGGCGGATAAACTTAATAAAAATGATCATACTGCCCAAGATCCTATATCTGGTGTGGCACTCCCCCCTTTACATCCCCTTAAAAATCTTTACGCAGATGGAAGCTATTCTGAATTCGTTTGTCTGGGGAAACAGTAGACACAAACTACCCTGGCAAACCTTGAAGAACCCAATTGATATGGGGGGCGTTCCCCTCCCGGACCTTCACAATTACTACTTAGCCACGCTGCTTTCCCACATATACCACTTCCACACATTCGAAATGCAACGTTACAGATCTTTGAAAATAACAATTTGGAAAGGAACCAATGCTTGGGCTAGCCCGGAGATCACTGCCACATCCCAAATACGGAAAGGAGACCAGGAAAAGAGATGTGCCCCAAGGTGGATACTATGGGCAGTGTGTCAACGGGCAATAAATGAATGGTGCATGCGTGAAATACACAGTTGAGGTTTAAAAGTTGTATAACAAAAGTTTATTGAGTAACAAGATACACACAAATCTAGGATATAAAATCGCATGAGCGGAAGAGGCAAAAAACAATGGTGATCAAACTGCTAACATGCTAGGTATAGTATCCCAGTAAATACAAATATGACCCGCTGGGCTAAAAATACGATAGCATATAATACTCTACATGTTTCGGAAAGTAAAGAGGTTCTATCCTCTCTATATGGTGTATTTCCTTATTCAGGAGTTTCGGGGAAGCAGTTTATGATATTTTTCTATAAAAGAGAAAAAAGGATATATTTGTATATATAGGTATAAGTGGGTCACTGTAATAAGCACCAACAAAGGGTATGAGACCATTATGTCTAAAAGTATGAGAGACTGTTTGGATTACAGACAAGACATGAGGACAGAGCAAAATCTCAGACTGAACAAGCATTTTTGTACAGAGATACTCACAGGGCATGTGACTCTTCAGCATATATACTGTACACAGATGTATCACGAGAAGGACTCCCACTTCCTACAGCTCGAAAGGTTATATCGCTCGGTTAAAGATCCAGACACTGGATATAATTTTCAGGGGATAAAACCCAAAAGGGAAGGTATGGAGGGATTTACAGACACTGGCCCTGACACAGATCCCCACATGGACGGCGAGCCAGGGCTCACAAGAGCCACCAATGCTGGGCGGACTGCACAAGCACCTGCAGAATCAGAGACAGGGAAAAAGGGAGGTGTTTTAGGAGATATGTATCCCATATTGGAGATATTAGGCTGGTAAAGCCTTAACATATAATGTAATATCTCAGCACGGTGTGTAGAGCAATGAGACATCTTAGTGGCAATCGCAGTTGGAGTGGACGTACCTGGTCTATGGTGTTACAGTGTAGGTAAATCCTGCAGGGAAGGAACACTCCTCACGGCTGTGTAGCAGAGAAGAGTGTGTGTGAGGCTGATACTAAGTATACTGCCTGGTGTGGGGTGTGACACTGATGGGCCAATCATTCGCCTGCAGGGCGGAGTAAACTTATGTGGTAGCAATACAGCTGATTGTCAACCTGAGTGGAACGTAATGTCCGGAGGAGACATCAGCTGTGTGCAGGTGTGTGTGCAGAAACCGCCCACTGTGGCTCCTCGGCCTGAGCGGCGGCCGACGCAGCCGCGTCATCAGACGCGGCGACGTCACTCGTCGACAAAGGCCGCCGACACGGGAAGAGAGCAGTCTGCTGGAGTGTGAGTGGAAAGTCTCCAGTGCGCAGGCGCGAGAAATCGCGTCGGGCGCGTGCGCATTAGCACTGCTGAAGGAATGCCGCTGTCCCCGGGGAGGGGATACAGAGGCCTTTCCGTGCCGGGGAGCACCGGCAAGCCATCCACAGGGGGCACACTCAATAAGGGCCACATCTAGAAATACAGCAATTGTATTGGTGTAGTTACTGTGGAGGAATTTAATTTAGAGCTAATCCGAGCTGTTGGGAGGTGGGAGTTCCATCTTTACAAAATATTCCTGGAAAGACACAAACATATATGAATTTTCCATATTGCAGTACAAATATATATATGAAAGACACAAACATATATGAATTTTCCATATTTCAATTCAAATATATATAGGCATATAGGCTGGGCGGTAAAATTTCGGTAAAAAAAAAAAAAAAACTTAAAAAAACTTAATAAAAATGATCATACTGCCCAAGATCCTATATCTGGTGTGGCACTCCCCCCTTTACATCCCCTAAAAATCTTTACGCAGATGGAAGCTATTCTGAATTCGTTTGTCTGGGGAAACAGTAGACACAAACTACCCTGGCAAACCTTGAAGAACCCAATTGATATGGGGGGCGTTCCCCTCCCGGACCTTCACAATTACTACTTAGCCACGCTACTTTCCCACATATACCACTTCCACACATCCAAAATGCAACATTACAGATCTTTGGTTTGTGACAAACCGGGACACCCGGAGTATACACCCGTTCAAGCTATACTCTGCGGGGAAAAAAGCACCAGGTCCCTCTGCAAGGTACAATTCCCTTCCACACCACTTAGCATTTAAATACCTGCAGCTCCGACATGCACTCAGAACCCAGTTGCCGGACATGGATGTAGGGATGGAGCCTCCCCCTGTGCTGATTATAGTTATGGGAGATGACCCATCTAAACTTATATCACACCTGTACTGCATAATTAGACAACGGGGTTCAGCTGCAGTTTCACACAAGGCCAAAACAGTATGGGAACAGGACGTAGGACCCATAGCTGACGATGACTGGGACAAGAATTTAGAAGGAACCAAGACAGTGTCTCCCAAATTGTCTGACAGACTGACACAACTGTATATAATACACAAAGCCTACCTGACGCCGATGAGATTGGCAAAGTTCCAGCACACGCCGGACCCGACGTGTCGCTTGTGCAGGGCTCACTCAGGTTCGTTTTACCATCTTATATGGAGCTGCACGCATGTCCAGATGTTCTGGGCGCAGGTTGTCCATTTCCTCCATGATAATATGGGATCCCCTGTGGTGCTGGACCCTAAGTTGTGTATATTGGGGCTATTGCCGGATGTGGACGTAGACAAATATCACACAATATTTATTTTTGAAACATTATTCCTAGCACGTAAAGTGATAGCTCAGAGATGGATGCAGAACATGCCCCCCACACTACAGTTGTGGAAAAAAGCAATCAATGACACCCTGCCTTTCAAGAAATTTATTTATGCACACAGGGGATCTACACAAAAATTTTCCAAGATTTGGGACAGGTGGTTGGAGGACGGAGAAACCTGTGTATAATTATTTCATACCCAGTACAATGTTCCCCCGTATCTGAGAAACACGTGGTATATGGGATGGATTCAGCTAACACCTGTACGGTGTACGGTAAGTACCTGTGAATATGGGCATGCACACCATGTAACGTTCCTGCATATTTAACATTGTTATCATAATATGTAACTGACCTTTTATGGATAAATGTACCCGAATGACTTGTAAAATGTGCTTTGTATAAATAAAGTTGTTTTTTCCAAGTAAAAAAAAAGGAGGGGGCGCAACACATCTCCATAGCAACTCCCTGTACCTGGAGGTAGTGGGAACCCTTGAAGAGGAAAACATTGTGTCTCAAGATGAAGTCCAACATCTCGAGTACAAATTTGTTGAATTTCCACTCTGTGGTTGCCTTTTGATGTAGGACACGATTAACAGCAGCCACCCCTAGATCATGGGGTATAGAGTGATTTGATGTCTATGGTGACCAAGATCGCCAAATCCGGGATCATCAGATCATCCAGTATTTGCAATAAATGAATAGTGTCCTTGGTGTAGGACGCCAACTCCAAGACATGAGGTCTTAGATGCTGGTCAATAACTTGACTGATGCCTTCAGAGATGCTGCCATTGCCAGAAATAATGGGGTGACCTGGGGGGTTGAGAAGGTCTTTGTGCACTTTAGGAAGTGCATACCAAATGGGGATACGGGGGTATCTGATGCGTATAAATTCCAGCATTTCGCCGGTAATAGCCCCTGTCATGTGTGCTTCATCGGCCAGGAGATAAAATTCCTGGTTGAACTTGTCTACTAATGAAGCTGATATTTTTCAATAGCATTTTTGATTGTTGAGAATCTTAAAACACATGTCCTCGAATTTGGAATTATCCATTAACATGATGTTGCCCCCTTTGTCTGGCCCCTTGATTGTTATGTCAAGATTGTTCTTTAATGATTTTAATGCAATTTGTTGTTCAAGGTTAAGATTTTTCACTGACCTATCATTGTTCAAGGATTCAATTTCCCTGGTTGTTTGTTTAACAAACAAAGCCAAGGCTGGATTAGGACTTAATGGGGGAAAGTGTAGACTTTGTTCCTCGTCTACACTTTCTTCACTTTCCAAAGCGTCCTCCCATACATAATTCGATAACTCACTTTCCTGTAGGAGCAAATTCAGGTCCCGAAGGGCCTTAAAATCTGCTGTCGTGAGATTGGGAGCAACCGCTTCCTCCCGTATAGTTGCTTTCTTGTACATGCTTTTCAAAAGCAATTTTCTGGCGAAGAGAAAAATGTCCTTCACTGTTTCAAAGTTATCCAAGCTCTTATTGGGGCAAAAATATAGCCCCAAAGAAAGAACTTGTTTTTCTGCCTCACTGAGTGTGTGTGTGTCAGAGAGGATCTCAGTTCAGGACACTTGCTGGGCACTCTGGAGCTGGTTGCCCTATTTAGGTTGCTGGGATGCTGTGCTCGGTGCTGTCCGATCATCAGCTTCCTGTTCCCGTGCTTCCTGTTTCCTGTGTACTGTTTGATCTCTCTGTGACCCGGCTTGTTTACTGGAATCTGCTCTGCTATCCGCCTGCATCTGACCCCTGGCCTGCCTCCGACTTTGAACCTGCCTGACCCCTCTGTACCGTGCCGACCGCCTACTGCCAAACCTGCTTGTGACCTGGACTTTGTATCTGCCTGCTCCTTTTGTACCGTGCTGACTGCCTGTTGCCAACCTTGCTTGTGTTCGGATCTGCCTGCTCCTGCTCTGCACCTGTAGCTGACCTACAGCCTACCTATCATCTCCTGCCAGCTTGCATCAGGACTTTGGGCCTCATCCCTGCTAACCACCCGCCAGGCTCTCATACCATTCTGTGCTTCCGTGCCTTCTGTGTGCTCTATCAGGGGCCGTGAACCAGATACGTACGGGAGGCCATCCTCTGCTATATCGGGTTCGTCAATCTGATACGGGTAAGTCTGACAGTATCGGACAGCCATGTCCGAGCCCGAGCAGGGGACCTCTCCCATGGAGGAGCTATGCAGACACCTGGCGGGTCTCACGCAGGCTGTGAAGAGCCTTCAAGAAGGTTATACCAGATTGGAGGAACGAGTTCAGGTGCTATCCTCACCTGCTAACCCGCAAGGTGCTTCTGCTACCGGGCTCTCACCTGCACCCTCAGTGGTTATGCTACCTCCCGAACCCAGGGTCCCTACACCCGAAAGGTTTACCGGAGAGCGCAACAAGTATCGAGCATTTCGTAACGCTTGCGAACTGTACTTTGCCTTGCAACCACGCACCTTCTCCTTGGAAGCAACCAGGGTGGGTTTTGTCATCTCTCTTCTATCTGGAGAACCACAGGCGTGGGCCCACCGTCTCCTGGAGCAAAAGTCAGTCTGCTTGGATAATCTGGATACCTTCTTTACTGCCATGTCTCAATTGTATGAGGACCCTCAGTTAAAAGCCACGGCTGAATCCGCCTTACACGCCCTACAACAGGGGCGCAGGCCTACAGAAGACTATGTTCTGGAATTTAGGCGTTGGTGTTCAGACACTGAATGGAATGATGCGGCCCTGCGATACCAATTCCGCTTAGGATTATCCGATTCGCTCAAAGACGAGCTGGCACGGGTAGGCGTACCCCAAACTCTTGAAGACCTTTTTAACCTGTCGGTGCAGATTGATCGGCGCTTGAGAGAGCGTCGTTCTGAGAGGTCGGTCAACCAGTTCAGCCCCACTTGGGTCCTCCCCAAGGTCCCTAGTGCTACCAGCTCCATAGGCCAAAGCCTTCAGGTACCGGCTGCCTCAGCCATTGACACTTCTGAACCGATGCAACTGGGGCTTCTCCGCCCATCCCTCACTCCCGAAGAACGACAACGTCGACGGGTCAACAACTTATGCATGTACTGCGGGGAATCAGGTCACTATGTGAGATCCTGCCCAAATAAGACACGTAAGTCTCTTTCAGCTACCTCTAAAATCGCACCTGCCTTGCCTAACCTTGCTAACCATCTGGCTCTCTCCATTACCCTCCAGCTTCCAGGACAGGATCTGCTTACCCCTGTCATAATTGACTCAGGAGCATGCAGTTGCTTCATTGATCTCACCTTTGCGACTCAACACCGTATCCCTCTCCGGACAAAATCGCAGGGACTTGCTGTCTATCTCGCGGATGGTTCCACCCTCAGCTCTGGTCCGGTCACCTTGGAAACCACCCCACTGCTAGCCACCATGAACACCTGTCATCAGGAATTTCTCCGGCTGGACGCCATTTCTTCACCACTCTTCCCTATTATTCTGGGAATGCCTTGGTTGCAGGCGCATAACCCCAGTATCGATTGGGTTTCTGGGGAAGTCAAGTTCTCTTCCAGTTACTGCCAACAGCACTGTTTGCACGGAACTCCTGCAAAACCCAGTCAACTCTTGTGTCTGAACACCGACACGGAATCGCAGCAGGCGATTCCCATCCCTTACCAGGACTTCTCCGATGTCTTTAGCAAAAAAGGGGCTGAGACCCTTCCGCCTCATAGACCCTACGACTGTCCTATTGAGTTGTTGCCCGGATCTGAAGTTCCTTTTGGGAGATTATTCCCCTTAACAGAGCAGGAGCTGGGTACTCTCAAGGTGTATATCGATGAAAATCTTAAGAGAGGCTTTATCCGTCCTTCGACATCACCAGCCGGGGCAGGCATCTTTTTTGTCGAGAAAAAGGACCACTCGCTACGTCCCTGCATCGATTATAGAGAACTCAACAAGGTGACCATCAAAAATCGCTATCCCTTACCTCTTGTGCCAGAGCTGTTCCAAAGATTGGGTTCAGCAAAAATATTTACCAAACTCGACCTCCGTGGGGCCTATAACTTGATTCGCATCAGAGAGGGGGACGAGTGGAAAACAGCCTTCCGTACCAGGTTCGGACATTTTGAATACCTCGTCATGCCCTTCGGCCTGTGCAACGCACCGGCAACTTTTCAACATTTCGTAAATGACATTTTTCGTGACCTCCTGGATTTATATGTTATTGTATACCTGGACGACATTCTGATCTTCTCCTCATCTGTTACCGAACATCGCAGGCATGTCAGGAATGTGTTAACCCGGCTCAGGCAGCATGGACTCTATGCTAAATTGGACAAATGCGATTTTGAGCTCCAGTGCATTCAGTTCCTTGGCCTAATCATCTCTACCGATGGTGTTAAAATGGACCCGCAAAAGGTTGCAGCTATTCTGGACTGGCCCGCTCCCTCCGATAAAAAAGGGGTCCAACGTTTTGTCGGTTTCGCCAATTTTTATAGGAAGTTTATAAGGAGCTTTTCTACTATAATCGCACCCATCACAGAACTGACGAAACAGGGAAATCGATTCTGTTGGTCTCCCCAGGCGCAAGCAACCTTTGATAAACTCAAGGAACTTTTTACTTCCGCTTCTGTCCTGAAGCACCCAGACCCTGCCTTACCGTTTGTCCTTGAAGTGGACGCATCGGAGGTTGCGGTAGGGGCAGTACTGTCTCAGCAGCAAGGTGCCAAGGCTCTCCTTCATCCCGTAGCCTTCTTCTCACGAAAACTTTCTGATGCAGAAAAAAATTACGATGTAGGAGATCATGAGTTGCTGGCCATTAAAGCCGCACTTGAAGAGTGGCGCTACCTATTGGAGGGGGCCGCTCACTCCATTCTGATTTACACGGACCATAAAAATCTCGAGTATTTGAGAACGGCCAAGAGATTGAGACCACGACAGGCAAGATGGGCTCTGTTCTTCTCGAGATTTCAATTCCACATTACGTATAGGCCAGGTACCAAGAACACCAAACCAGATGCATTATCCCGTATGTTTCATGACTCCAGGGAATCTCTGCCTCCAGACACCATTCTCCCTGCTGGAAGTTTTCTGCTTTTTCAGGGAGATCTTATATCCCAGGTCAAACAGGCCTCAAGAAATTGGTCCCCTTCTGTGGAAGGCGAGGTAAGCTTGCAAGATGGCTTATTCCGATACAAGGGTAAAATCTTGGTCCCAGAGGATCTGAGGATTGCTGTACTGGAACTCTGCCACGACCACAAATTGGCTGGGCATTTTGGTGTGTTGAAAACAACAGAACTTGTACAGCGTACTTTTTGGTGGCCCCAGCTGGTAAGCGACTGCAAGAGCTTTGTGGAGTCCTGTATTACCTGCGCTCGGAACAAGAGCAGCCGAATGAAGGCCTGGGGGCTATTAAGGCCCTTACCCGTGCCAGAAAGGCCATGGAAAATGATTGCGATGGACTTCATCGTTGAGCTCCCGTTGGCAGAAGGCTACTCCACCATCTTCGTCATTGTAGACAGACTGTCCAAGATGGCCCACTTTCTACACATGAAGGGTACCCCATCAGCTTTGGAAACTGCAAAAATATTCATTAAGGAAATTGTACGCCTCCACGGAGTTCCTTCAAGTATAGTATCCGATCGTGGGGTTCAGTTTACCTCCAGATTCTGGAAAGCTCTCTGTAGGTCTCTGGAGATAGAATTGGCATTCTCTTCGGCCTACCACCCCCAGACGAATGGGCAGACGGAGAGAACTAATCAGTCACTGGAACAGTACCTTCGTTGCTTTTCTGCCTTCTCACAAGACGACTGGGTCTCTCTCCTGCCTATTGCCGAGTTTGCCTACAACAACTCTGTGCATTCGGCCATCAAACAGACACCGTTTTTTGCGAACTACGGGTTTCACCCATCCTTTTTAACCAGTTCCTTACCTGAATGTGCGATTCCCGCAGTTTCTGAAACTATGAACTTCTTCATCAACAACAATAAACTATTGCAAGAAACAATGGCTAGAACCCAGGAATACAACAAAAAAATGTATGACAGGAAGAAACGAAGACAACTATTGCTAGAACCTGGCAATCAGGTCTGGCTGTCTACCAGTAACTTAAGGATGGCTTGTCCTTCGAGAAAGTTAGGTCCCAGGTTCATGGGTCCCTTTTCAGTCAAGAGAAAAATCAATGATGTGGCCTATGAGCTGGACTTACCTAATTCATTGAAAATCCATCCGGTTTTTCACGTATCCCTACTTAAACCCGTTATCCCCAACTCTTTCTCGGGTCGCAATACTGGCCCGCCTGAACCCGTAATTATCGACAACGAGGAGGAGTTTGAGGTGGAGGCAATTTTGGATTGTAGGAAGAGACGCAACCAAATCCAGTACTTGATCAAGTGGAGGGGGTATGGTCCAGAAGACAATTCTTGGGAACCGGAGGCCAACTTGCACGCTGAAGAACTCTTAGGGAATTTTCAGAGTACCCATGCGGATAGGTTAGCCCGGCTGGGCATCCGGAGGCTGCCCTTAAGGAGGGGGCACTGTCAGAGAGGATCTCAGTTCAGGACACTTGCTGGGCACTCTGGAGCTGGTTGCCCTATTTAGGTTGCTGGGATGCTGTGCTCGGTGCTGTCCGATCATCAGCTTCCTGTTCCCGTGCTTCCTGTTTCCTGTGTACTGTTTGATCTCTCTGTGACCCGGCTTGTTTACTGGAATCTGCTCTGCTATCCGCCTGCATCTGACCCCTGGCCTGCCTCTGACTTTGAACCTGCCTGACCCCTCTGTACCGTGCCGACCGCCTGCTGCCAAACCTGCTTGTGACCTGGACTTTGTATCTGCCTGCTCCTTTTGTACCGTGCTGACTGCCTGTTGCCAACCTTGCTTGTGTTCGGATCTGCCTGCTCCTGCTCTGCACCTGTAGCTGACCTACAGCCTACCTATCATCTCCTGCCAGATTGCATCAGGACTTTGGGCCTCATCCCTGCTAACCACCCGCCAGGCTCTCATACCATTCTGTGCTTCCGTGCCTTCTGTGTGCTCTATCAGGGGCCGGGAACCAGATACGCACGGGAGGCCATCCTCTGCTATATCGGGTTCGTCAGTCTGATACGGGTAAGTCTGACAGTGTGATGACAAATTGATAATATTCAATTTGCCTGTTAAGTGATGTGTATCAATGTGGGTTCGTTCCTTTTGTGCTGTTAGTGCTTGTGTCAGAGTCATTTTGTCTAAAAAATCATCAAGTTGAGTTTGATTTTTGGGGATAGCTCCCAAATCCTTGATGATCTTTGTTGTTTTACCTTTACCTATGTTGGATCCTTTTAGTACCTTCATTACTGTTTTGGGCGTGTCTGGAGGAACCCCCAACTTTACCTCTACGTGGTGTGTGCATCTGTGGTGCATCTGTGGTTCGTTTCTTATTGATCTGCTGGAGTTCGCCCTCCATCTCTTGTCGTTTGGCAAAGGGACGCTTTCTCTTTCTAAGGGTACGAAGAGGCTGAGGAAGAAGTGTTAGACGGTGTGTCAGAACTGTAATCATTTTTATCCTGATTTCTGGAACATTTTTTGGTTTTATTTTTTGAAATTCCTACCTTGGTGCCATCTATAAGCTCGATTCTCAATGAAGGCATTTTTGTCCCTCCAATATTTTTTTTCCTTTTTTTTTGAAGGATAGCCTTACTAAATTCCTTTAAATGTTCTCTCAATTTTTCTTCGAGGCCTGTATAGTGTACTTTTAGTGGAATCAATCGAGCATAGAGGGCACCAATCTCTATATCCAAGGTATTAAGTTGCAATTTATATTCATCCTGTAATAACAACATCAAATTTCTAGAGTAGTCATTAAGTTTAGTTTCCCAGTATTTCTTTAAATCATTTGAGATGTGGTCCAAAAATAGGGAAAATCTGAATTCTCAATCCAATTGGATTGATATTTTGTTGAATATACCGTCCTAGAGACTGTATATGCCAATGCAGGGCACATTTTTTCTCCAGTACTTTGGTGAGGCTGTGAAAAAGTGAAGTTAAATCAGTTTTAACTTGTTCCTTGGCTTGATAGTTAGTCTGAATATTGGACATAAGTTCCTCCCAGTTTCCGCCCAAGAGGTCTCCCATCCTGAATGACTGCAGAAGAGGACAAAATGAACACAAATATGAATAGTGACCCAAAGTAAAAAATGGACCAATGTAGAAAAAACAGTAAAAGGAGGTTTCCCCTTAAAGGAGGACCATCCCTGGTTGGTCATCCCGCAGTTGGTTGCTACCTCCGGGTTTTTTTAGTTCCGACATGCGGCGGCTTTCATTGTTGGCAATGACGCTCCCGCCTTCACTGCTTGGATTATGTTGTTAGATCGGCCCCTGGGAAGGCATGGCTACGTCAGCACGCCGCGCCCTCCTTGGTCTGGCAACCAGTAGCTGGATGGACATTTTCCTGCTAATGAATCCCTTGTTGGAGCGGCTCACCAGGGTGATGACGTCATTGCTTGTGCGCTGTGACGCCGTCCCCTGACGTTCCATGAGGCTCATTAGGTTCAATGCTTGGGCTTTATAAGGAGGACGCCGGGAACCCTAGAGCCGTTATTCCTTTTTCATGGCATCTTACCTGGATGTCTAGTTAATCGTCTATCCTATATGAGGAGGAGAGGGTCAACCTCTCTATCCCTCTTATTTAATAGCCACCACGATCCCTTGGTTGCTTTAGGTGGGGATCCTTGATTATTCAATCTTTTTTTGGTAAGTACAGCTCTTTTGGATATTTTTGGATGGCTTGTGTTTTATTTATGGGGTTTGATGTCTTGGGCTTTGTAGCCTTCTCCTATGGAGGGGTGCTCTGCCCATTGAGCATCTTCACCTCTGTTTATTGTATTCAATGCAGATCGCTGACCATTGGTAAAAAAATTTTTGGTCTTTAAATTATTTATTGACAGATATTAATTTTTCCATTTTTAGGCTGCTTCCCCCCTTTTTTCACCTCTGAAGGCTGGGATCACTGTCTCCCTCCCCTTGGGTGGGTTAGACCATCCCTATTGGAGCCACCTTACTTTCAGGTCGTGGTTTGGACCCAACAAGTGTTATTTATGTCAATATAATTTTTACCGTGTGGGCTGTTTTCCGTGGATGACATTTAGCCACTCCTATGCTTATGGCATCTGGGGATCTAGCCTCCTTGGCCCCTCGGTCTTCTGAGGAGTCTATGGAGGTTTGCCCTTTGCTTTGCCTGAGCTTGGAATGTAGGCTTGCTCCTGGAAGATATGCATTCATTATTATCTATTCCATATTCATGTACGCTATATTCTTCATTACATACTATAATCTTTCTTATAGGTCTTCCCCTTTCCCCCTTTTTTGGCCATTGTTTTTCAAAGATGTGATCATCACTTTTCCTTTACTTGGACGCCTCTCTGGGATTCCCATATCCTGGGGTTCCTTTGCATGTTGAAAGGCCAATGCAAGTCTTGTGGACGATTGATGGTATAGAGGAATCTTTGCTCATTGTATTTTTGACATGTAAGTTTCTTGTATATTCTGACAGATGTTTTTCATACACCCTGTCAGTCTCATGTTATGCTGTTATTTTTATATATTCTATGCATTTATACTGTATTTTACATTTCAGAAGTGGCAAATTGTCCCTGATGAAGATTATATTTACATATTTCAAAACGCGTTGGACTCTCACTCATGGATGATGCTCATTTATGTAGTGGGTTTTCTTTGCCACTACTGTTAATTTTGTATACAATATCTTTGCTATTTTTGTGATTGTCTTTGTTAAAAGTCTGGTTTTAAAATCTTTTGTACCAATAAAATTTAATATTTTATCATAATTTTTTACCCATTCAATAATTGCCCTTAAAATCCCATTTTTGAGGTTTCTTTTTTTCTGCTTTGAAAATGGATGTTCTCCCTAGGTTCTTATACCTCTTTCAAACATCCCTATCTATATCCCTACCTCGTTCTTTAGGAGATTCTGTCAGATTTTTTCCAAATTTATATGGAAGGTGGACCGTCCCAGGATAAGGTATGATACAATGATTCTTCTGAAGGCACAGGGAGGAGCGGGGGTCCCAGATGGCAGCGGTACTCACGCGTATCATAGATTGTTTTTATCACCCCTTGTCCAAGCTCTGGGTTCAACTGGAGAGTCATCTAAATGACATTGATCTCTGCGCCTTGCCGTGGACTCATATGGCTCAACGTAAAGACGCCACGCTCTCTACTGCTCTTACTCATCAGACACTTCAGGTGTGGGACCGTTTGGTCTCAGCTGGTAAAATATCTAAACCACAGGGCCCTATGACTCCTCTCTTTGGGACCCCGGCTTTCCCTCCCGCTGCAAGCGGGAGGAGATTCGGACCCTGGAATAGGGAGGATCATAGACACCTAGCTCGGGTCCTCCGTGCGGACCCATCTTTAAGACACACCTTCCCAGACAGCTCTGAGGCACCCAACAATGTGGCTACAGAGAAGCAAAGTTGTGTCCTACATCCTTGGCTTTTCTTCCATATCAGAGATCCTATCTGACCCATCGAATTTCGACGACCTGCTTTTACAGCCCGACCTGCCGATGCATGTGGTATCCCAACTTTACTCCCTATTACTCAACATATCTACCCCTGACCTTCCACCATACACGCAGAAATGGGAAGCAGACCTACAACACTCTATCTCACCTACTGATTGGCAAAAGTGCTTCATCCTGACGCATAAGATTTCTTTAGCAACTATGACTCAAGAAAAAAAGATTTAAACTGTTGACAGATGGTACAGATGCCCTGCAACTATACAACGCTTTAACCCCTCTTTGCAAGATGCCTGCTGGTGATGTTTGTCCTCTAGAGGGACCATGCTCCACATTTGGTGGGCTTGCCCTTCTATAGGGAAATTCTGGCAAAAAGTCTTTGACTTACACTGCAGGCTGATAGCGACCTCAATTAAGCCCACACCAGAGGTAGCCCTCTTATCTATGATCCCGGGACCCCATAAAACGATTAAAAAGGTTATACTGCGTCACTTTCTTGCAGCAGCTAGGACGGTGATTCCTCGTCATTGGAGAACAGCGGACGTACCTTCCCTGGGGATTGGGCTGTTTAAGTAGATCAGATAAGAGACCTGGAACGTCTGTTGGCCCAGGAAACCGGGAAGGAGGAATAGTTCACCATCACTTGGACCTCATGGTCAATGTTTCGTAACTCTGAAGACTTTACTTTATGGGCTGAAAATGATTCTGGAGCGATCTTTTACCTCCCTTTCTTTCTATGTAACTTCTCTTTTCTCCCCCTAAATGCTCTCCTTCACACCTTGAACCAAATACCCAAGCATCTGAACTGAGGTCATATGCTCAGTTTGGATCCGTGAGTTAGATTTATATCCTAAGACAGTGAGGGATCATACCATCCTGCTTAGAATGGACCACATTATATCAAAAGTTCTGCGTAAGATTAAAATGGCATTGTATGTTGGAACCCGACCGCTTGTTATTATTCGTTCTTCTATGCGATATGTTATTATACTGTAAAGCAATACTATTCCATCAGGAATACTAAAGATACCTTAGATTGCGCATACTTCAGAAAGGATTACTGCCTTATGTAAGCTATATGTTTATAATATACTGTGACGTGTTTATTACACCTGTTCTTCTTCCACCTTCCAATAAAATAAGAAAAGAAAGGGGGGGGGGCGCTCGTGAGCAGAGCACTAAGATGGCCGCAAGCTAATCTCGCTCCTCCACCACTAGCCACATCGGCCGTGATACAGCCGCCTGGAGAGCGCTTCTTCTCGGCTTCAACGGGCTTAACTTCCCCTGGAACCCCCGCGGTTCAGATGGGGCGCAGAACGGGCACAGCACGGAGCTCCACATCAAAGCAAGCCGCACACACGAACTCCGCGGCCTTCCCGCCAGACGCCCCACCAGAGACACAGGCCTCTGAAATGGAGCCCTCACCCCCGTCACTATCAGGTGAGCTGGATGCATGTTCAGACGCAGAGAGCCTGCATGGAGCCCAGCAGCCTTATCCCACACCAGCACTGAGAGATGCTGACTTGCTGGCTCATTTTAAAACCATGCTCCAGGGTGAGTTGTCTGCTGCCACCTAAAAGCTGGCTACTCACTTAACAAGAGAGATCCGGGAACTAGGCAGCCGCACAAATGCTTTAGAGGACAGGATGGATGCTGCAGTGACTGTGATAGATCACCATGAACAGGACCTGCAGGACCTGCATAAGGAACTGGATGCAGCCTTCCTGAAATTGGAGGATTACGAGAATAGGTCCCGACGGGGGAATCTCCGCCTGCGAGGCCTCCCGGAGACCATTGATGATCTCACCTCCACTGCCACGGCCCTGTTCCAGGAACTGGTTCCAGCCATCCCCATAGAGCGAATGGAGTTTGACCGCATCCATCAGCTCTGGGGCCAAGGAGAGAAGGGGGTCCCCCTCGGGACATTATTATTAAGTTCACATATTTCCGCACCAAAGAAACTCTCCTTAAGGTAGCACGTGACAAGCCTGATTTATGCTTCCAAGGACATAGGTACCAACTCTTCACAGACCTGGCACCCACTACGGTGCAGAAGAGGCGACAGTTGAAGCCATACACCTCAGTTCTGATGGTCACCATATTAAGTATGCTTGGGGCTTCCCCTTTCGCCTCTCATTCACCTACCAGGGGCGGAACCATACTGTTCACACCGTGGTGGGGGCCCAGGCGACCTTCGAGGCACTACGCCTGCAGCAGCCAGGTGAGGGCCTCGGGCTCCCAGCCTTCCCCAAATGTCTGGGTCGTGCATCGGAGTCAGTCAGCGGGCTCTCCCTAGCACCCCACCACCTTCGAGATCCCCTCGCTCTGACCCAGGATGAGGGCTGGAACGGGTGAGCCCACTTGCCTCTCATCTTCTGTGAAGCTGACTTACTGGCTCCCCAGATGTGGTTTCCCCTGTTGGGTGGATGGTTCCTGCTCGACCTACAATGACTATATAATTTTTCCTTTTTTTTTTTTTTTTTTTTTTTGGCGCTAAAGTCCAGCTCAGCAGGTCCACCAATATTTTCCTCTGCTGGCCTGTTGCCTGACCAGTAGACTGCCCCCCCCCCCAGGAGTAATGATTTCACTTAGGTCCTCCCTGATGAATCTAGGGTCTTGTTTTGGGACTTAGTGCTATATTTTGCCCTGGCTTCGGACGCCTGGGAGGTCGGATGGAGGCCTGAGTCAAGAACTATCATATGCACTATTTTTTTCTCTTGCATAAATGAATTAGCTGAAAGACCTGCTGTTCTTCCCACTTCCTCTAATTCCCCCCCCCATTTCCCTTCCCTCCCCCTTTCCCTTCCCTCCCCCCCTCAGCACTAAGCCTATATCAGTGGTCTTCCAGTGGGATTGTTGCCCTGTGCCCCGATGGGCCCGCACCCCCTTTTGGGGACAGTTTAGGCCATGGAAGACTCCGTGGTGCCCAGGAGTGGGAACCCTGGCTGGGGACCACTGCTAATGGCCTCCCTCGGGCGTTCCTGGTTTAGGGACGCTTGACCGGAGAGGTTAATCTATTTTGCATTGATTTTATGTTTACTTTAGCATAGTTCCTAAATTTTTAGGTGTGCTTTCGTTCATTTTTATTGTTGCCGTTTTGGTTTTCAGAGCCCCCTCTCCAGGGGTTATAATTCATACAATCTAAAAGCTATGTCTTTGGTGGTAAAGCCACCCCCCCCCGAGTATCCTATAGTTAGGATGCGATGTCCACCTAGTGTGGCGATTATATGTACTAAATACCATGATTTTCTCTTATCTCTTATCTCTCTTCACTCTCTTTCTCTCCCTTCTCTCCCCCTTTCTTTCTTTCTCCCCTCGGACTCGGACGGCCTCATCAGGAGATCAGATTAGGTATATGGCCTGTGTAATTTTTTATGATTATATGATTTCTGTCTCTCCCTTAGGATGGCTGCAAATGCGTTGAAACTATTCTCACAAAATATCCATGGGTTTAACTCTCCCATCAAACGTTAAAAAGGTCTTCCACCACTTAAATTCACAATCTATAGATGTAGTCTGTCTGCAGGAAACCAGATTCTCCCAATCCTCATCTCCCAGGTATTTGTCCTCCCATTTTCCAGTCTTTTACACGGCCTCTGCCTCAGAGAAACACAGAGGGGTGCTGATGGCGTTCCGACGTAATCTCCCATTCAATTGCTCTACGGAGATAGCGGACCCTACGGGTAGATATCTGCTCTTGCAAGGCACCCTGTGAGATCAAGAGGTTACCTTGGTGGGTTATTACGCCCCTAATACATTTCAGCAGAGGTTTTTCTCACACTTGCTTCAAGTGGTTACCAAACACCAGAAGGGTCTGCTAATTATAATGGGAGACTCAAACTCTGTCTTCAATTCTTCTCTAGACAGACGTAGCTCCAAGGAAGTACCTCCATCCCAAGATACCTCTCAAGAACAAGCACTGTGCACTCTATTCCAATCTTATAGCCTGGTGGACGTGTGGCGCATGCAACATCTGTCTTCTCGGGAATTCACCTGTCAGCTCTATACAGCAGGCCAGCTGCTTTTGACTTGGACAAGGCTGAGCGCTTTTTTCAAATGTTTAGTCTTCCTTCGCTGTCCTCGATGGCCCAAGACACCCTGAATGCACCTATCTCTGAACAGGAGGTTGCTCAAGCTCTCAAATCTCTTAAGCCATCCAAGGCCCCGGGCCCAGATGGTTTCACCGGCCTGTATTACAAAACATTTGCACCCTTACTCACGCCCTACCTGACTTCTTATTTCAACTCTTGGCATGATGGCGCACGACCCTCACCAGACTCACTTAAGGCTCACATTTCTATGATCCTAAGTCAACTGAGAAGACCACTGATCCGCAATCTTTTCGTCCTATTTCTCTGTTGAATGTTGATCTGAAGGTTTTGGGGAAAATTCTAAGCACTCGGGTCAACAAATACCTTCAGGTCCTCATTCACAGGGACTAGGTGGGTTTTGTGCCTGGTCGTCAAGCAGGGGATAATGTCCGCAAAGTAATCCACCTTCTCTATAACCTCCGAAAATCCCAGGCTTTTTGCTCTCGCTGGATATTTACAAAGCGTTTGATTCGCTTTCCTGAGACTACCTCCAATTTGTTTTGACCCGGTGGGGATTTGGAACACACTTCCTATTGTGGATTCATGGTGACGTCAGCATCCGTAAAATATGCAGGCTTCTTATCTGACCCATTTCCTATATTTCGTGGCACTAGACAGGGCTGCCCCGTCTCTGATGCTTTTTATCTTGGCGCTGGAGCTGTTGGCAGCGGCGATCAGGGCTAATGCTGACATATCGGGAGTCCCTTGTGCTGGAGCCCAGTACTAGGCCAATTTTTTTGCAGACAATGCGCTTCTCATTTTATCAAACCCACTCATCTCCCTCCCCAACCTGCAACTTGTGCTAGACCAATTTTCAGCCATCTCTGGCCTTCAAATGAACTCTTCCAAGACCACATCGCTGAACGTCAGCCTCCCTCCGGATATGGTGCAGCGTCTTCAAGAACATTTCCCATATCGTTGGGCATCTCACTCAATTGAATATTTAGGCATCAAACTAACACCCTCCTACTATTCTTTGTTCTCCGCCAACTACTACCCCTTGCTTCGTACCCTGACCACCCTTATGCAATGATGGCAATTTCCCACTCTCTCATGTATAGGAAGGATCTCGGCAACTAAAATGACGATCCTGCTCAAAGTTCTTTACTATTTTCGCACTCTGCCAGTTAGAGGTCCCTCTTTCTTTCTTCGACTTTTGCAGAACAGGATCCTCCAATTTATCTGGGGGCATAAACGTCCTAGAGTCCCTAGATCTACTCTTTATACCCATAGACTACAAGGAGGCCTGGGGGTCCCCAATGTCTCCAAGTACTATATAGCGGCGCAGATTTCCCCATTGACCATACTACAAGCGACCACAGATGTTCCTCTGTGGGTGTTACTTGAATTGCCCAACTGTGACCTGTCCTCGCTCCAAGCTCTGCTCTGGCTCCCTCATAAATTACGCCCCCCCTCTCTGAGCCCCGTGCTGCTACATGCCTGCAGATTTGCGACTCAGTTCGCTACTCTGGTAATTTGATGTCCTCCTTTTTACCACTACTCCCCATCACTCACAATCCTCTTTTCCCCCCAGGCCTGGAAGAGCCTCAGGCATTCTCTTGGTGGCTCTCGCATGGCTACCCACGGGTTCTAGACTTTCTTTCCTCCCACTCCTTTCCTTCCTGGGAGACCATCCGAGAAACACACGACACATTAGAGAGCATTACCATTTCCTTTAGTTAAAACACTGGATTACTGCCTTGTGCCGCACGTCCACTTACCCATTTCAAAAAACGTTTTTTGAACATACATGTCAGCATGCCCCTGGGTCTCCCGGCCTTATCTCAGCTATCTATGCATCCTTGAATGGACGTCCGTCATCAGCACCCCTTTCTTATATGGCCCAATGGGAAAGGGACCTCCCATAGACCTGGAAGACTGGAGTAAGGCCTGGAAAATGGTAGCAAAATGCTCATTTATTACAAACACCTTAGAAGCAGCATATAAGGTCCTATTCCGATGGTACTGGCTCAGGCCTTCCCAGGCAGTACTGATAGATGCTTCCGCAACTGTGGACAGCGGGGTGATGTCATACACACCTGGTGGTCCTGCCCAAGATTGGTGGGGTTTTGGTCTAAAGTTTTTGGCTTACTGCAGACACTTTTCCATCTAACAGTCCGTAGGGATGCTAGGCTAGCCCTATTACATTGTACAATACCTGGTTTGTGCGCTCCTCAGTGGAAACCGGCCACTTACCTCTTTATAGCGGCTAAACGAACTATAGCTCAAGCCTGGAAGACCCAACGAGTAGCCTTCCAGGGGGTGAGGACACGCATGACTGCTATGCTACTTATATAAACTATACGCAATTGTGCAAAAAAACATAAGTAGCATAACATAAGGAATCCTCACTAACCTCTTTTACTATTTCACTTATTCTCCTCTGTATTTTTCTCATCTTTCTCACATCACTGTGTGAAGTTGAGGGCGAACCAAGAAAGCCATTACTTTGACAGGCTGTCACTGAAACCAGCCCACTGAGCCATCGGCCCACCGGGAAACTCCCTGTAGTCCCGATGGCCAGTACAGGCCTGAACGAATGTCCAGTATTGTGAATGATTCACACGCCAAATTTCTAAAAATTTGGGAACCATGGATCTCTTATGAGTTTCCCACACTTCAAGCATCCTGTTTGGGCCTTGTCTGACTCCCTTCTGTGAGGCGCCGCATCCGAGATCCTCCGTTCCCTTTCCTCCTCTCCTATCTGTGACCCCCTTCTCTCTGCCTTTTTGCTCTTCTCGCTTTCTTTCTGGTTTCTCACTATTCTGACTCTTACCATTGCCTCCTATAGAGTGGGGTTGCTGGGGAAGAGCCTCCCCTTCGGCGACGAATTTGGGGACAGGGCACTCTATGCAGTAGTCATTTTTTCAAATCATCCCCTATTTTCACTATGTTACAGGATAATTGTGAACGATATTGATCTTTGGTAATTTTTACATGTCTCTAGCCCCTGCATGAGTGAACAATGAGCTTTTTCAATTTCTCTTGTTTACTCAAAAAAAACAACAACTCGGGAGCTGACGCCCAAGATGGCCGCTCAGTGAACCTGAGTGTCTGACACGCTGACAAGCTAAAGGGAAAAGCTGCTAGCGATGCTGTGATATGGAGAAGAATAAACGGCTGTTTTAAATGCTCAAATACCTATATTCAACCCTGGTCACACAGCACCATCGGGGGATTGCTTAGCTTGAAGCTCGTGAAACAAGTAAGAACGAAAGGCTCTATAACCAGCAAGCAATTAGGGGAGATCGTAAGTCCAAGAGAAACAGTGATACCTGTGGAGATTCCTGTGGAGTGCCGAGCGGGGGATCGGATTAACACCACGTGCTAGCGCGGGGCCAGCTGGGAGCCTTGACGGATCTGCACACACAGTCGGCAGGCTCGGCGGGGACGGACCACTGGCGGGACGCGCTCCGTGGTGGGGATCGAGGATCTCGGAACGGCAGTGTTCAGGAGGACCGAGTGAGTCTCCCCTAAAGGTTTCAGTTTCACTTCTCTCCTGTCTAAAATACCAGCTGGGAAATCCTTACCACACAGGAGAGTCGCTACAGGACACTGGTAAGACAAACTACTCTGCTATATTCCAGGCTTGTTCCAGGACTTGCTAAAACCATAGAGACATATATTTAGAACTGGACGGTGTATAATAGCCCCTTGTAGGGGAAAAGGAGGGGGAGAGAGGAGCTAAGAAAGATCAAGAAAAATATCTTATATGGATCAAGACGAGAATAATGTTTGATCTTTTTTTTTTTTTTTTTGGAAAGATTACTGTTATAAATACTTGAGATTTGTTCTGGTAACAGTGGTTAGTATATGCTTGAGGTGTTAAAAATCCATGGCTCTCTACCTAAAGGGTTAATAATAGTAATAGGATAAGATCGCTCTCTGCATCCTATATTCATTCAGTAATAAAGGGGCTAACTATTTTCCATACATATAAACACCCCTCCCGAAAATTGGAAATAGGAATAAATAAAAATAGAGATAAAACGCCCCTCTAAAAATATGGCGCCGAAGAAAGGAAATAAAACACCACAGCTACAGAAAAATAAGAAAGATAAGGTGGAGAACAAAAATAAAAACCCCACAGGGACACAAACCACACAAACCTCGGATATAAAAGAGATTTTTCAACAATTACTATTGCAATCTCCCCAAGCAATACAAACCCTACATACATCACAGGATATCTCTAATATTGAAGTAGCATCGGTTAAATCTAGAACATCTGGAGAAATGCAAGTACAACATCCCAGAAATAGCTCACTGATAGATACAACAGGATCAATAAGTGATCCAAAAGTAATGGACAAAGAGAATTGGGATATGAGAAAATATATTCAATCCCTCCCTACCAGGGAAGATATGGACCAGTATGTGCATAGACTGGAGAATTCATATAAAGCAGAGATCCAGGAGCTGAAGGAAACTACTAAAGCCACTCAAGAAAAGACTACTAGATTAGACACAAAAGTTTCACAAACGGTACAGGTACTAAAGAAAATAATGAATAGTGTGCAAAAACAAGAAACTCAAATTAACCAAATAATAAATAGTCTTGATGAGCAAGAAAATAGAAGCAGAAGATCTAACATTAGAATTAAAGGATTAAAGGAAGATGTGAAGGCTAATGAGTTAATACCTACACTGCAAAGGATCTTTCAAGAGTTAACACAAGGGATAGAAGCCAATGAACTAGTAATTGACCGAGCGCATTGGATATCAGGAATGAGAAAACAAGATTCTAGTAAACCACGGGACGTTATCTGTAAACTACATTACGTTCATATCAAAGATAGAATTATGTTTGCCGCCCGTCAAAAGGACGCTATCCAGTATGAGGGTGCCCAAATACAACTCTTCCAAGATTTGTCAAAATTTACATTAGATCGTAGAAGGGCATTAAAACCCCTAGTGGAGCAGTTAAGGAAGAACAATCTACAATACAGATGGAAATTCCCATTCCAACTTCAAGTGCAAAAAGAGGGTCTAAATGTAATATTCAAGGACTTGGAGGATCTTCCGCAGTTTCTTTCAACTCTCAATCTAATGGAAATAGAAATACCGGACTGGCCTGTCTCATACATGAAAGTATTTAAATAATCTTGATGGTATATGACTGAGGGGATGACTATGGGGAGGGGGTGGGGGAGGGAGGGAGTTCCCCTCTTTTTTTTTTTGTTATTTTTTTTTTTTTCTTTTTTTTGTCTGTATTTATAGAGTATATTAGGCTGATTAGATTCATCAGTATGAGGATAATATTATGGTAAAATAAACAGAGGTTTCCCCCCCCTTTTTTTTTTTTTTAAAAGGGGAGGGGAGAGGAAGAAAAAAAGAAGAAAAGATTTTTTTTTTTTTACACTAGATTCACCTGTTGAAGGGATAATGGTTAAGTCATCGCACACATAAATTTACAATGCATTTTTGCCAAATCATTTTTTTTTACACCTATTATAGACACTTTTTGGTAGAGTTAAATTTAATGTTATGTGGTGCTGTTTGTCAGTATTATATAGCATTATTTAGATACACTGAATACTTACACTTGATATTTAATGCACTACATATTACATATTGTTCACCATGGGTACTAGGGGGAGGATGGGATATATGGTGTTTCTAGAGGAATGTGGGTGTATAATATGCTAGGAATAAGGATCACTAAAAAGTCATACGCAACACTACTGGTTTAAAGATAATTTTCTGCCATAAAGAGTATACGTTGTTAAGTGTTTGGACATAGAGTTAGAGGGTGTGGGTTTTTTTTTTTCCTTCTCCCCGCTTAATGGCACTATAAACAGAGTAAGCAGAAGGGTTTAAATATAATTTTATGAAATGTAGTGTCTCTTAATATGTTTATTTTTTCTTATATAAATGATGCACTATTGGTTCATGCATTTGGAAAGATTATGCTCTAAATATCAAACATAGATGGAAAACTCTGTTCTCTGGGGTTTTTTTTTTTTTTTTTGGTTTTTTGCGGGGTTTAAATTGCTATTTTTATAAGGGCTATGGATATTTTTAATATAATTTTTTTTTTTTTTTTTTTGTGTGTGTGGGGTTTAAGTTTTTATAATGCTATTATAATTATAATACTTTTATAATGGTTATGGACATTTTTAGAATGGGTTAAACACAAAGTCATAATATGCATTGGTTTAATTAAGTTTATATTTTGTTTTTGTATGAAGGTAACACTTTTACTTCATAATTACGGAAAGAGTATGCACTAAATGTTATAATTTGCATAAGATTGTGAGCACTGGGTTTTTTTTTTTTTTTTTTTTGCGGGGTTTAAATTGCTATTTTTATAAGGGCTATGGATATTTTTAATATAATTTTTTTTTTTTTTTACTTGGGGTTTTCCCTTTTTTTTTTTTTATCTTGGACAGTAGGATTCTTACGCTCCTCTTACTCATTTATAAAGGTTATAATAAAAGTTATCGGGGACGGGGTGGGATGGATGGGTTATCGTCACTATACTTTAATGGCGAGTAGGTTTATATTATGTTATGAATAATATCACCAAAGCTTTCTTTATTATAAAGATAAGATACAGATAAATGTAATAAGAGGCAATAGGTGGGGGTGTTTTTTTTTTTTTTTTTTTCTTTTTCCCTTTATTCTCTCTCTCTTCTTACCCTCCCCCCCTTTTTGGCTTCTCCTGCGTCCTCTTCGGTGCTCAGGATCGGGCCTGCGGAAGGATGGGAGAGATAAGAGAGTGGAAATAATCCGTGATGTTGTTAGGTATTTTGAGATATTAAAGAATTAAAATAGGAGGTATTATAGTAAATGTATACATTTTTTTTTTTTTAAATCTAGCGTGTGGACACGGACTGGGCGGCGGTAATTGGTCGTCGGGGTCGGAACCCCCCATATTAGGGAACTTACATATTTGTAAGACAGACTGTTTTAGAGTCAATAGGTTGTGAGTCGGGCAGTGTGTGTCGTGTGTGGAAGTGGGTTATATCTCCCTTTTTCCTTTTCCCTCTTTTTTTTTTCCCCCTTTTTTTTTTTTCTCTTTTTTTTTTTAATTTTTTTATATATAGACAATGAAAATATGCTCATACAATATCAGAGGTCTCAATTCAGCGGTAAAGCGGGCTCAGGTACTATACTCTCTCCATAGACAGAAGGTGGGTGTTGTCTTCTTCCAGGAGACGCATTTTCGAGCAGACCATATCCCTAATCTCCAAAATAGATATTATACTACATGGTTTCATGACTCTTTTAGATACTCTAAATCAAAGGGTGTGTCTATTGCAATCCATAAAACAATTCCATATCAGCTGCTCGAAAAGTGGTGTAATAAAGACGGGAGATTAATTCTCCTTAAATTAAATATATATGGTAAAAAATATACTTTTGTTAATATATACTTACCCAATCAAAATCAGCTCAAAGTAGGACTTCAAATGATCAAGGAATCTATGGAAAAGGCGGAAGGAATAATAATAATAGGTGGTGACTTCAATTTTGTTATGGACAGAAATATGGATACCACAGCACCATCAACGGTACAGATCAGTAATGATAAAATTAGGTTTAAAGAAATGTTGGTACAATGCCAGCTGGTGGACATCTGGAGGGAAATGCATCCAATGGAGAAAGATTTTACGTTTCACTCAAAAGTCCACGGATCATATCACAGATTAGACTTCTTCCTAATAAACCAGAAGGGGGTAGAGGTTTCTGCCTCAACCGAGATAGGTACTTCCATATGGTCTGACCACGCGCCTATATTTTTGGTAATAGACACACTTAAGGGTGAGAATAATAAAGGAACCTGGAGACTTAATGACAACTTGATGTATAATGAAGCATGTGTAAAAGAGATAAGAAAGGCGATAACGGACTTTTCAAAGGACCATATCGGAGATAATACATCTCTACCGATCCAATGGGAGGCATTAAAATGTGTTATTAGAGGACTTTTCATAAAACATGGGGCCAGATTAAAAAAAATTAAAAATAGTAGAATAACCCAATTAATGAAGGAAATATCGATTGTCGAACTACAACATAAAGTTAACTTAACAAGGGAAACCCTAATGGAATTAACAGAACTTAAAACAGAGCTACAAACACTGTTAAACGAGAGGACACTACAAATCAGAGATAATAATCGCTCCCTATATTATCAACAGGGTAATAAACCAGGTAAATTATTAGCAAGGGCCCTAAAAAATAGGAGTAATATATTGCCTATAGTTAAAATTAAGACATATTCGGGGGATATGAGATATGACCCAAAAGGTATTATGAAAGAGTTTCAGACATTCTACACGAAACTATATAATCTACCTAAGCATAATGCTAATAAAGATCTAGAATGCCATCAACAAAGTATACAGCAATATATAAAAGATACAGCACTCCCTAAGTTAACAATAGAAGAAATAGCACAGTTAGAGGAAGAATTCTCCGTAGAAGAAATACAGAAAGTAATTAACTCTTTAACCCTAGGGAAAAGTCCAGGTCCAGATGGCTTCTCCCCACGGTTCTATAAAATATTTAAAGAAGAACTTACACCAATAATGAAGCGGACCTTTAATGCAGTTTCTACAACAGTACCTTTTGGTGCACAAGGTATGCAAGCCTTTATCGCTCTAGTACCAAAACCGGATAAGGATCATACCTTGTGCAGTAACTATAGACCAATCTCTTTAACGAACATTGATCTCAGAATATACTCCAAGATTATTGCTAATAGATTCTCCCCCTTGATACCTAGGTACATACACCTAGACCAGGTGGGGTTTATGAAAGGTAGAGAGGCAAGAGACAACACTTTGAAAACACTTACACTGTTGGAATATGTCCAGAGGGGCTCCATCCCATCCTGTTTAGTAGCAATAGATGCCGAAAAAGCGTTTGACAGGGTGGGATGGAGCTTCCTTAACCACCTCAATACAGGGCACTTAAACCCCCTTCCTGCCCAGACCAATTTTCAGCTTTCGGTGCTCTCACACTTTGAATGACTATTACTCAGTCATGCAACACTGTACCCAAATGAAATTTGTGTCCTTTTTTCACACAAATAGAGCTTTCTTTTGGTGGTATTTAATCACTAATGGGTTTTTTATTTTTTGTGCTATAAATAAAAAAAGACCGTAAATTTTGTGAAAAATTGCCTTTTTCTTTGTTTTTGTCATAAAATTTAGCAAATTAGTAATTTTTCTTCATAAATTTTGGCCACAATTTATACTGCTATATATCTTTGGTAAAAATAACCCAAATTAGTGTATATTATTTGGTCTTTGTGAAAGTTATAGAGTCTACAAACTATGGTGCCAATCACTGAAAATTAAAAACATCTGATCAGGCCTTCAGTACATCAGGTGAATCTCATTTCTTGAGGTACTAACAAGTCAGAAAAGTACAAATACCCCCCAAATTACCCCTTTTTAGAAAGTAGACATTCCAAGGTATTAAGTAAGTAGCATGGTTAGTTTTAAGGTGTAATTTTTTCCCACAATTCTTTGCAAAAGGAAGATTTTTTTTTTTTTTTTTTTTTTCAAAATTTTCATATTAACTGGTTATTTCTCTCACAGAGCATATGCATACAACAAATTACACCCCAAAATACATTCTGCTACTCTTACCGAGTATGGGGATACCACATGTGTGGGACTTTTACACAGCCTGGCCACATACAAAGGCCCAACATTGAAGTCGCACCATCAGGCGATCTACGAGCAGAAATTGCACATCTCATTTCTCAACCACCTATTACACTTTTGAAGGCCCTGGAGCACCAGGACAAAGGAATTGCCCACAAAATGACCCCATTTTGGAAAGCAAACACCCCAACGTATAATCTATGAGGCATATGAGTCTTTTGAACTGTTATTTTTTTTCCAGAAGTTTTTGGAAAATGTGGAAAAAAAATAAAAATGCATTTTTTTTACACAAAGTTGTCCATTTATAAGATATTTCCAACACATAGCAAATACATAGCAAAAATGACACCCCAAAATACATTCTGCTACTCCTCCTGAGTATGGTGATACCACATGTGTGGGACTTTTACACAGCCTGGCCACATACAAAGGCCCAACATTGAAGTAGCACCATCAGGCGATCTACGAGCATAAATTGCACATCTCATTTCTCAACCACCTATTACACTTTTGAAGGCCCTGGAGCACCAGGACAAAGGAATTGCCCACAAAATGACCCCATTTTGGAAAGCAAACACCCCAACGTATAATCTATGAGGCATAATGAGTCTTTTGAACGGTTATTTTTTTTCCAGAAGTTTTTGGAAAATGTGGAAAAAAAATAAAAACGCATTTTTTTTACACAAAGTTGTCCATTTATAAGATATTTCCAACACATAGCAAATACATAGCAAAAATGACACCCCAAAATACATTCTGCTACCCCTCCTGAGTATGGCGATACCACATGTGTGGGACTTTTACACAGCCTGGCCACATACAAAGGCCCAACATTGAAGTAGCACCATCAGGTGATCTACGAGCATAAATTGCACATCTCATTTCTCAACCACCTATTACACTTTTGAAGGCCCTGGAGCACCAGGACAAAGGAATTGCCCACAAAATGACCCCATTTTGGAAAGCAAACACCCCAACGTATAATCTATGAGGCATATGAGTCTTTTGAACTGTTATTTTTTTTCCAGAAGTTTTTGGAAAATGTGGAAAAAAAATAAAAATGCATTTTTTTTACACAAAGTTGTCCATTTATAAGATATTTCCAACACATAGCAAATACATAGCAAAAATGACACCCCAAAATACATTCTGCTACTCCTCCTGAGTATGGTGATACCACATGTGTGGGACTTTTACACAGCCTGGCCACATACAAAGGCCCAACATTGAAGTAGCACCATCAGGCGATCTACGAGCATAAATTGCACATCTCATTTCTCAACCACCTATTACACTTTTGAAGGCCCTGGAGCACCAGGACAAAGGAATTGCCCACAAAATGACCCCATTTTGGAAAGCAAACACCCCAACGTATAATCTATGAGGCATAATGAGTCTTTTGAACGGTTATTTTTTTTCCAGAAGTTTTTGGAAAATGTGGAAAAAAAATAAAAACGCATTTTTTTTACACAAAGTTGTCCATTTATAAGATATTTCCAACACATAGCAAATACATAGCAAAAATGACACCCCAAAATACATTCTGCTACCCCTCCTGAGTATGGCGATACCACATGTGTGGGACTTTTACACAGCCTGGCCACATACAAAGGCCCAACATTGAAGTAGCACCATCAGGTGATCTACGAGCATAAATTGCACATCTCATTTCTCAACCACCTATTACACTTTTGAAGGCCCTGGAGCACCAGGACAAAGGAATTGCCCACAAAATGACCCCATTTTGGAAAGCAAACACCCCAACGTATAATCTATGAGGCATAATGAGTCTTTTGAACGGTTATTTTTTTTCCAGAAGTTTTTGGAAAATGTGGAAAAAAAATAAAAACGCATTTTTTTTACACAAAGTTGTCCATTTATAAGATATTTCCAACACATAGCAAATACATAGCAAAAATGACACCCCAAAATACATTCTGCTACTCCTCCTGAGTATGGCGATACCACATGTGTGGGACTTTTACACAGCCTGCCCACATACAAAGGCCCAACATTGAAGTAGCACCATCAGGCGATCTACGAGCATAAATTGCACATCTCATTTCTCAACCACCTATTACACTTTTGAAGGCCCTGGAGCACCAGGACAAAGGAATTGCCCACAAAATGACCCCATTTTGGAAAGCAAACACCCCAACGTATAATCTATGAGGCATAATGAGTCTTTTGAACGGTTATTTTTTTTCCAGAAGTTTTTGGAAAATGTGGAAAAAAAATAAAAACGCATTTTTTTTACACAAAGTTGTCCATTTATAAGATATTTCCAACACATAGCAAATACAAAGCAAAAATGACACCCCAAAATACATTCTGCTACTCCTCCTGAGTATGGCGATACCACATGTGTGGGACTTTTACACAGCCTGGCCACATACAAAGGCCCAACATTGAAGTAGCACCATCAGGCGATCTACGAGCAGAAATTGCACATCTCATTTCTCAACCACCTATTACACTTTTGAAGGCCCTGGAGCACCAGGACAAAGGAATTGCCCACAAAATGACCCCATTTTGGAAAGCAAACACCCCAACGTATAATCTATGAGGCATAATGAGTCTTTTGAATGGTTATTTTTTTTCCAGAAGTTTTTGGAAAATGTGGAAAAAAAATAAAAACGCATTTTTTTTACACAAAGTTGTCCATTTATAAGATATTTCCAACACATAGAAAAAATGACACCCCAAAATACATTCTGCTACTCCCCCTGAGTATGGGGATAACACATGTGTGAGACTTTTACACAGCTTGGCCACATACAGTGGCCCAACATCCAAGTAGCACCATCAGGCGTTCTAGGAGCATACATTACATAGATAATTTCCTGGCAACCTATCATTTTTGAAGGCCCTTCATATTTCTAACACATAGCATGTACATACCAAGAATTACAATCCAAAATAAATTCTATTGCGGAAAGGATAAAAAAAAAGTATTACCTTTGCTTTTAGTAGTGTCCACAGAAGAGAGCACTGGTCCAGGCAGCAGTCAGGGATGTGCTTAGCGACAGCAATAACTATCCAGGCAGCAGGCAGGAATATTGTCTATAGTCGGCACAGCACAGTCCATAGGAATTGTCCAGGCAGAGACAGCCAGCACAGCCATAATATTGGTCCTGGTACACTGTTACCTGCAGACACACATTATTGTACCGCTCTCCAGCCCTTCATAAACATACTGCCTTTTGCTACAGCGAATTATTTGCATAGTCCAGGTAGCAGGCAGATGTGTGGTCCGTTCATGCGGCAGGCAAAGGCATGATGGCAGTAAGTCAGCAGAAGGCTGAGGGCCGCAATTGGGTAAGACCTGTGCACAGGGGCACAGGGGTAGAGGCTTCGACCCACCCAAATCTCTATGAAGCCTCCGGACTCCAGACCCTAATCCGGAAATTACAAAACCGGGAGAAAACAAAAAAAATTGTTATCTCCATCCGGAAAAACTATTCTGGAGCCCCTCACATATGTGAGACCCCTGTGTACTATAGTAGCAGGGCAACAGATCAGTCCAAGCGGTAGGCAAAAGCATAGTTCATAAAACAAGCCAGGGTCAGTTAACGTGCAAGCAATCCAAGCGGTAGGCAGAAGAGTAGTCACAAAACAGGCCAGGGTCAGTTCACGAGCAAGCAGTCCAAACGGTGGGCAGAGGCATAGTCAAAACAGGCCAGGGTCAGTTCATGTGGAAGCAGTCCAAACGGTAGGCAGAGGCATAGTCAAAAAGCAGGCCAGGGTCTGTTCACATTGAAGGCAGTGGCATGGTTATTTGGGGAAGCATGGAAAATGATCAGCGAAAATGGGGAAAATATGGGCTAATAACTTGGGGATGTATGATACAGTTCGAAGCATTCACCAATGCAAAGGCCAGGTTGGGAGGGACACTGGGGACAATGGAAGCTGGTATCTTTTCGAAAACCTCTTCTGCTGCACACACGACATTTTTTTTGCCGTCTTCGGCCTGCTTCCGATGGTGGAATGTTGTACGGGAAGTGCCATTCATGAAGTCGGCTAACAGCATCAGAATGAGGTAATTCTGGGAGGGGTCTTTGTGGATAGATGAGGGACGTGACTACTTCTTCTATGAATTTTAGGAAGGAGGCGGGGCTTTCTGTGGATTTTGTGTAGATTATGTAGGAATTGTAAATGGCCAAATGGATTAGATATATTGCTACCTTCTTATACCAGAATCGGGACCTCCTTATTGACAAATAGGGCTGAATCATTTGGTCATTGAAATCCACCCCCCCCATGTAGAGATTATAGTCTTGGACACATATCGGTTTTTCAATGGGACCTCGTCTTCGCTGAACTACAACTGCAGTGTCATCATGAATGGTGGACATCATGTGCACATCCCTCTTATCCTTCCACCTCAAGGCCAGCACTTCATTACATCTCAGTGTTGCTCTTTCCCCCTTTTTCAGCCTTTTGTTCACAATGGATTGTGGGAAGCCCTTCCTATTTTTTCTTGAAGTTCCGCAGGCCAGGGTTTTTTCAATATATAGGTGTCTGAAAAGGGGCAGGCTGGTATAAAAGTTGTCCAGGTATATATGATAGCCTTTTTTTAGAAGTGGGTAAGCCAGATCCCATACGATTTTTCCATTTGTGCCCATGTAGGCTGGGCACTCAGGGGGCTGGAGCTGGGAATCTCTTCCCTCATTTATGCGGAATGCATATAGATATCCCGTGGCTCTCTCACACAGCTTGTAAAATTTGACTCCATATTTGGCCTTTTTGCTAGGAATATACTGTTTTATTCCTAGCCGGCCTGAAAATGGTACCAGGGACTCATCCACACATATATTCTTCTCGGGGACATAAAGTTCTGCAAATCGTTGGGAAAATGAATTTATTAGTGGGCGAATCTTGTATAGCTTATCAGAATTTGGATGATTGTTGGGAGGGCACTGGGTGTTGTCGTTAAAATGAAAGAATCTCATAATCATCTCATATCGGGACCTGGACATAGCGGCAGAATACATGGGCATATGGTGGATGGGGTGGGTGGACCAATAGGTATGTCCTTCATTTTTTTTTGTAATCCCCATATTTAGGGTGAGGCCCAAAAACAATTTGAACTCCTCCATATTCAAATCTCTCCACTCAAACGGACGGGCATAAGATGATTGGGGGTTGCTGGCAATATACTGCTGGGCATACAAATTTGTCTGGTCCACAATGAACTGCAGCAAAGTGTCGGGCAAAAACAGGTGAAAAAAATTGATCTCTGTAAAATTTTGGGTGTTGGCCTGCACACCTGGCTGTGCTGTGAAAGGGGGAATATTTGGTGATCCCGAGTTGGAAGGCAGCCATGTTGGGTTGGCAAGACCATCTGGCATATAGGTAGCGGCCCCTGGCTCTTGGGGGACGTGACACTCCAGTAGTTGGGGGAGTTGAATTTCCTGTGCTGGAACTCGGGTGTGATGTGGCAGCACTGGTACTGGGCATTTGTGCGCGGGGCCCATCTCTGGTGGCAGTACTGGTACTGGGCCTTTGTTCCTGGGGCCTATTGCTGACGGCAGCACTGGTACTGGGCCTTTCTTCCTGGGGCCTATTTCTGGCGGCAGAGCTGGTACTGGGAATATAATCCCGGTTGCTGGCGGCTTCCTGGGTTCCAGAGTGTCGTGCCCTTTTAGAAGGGACCCATTCTTCATCCGAACCATTGCTACTCTCGATCGGCTCAAATGCCGAACTTGTTTCGGAATCAGAATGGGACTCTGATGAGAGCTCCCTGGTGCTCTCATCAGTCATAGAGAGGATCTGGAACGCCTCCTCACTTGTATATCCTCTTTTGGACATGGCTGTGTGGCGGGTAGCTGTGCGACGGGTGACAGATGGGTGGCAGGTGACGGTCACTGATGGGCTGTGCGATGGGTGGCAGGTGACGTTCACTGAGAGGTGATGGTGTGATGGGCGATGGTCACAGATAGTTGACAGGCGACGGTCACTGATGGGTAACAGGTGCACCGCTGATGGTCACTGATGGGTGACAGGGCACAGTCACTGATGGGTGACGGGTGAGAGGGCCCGGTCACTGATGGGTGACAGGCCACGGACGGTGACAGGTGATAGTCACAGATTGTTGACAGGCGACGGTCACTGATGGGTGACGGGTGCACCGCTAATGGTCACTGGTGGGTGACGGGTGACAGGGCATGGTCACTGGTGGGTGACGGGTGACAGGGCAGGTCACTGATGGGTGACGGGTGACAGGGCAGGTCACTGATGGGTGACGGGTGACAGGGCAGGTCACTGATGGGTGACGGGTGACAGGGCACGGTCACTGGTGGGTGACAGGGCACCGCTGATGGTCACTAATGGCAGTCTCTATGTGACAGGTGCACTTTTTATGGGGTGACTGTTGGGTGACAGATGACAATTGGGGGGGCGATGGGACAGAAGTGGTGTTGGTGCAGACACTACAAATACAAAGATCTGTAACTCACTGCTCCTGGCTCTTCTCTCCTCACACTGGAAACGGTGTGTGAGGAGAGAAGGGCTAGTAACAGCTAGTGACAGCTCTTTGTTTACACTTAGTGATCGGCTGTGAATGGATCACAGCCGATCACATGGTACACAGTACTGGCCAATGGCTGTAAACTATCGTCGGTGACGAGCAGTGTTCCCGGGGAACACGCCGCCACCGACGTGCACGCGCAGCGCGCTCACGATCGCGCGCATGCGCCGTGCAATGCGGGATGTACCATTAGTGATCAGCCGTGACTTCATCACGGCCGATCACGTGGTAAACAGCCATGCCCAGTGGCTGTTCACCCCTGTCGGTGACGAGCGGTGTCTCGGTGACACGCCGCCAACGACAGTACAGGGCTGCGCGCTCATGATCGCGCGCATGCCCTGTTTAAACGGTGGACGTCATATGACGCCCACTCAGAACAATAGGCTTACCGTCCGGCCGTCATATGACAGTGGGCGGTAGGCTAGAGGTTAAAGAGACATTGACGCAGTGGGGGCCCTTTACCAACATCCAACGGCTAAGATTCGGGTGAACGGTGGCCTATCGGAAGAAATATGTATATCAAATGGAACTAGGCAAGGATGCCCACTATCTCCAATCTTATATATACTTGTAATGGAGCACTTATTAAGAGCGATTAGAGGTAATAAAGACATACAAGGAATAAAGGTGGGGAAATAGAGTATAAGATGTCTGTATATGCAGACGATATCTTGCTGTATATTACAAATCCTCTGATAACAATACCTAATCTGATAGCAGAATTTGATCGTTTTGGTACGTTAAGTAATTTTAAAGTGAATTACAGTAAATCAGAAATAATGAATATCAATATGCCAAAGAGCGTGGTAGAGCTGCTTAAAAAAAACTTTTTCTTTAAATGGCAAGAATGTGCCATTAAATACCTCGGCCTACTCATCCCCAACGATTTGAAGAAACTAGAGAATCTTAATTATGTCCCAATGACGCACAAAATAACGAAAACTCTCCAGCAATATGATAAAGGCACCTTTTCTTGGATGGGTAGGATAAATATTATAAAAATGGATATACTCCCCAAAATATTATATATCCTGCAAACAATCCCTATATTTCCGGCTTCAAACATCTTGAATAGGCTCCGTAGGATAATTGGGCAATTTATATGGGCTGGAAAGACGCCTAGAATCAGTAGAAAAGTTTTAAATAAACCCAAAGAACAAGGGGGCCTTACCCTTCCTGATATAGCAATGTACCTTAAAGCAATAATGGTTACCAGAATAGTAGACTGGTTTCATAATGGTAACAATAAGCAATGGGTCAGTTTAGAAGAAGAGATAACAGGTTTAAAATTGAAATCTCTGCCATGGATTAAAAAGGAACTAAGACCGCTAGAAGGACATATGCCGCTCTTAGTAGTCTCGACAATGAAAGACTGGGATACAATGTTAAAAAAGGGATATGGTTCAACCTTTAGAGGGCCTATGACCCCATTATTTAGTAACCCAGAATTCCCACTTACTAGGGAAACTAAGTCATTTCTTAAATGGAAAAGTGATCAAGCCACTAGGATAGTGGAAACGATGGAGGGAGGAAAAATTCTCCCACTAGAAAATATGGGAGAAGAACATAAAAATAAATGGATGCTGCATGGCTTACTCCATGGATACATTTTGTCCTTAACAAAAGAAGCCGTTTTGGACAGACCCTTAACCTCATTAGAAAAAATTCTTACTCAATCAGAGAGACCGACACATGTCTTATCAAAGATATATAGGATCCTGAATATTGAAGGTCAAAACCAAGATATACCCTACACCAAGAAATGGGAAAGAGAACTGGGTATGGAGTTCCCTAAGAACAAATGGGATAAAGCTATTACAGTAATTCATAAATTATCATTATCTATTAAACATCAAGAAAGGAACTATAAGATCTTAGCCAGATGGTATAAATGCCCTGTGGATCTACATAAGATAAGCACGATCAATAATGAGGAATGTTGGAGATGTCATATAGCTCGAGGCACAATGTCTCATATATGGTATTATTGTCCCAAAATACAGCCATTCTGGCAAAAAATCTTTGAAATCTACAGAGATATGACTGGTAAAGATCTTTACCCAGATGTACAAATACGAACTTGTCTATGATACCGGGCTCTTTGAAAAGCATAAAGAAAGGTATATTAAATTATTTCTTGACAGCAGCACGTACTTGCATAGCCAGAAAATGGAAAAAGACAAATATGCCCTCTATGATGGAATGGGAGAGCGAGATGGCGGAGATGCGCGCCATGGAGGAGAGAAAGGTAATAGAGGAGGGTTTGAGTAATCAGTCAGCTAATGCATGGTCTAGATGGACAGAGTATAGTACCTCCTCACAATTGCTCAGAGAAGGAGAGATGGTAAGAGACGTTGAATAAGACATATTATGGTAGGGTTAAACTTTTCCCCTTTTTTTTTTTTTTCTTTTTCTTGGAGAGTGTATGGCCTGTGTGTTGGGGGGGGGGGAGGGAATATTTTGAGAATACACATTTCCATTGCATGCTAACAAATAGGTATCAGAGACCCAGATCATATAGTATAATGTTAAATGTAACTGCATGGTTAGATGTGTATGAGGATTGTTTGTTATGTAAAAAAATTCTTTTGTAAAACTGTTTTGGATAAATAAAGATTTTGAAAAAAAACAAAAAACAATTCAATAAACATATTGAAACGAAAAGAAAAGAAAGTAGGTTTAATCAAGCAAAGTGAGACAGTAATCCTCTAGGAAATCCCGTTAGGTAGTGGTTGGTAAGAACAGAATAGCTAAAAGTGGTAGCTCCAAACAAGCATCCTCTGACACTAGAAAAGGGAATAGGTGTCTGCATGCAGTGTCTGTACTGTGTTAAGAAGGACGTTTTGGGTTTTTACCTGCTCACCAATCCTCTGTGCGATAACCTGATGGAAATTCTAAATGCTGGTTCAAGCTCCTAGCAATGTTGTAAGGCACCGGATCACCTCCTGTCGGCCGATCAGGATGGCTGGTAGCTAAACTGGCAAGGTGACCGGACAGTGGCCGACTGAACACCTGGATGGATATTGCGATCTCTGAAGTGGTGTGGATTGTCTCTGCTGGGTGGCACTGGGTTGCTGAGCAGGTGAACCGTGTAGTTGTTACTGTTTCTGCCTCCCCTCAGCCTCCTGTCAGCACTCTCACAGTAGTCTCAGGAAAAGCATGGCTAGCAGGTGCCGCTAGACAGTGTTGCTCTTTCTTCTTCTTTCAGATGGAGTTTCACCACACAGTCCTGTCACCTCTCTTCAGTCTCCTTTCAGCACTTTCTCTGTAGTGCTGTGTGAAGTGTCATTGTAATGGGGGATTTTAATTATCCAGCCATAGACTGGGTTGGAAGGAACCGCGCATTCATCTAAATCTCACCATTTCCTAAATGTCTTGCAAGAAAATTTCATGAGTCAGATGGTAAATGCACCAACAAGAAACAAAGCGTTACTAGACCTACCGATTACCCGCAATACAGACCTGATCACGGATGTGGAATTTAGGAAACAGCTATCACAGGTCAATTAGTTTCAGTATACATCACACAAATAGGAAACATAAGGAAAGATAAACAAAGACACTGAATTTCAAAAGAGCCAACTTCCCTAAACTATGATCCTTGCTAGAAGATATTAAATGGGATAAAATCTTAGGAACAAAGAACATGGAGGAAAAATGAGTATGCTTTAAGAGCATAATAAATAAGGGTATTAGCCAGTGCATCCCAATGGGAAAAAAAAGTAAAAGATCTAAAAAAAGTCCTAGGTGGCTTAACTCCAATGAAAAAATGCATATAAAAGAAAAGGCCTTCAAAAAATACAAGGCCGAGGGATCATCATCAGCATTCCAACTTTACAAAGAATGCAACAAGAAATGTAAGGGCGCAATCAGGGCGGCTAGGATAGAACGAAAGGCACATAGCAGGGGAGAGTAAAAAAAATCCCCAAGAATTTCTTTAAGTATATAAATAGTAAGAAAGTGAGGTCAGTCATATTGGCCCCATAAAGAATGATGAAGGGAATCTGGTTACTAAGGATGGAGAGATGGCGAGGGTATTGAATTTATTCTTCTCCTCAGTCTTCACGAGGGAAAACGGGGGGATTCAGTAACCAGAACTACAATGTTTCTTCTCATGACACGTCACAGGAAGCATTCTAACAGAGGATAGAATTAGAAATGGACTTGAAAAACTTAACATTAATAAGTCACCGGGACCAGATGGCTTGCACCCGAGGGTCTTTAACCACTTCAATACCAGGCACTTATGCACCTTCCCACCCAGACCAATTTTCAGCTTTCAGCGCTCTTACACTTTGAATTTCCATACAAAATTTATAGCATTTCTTTCTTACAAATTGAGCTTTCTTTTGGTGGTATTTAATCACCACTGGGTTTTTTATTTTTTGCGATATAAGTGAAAAAACATCGAAAATTTTGGAAAAAAAACACTTTTTTAGTTTCTATTGTAAAATTTTGCAAATAAGTCATTTTTCTTCATAAATTTGGGCCAACATTTATACTGCTACATATCCTTGGTTAAAATAAACCAAATTAGTGGATATTATTTAGTCTGTGTGAAAATTATAGAGTCTACATAATATCCTGGGTCATTACAGGCAGCAATATGGTCAGCACAGCCAAAGTGTTGGTCCAGGAAGCAGGAAGGACCATCAAGCCAGGGGGACAGGGGTAGAGGCTTCTTCCACCCAAATCTCTTTGAAGCCTCTGGGCAACCAGACCCTGTTCTGGAAGCACAGAAAACGATAACAATTTCTCTACTCTTCTCTAATACTATTCTGAAGCCCCTCACATATGTGAGACCCCTGTGTACTAAAGTAGAAGTGCAAAAGATCAGTCCAAGTGGCAGGCAAAAACATGGTTAATTAACAGGCCAAGGTCGGTGCATGTGGAAGTCAGAAAAGTGGTTTAAAACGTCAGGCAGAGGCATCATTGGTAAACAGGCTGAGGTTTGTGTATGTGAAAGTCAGAAACGTGGTTTAAATCAGCAGGCAAAGACATCAGATGGGCTGATTTACACCAGGGTCAAATAATTAACATGTAAGGAAGGAAAAAGATCCACGCAGGAAAAAGATCCACACAGGAATTTGAAATGGGGAAATGGCAGTCTGTTAATAATAAGGGGAATTAAAGAGGAGTTCCACCCAGGGGGTCGGGTAAAAAAAAAAAAAAAAAATTAAAAGTCAGCAGCTACAAATACTGCAGCTGTTGACTTTTAATTGGACACTTACCTGTCCCAGGGTCCAGCGATGCGGGGGATCGAAGCCCCGCTCCTCTCCCCCTCCGTTCAGCGGCACCGGCATTGCAACTGTGGGCGCTGGGCTGTGGTTTCACAGCCTGGCACCCACTGTGCATGCTCGAGCGGCACCGCGCGCCGTGATTGGCCACTCAGTCACCTGGGACCTGTAATGGGTCCCAGATGATTGACAGCGGCGAGGGAGCAGAGCAGAGCCCTTCCTGTGCCGAGGGGGAAGTGATATCACCAGCCCAGGCACTGGAAGGGGCAGACTACGAGGGACCCCCTAGCAACAGGCATTTAGAGGTAAGTTTAAAAAAAAATCCAAATTTTTTTTGTTTTTTGTTTTTTTTAGGATTTTTCATGTATTTTTGTTTTTTTGGGTGGAACCCCACTTTAATATCTGATGGATGTGTGATAATTTTTGAAGCAATCTCCGATGCACAGGCCAGGTTGGGAGGGACACTGGGGACAATAATAGCTTGTATCTCTTCTTACTCCTCCTCTGCTGCATACACAGCATTTCTTTTGGCGTCTTCTTCCAGATTCTGTGGGGGGAATGTTATAGGGAAAATGTTGCTTGTGAAGTCGACTCACACTATCAGAGTGAATGCTTCCTGGGGCGGGACCTTGTTGGTAAATTAGGGCAGTGACGATTTCTGCAGCATACTTGAGGTAGGTGATTTGTTGGTTTTGAGTTTCATTTTGGTAGCAGACAAACTAATTAAACAAGACCATATGAAACAGGTGAAATGCAACTTTCTTATACCAATAACGGGACTTTCTGGTTGACAAATAGGGTTGTAGCATCTGATCGTTTAAATCCACCCCCCCATGTACATATTATAGTCGGGGACATATTCAGGCTTTACAATGGGGCCTCGTCTTCTCTGGATCTCCACCAATGTGTTATTGTGGATGGTAGAGAGGATGTGGACATCTTTCTTGTACCTCCACTTCATGGCCAACACCTCCTCATTTCTCATGAATGCCGATTTTCCGTTTTGCAATGTTTTTGTTAACAGATTTTGTGGGAAGCCCTACCGCAGGACAGGGTTTGTTTGCTGTAAAGGTGACAAAAAAGGGGCAGGCTGGTATAATAGTTGTCGACATATAAGTGGTATCCTTTTTCAAACAGGGGGTATGCCAGCTCCCAGACAATTTTCCCACTGGTTCCAATATATGTGGGGCAATCACGGGGCTGGAGCTGGGAGTCTTTGCCTTCATAAATCCGAAATGTGAAGACGTATCCAGTGGCTCAATCACATAATTTAATTGCAACCCATACCTGGCTCTCTTACTTGGGATATACTGCTTGAAATGCAGTCGGCCAGTAAAATGTATAAGGGACTCGTCCACACAAATTTTTTGGTCTGGGATAAAAACTTCTGTATATCGCTGGGAAAAGGAATTGATTTTAGGGGGCGTATCTTGTACAATTTGTCATGGCTGGGATGATCTCGCGGAGGGCACTGCGAATTATCATTGAAGTGTAGAAAACGCACAATCATGTCGTATCGTGTCCTGGACATGACAGCAGAATATATTGGCATGTGGTGGATGGGGTTGGTATCCTTTTAGGCATGGAGTTCGTTCTTTTTTGTAAACCACATATATTCAATTATGTAGACTCTATAATTTTCACACAGACTAAGGCTCAAGAATAATTTAAATTTGTCCAGTGTTAGACGTCGCCACTGGAACATGCGGGCGTAAGATGAATTGGGGTTGGAAGCAATAAATTGGGATGCATACAGGTTGGTTTGGTCCACCATATTCTGCAACAAATCTTGTGGGAAAGATAAGTAAAAATAATCTAAGTGGAAAAATTTGTGTTGGGCTGCAAACCTGGCTGTGCGGTGAAAGGGGGGATGATAGCATATCCTGAGTTGGCAGGTTATAAGGGGTTTGCCAGGGCATCAGAAAGGTAGGACTGGGGCTGGATTCTTCGGGTTGGGCGTGTAATTCCAGTACTTGTACTGTTCTCCTCTTCCTAGGGTCTGGCGCTGCTGGTGGTGGGCAGGTCTTCTGATTTTGGTCCTGATCTTGGTCCTGATCTCCTTATTCTTTTGTAAGGGACGGTTTCCTCCACTGACTCAGACTCTGATCCACTATTCTCCACTGGCTCGTATTCCGAACCAGAATAGGATGATGGGAGCTCCCGCTACTCTCATCATCCGACATGGCAAGAATGGCATATGCCTCCTCAGGTATGTAAACCCTTTGAGACATTACGGCAGTTCTTATTGGCATACCTGTGTAATGGTACTGCTGGTGGTAGTGGTGGCGGGCCTGTGTGGTGGTACCGATGGCACTATTAGTGGCGGGTGTGTGGCGGTATGGGTGGCGGTACTGCTGGCACTATAGGTGGTGGTACTGGTGGCAGTACCGGTGGCGGCACTGGTGGTGGTACCGATGGCGGCACTAGTGGCGGGCCTGATGGCGATACCGATGGTGGGCTTGATGGCGGTACTGGTGGCTGTACCGGTGGCGGGCCTGTGTGTCGGTACTGATGGTAGTATTAGTGGCAGTACTGGTGGCGGTACTGGTGGCGGTACCGATGGCGGTACTAGTGGCGGGTCTGATGGCGGTACCAATGGCGGTACTGGTGATGGGCTTGATGGTGGTACCGATGGCGCTACTGGTGGTGGCACTGATGACGGTGGACCTGTGACAGATGGGCTGATTGACAGATGGGCTGACTGGCAGATCCAGATGATGTTGTGACAGGTCCTGTTTATTGGGGGGGGTGTTGTGCACAGTATAATACTACAGACAATACACTACACTGATCTCACTTACTGATCACTTACACGATCGGTGTGGGAGGATAGAGCAGAGATCAGATAGTAACTGCTCCTCAAATGCTTACATTTGTGACCGGCTGTGATTGTACACAGCCGGTCTCGTGATAAACAGCCAATTTCATTGGCTGTTTACCCTGATCGGGGAAGCGCTGTGCCCAAAGGACACGCGCCTTCCCCGATCCCCGCTCAGCATGCCTCCGGCGGTGCGCTCTGTGTGCACCGCCGAGTCTCCTGTGAAATGTGATCGGCTGTGATTTTGACACAGCCGATCACGTGGTAAACAGCCAATTTCATTGGCTGTTTACCGTGATCAGGGAAGCGCTGTGTCCGAGGGACACATGCCGTCCCCAATCACCACGCTGCACGGCCCTGCGGGCACGCGCTAGGGATTATCCTGCTGGACGTCATATGACGGCCCAGTCAGGATAACACAACCACCGCCCTGCCATCAATCTGCTATAGGCCAGGTGGGAAGTGGTTAAGGAACTCAGTCAAGTAACTGCCAGACCATTATTCCTAATTTTTACAAACAGTCTACTGACTGGAATGGTACCAGCAGATTGGAGACAAGCCAATATAGCTCCAATAATTAAAAAAGGGCCAAGATACATCCTGGAAAATTACAGACTAGTTAGCCTAACATCAATAATATGCAAGCTCTTGATAAGGGACTATATAGATTTCAGTAATGAAATTGGTATCATTAGCAGTAATCAGCAAGGATTCATGAAGAATTGTTCTTGTTAAACCAACCTATTATGTGGAGGTGAGCTGCCGTAGTTGAGGCGGAGATTAGAGAATCCAAATTACTGTGGGACGTACATTTCAGATATCCTCTTATAGCGCCACCCCCAAAGGAGCCCCTTGGTGACTTTGGATTCTCTGATCTCTGCCTCAACTCCAAGAATGACCTCAGCCCCTCTGGCACACCTGGTTATATAAAATTACTGCAAACACATTTAAAGGCACACGTGGAAAATACTGTTAGGAGGCTGTGGATTATCACCAAAAACAGACATACACCTGGTAGTGATAAACAAATTGAATATATTATCATGGATTAAAGCATATGGAAGCTTACAACACTGTTAAACCTTTCTGCAAAGAATTATAACATTAGAAAAGACAACCTTCAATACTTAGCAACTGTAAATTTAGAAAAGAGCAGTAATCTATATGCGCATAACACAGACGCTGAGAGGGAGGAGAGAAGATTTGTCAACTTCTCAGCTCCTATTGGGCCACAACCACCATTGAAAGTAACAGCACAAAAAGAAGAAAGGGGTAAACAGGTACAGTAAGCACAATTCTGTAAGGGGGTCCTGGGTTGAAGAGTACTAGTATCTTCTGCTAGAAAACGTTTGAGCCCGTTGAAAAGAAAGTAGGTTTAATCAAGCAAAGGGGCACTCTATGCAGTAGTCATTTTTTCATATCATCCCCTATTTTCACTATGTTACAGGATAATTGTGAACGATATTGAGCTTTGGTAATTTTTACATGTCTCTAGCCCCTGCGTGAGTGAACAATGAGCTTTTTCTATTTCTCTTGTTTACTCAAAAAAAAACCCTCAATAAACATATTGAAACGAAAAAAGAAAAGAAAGTACGGTAGGTTTAATCAAGCAAAGTGAGACAGTAATCCTCTAGGAAATCCCGTTAGGTAGTGGTTGGTAACAAAAGAATGGCTCTAAAAGTAGTAGCTAAAAGCAAGCATCCTCTGGCACTAGAAAAAGGAATAGGTGTCTGTATGCAGTGTCTGTACTGCGTTAAGAGGAACGTTTTGGATTGTCACCCGCTCACCAATCCTCTGTGCGATGATACAATGGAAATTCCAAATGCTGGTTCAGGACAGTGGCCGACTGAACACCTGGATCGATATTGCAATCCCTGAAGCAGTGTGGATTGTCTCTGCTGGGCGGCACTGGGTTGCTGAGCAGCGTGCTTGGGCTGAACGGTGGCGAACTGTGTAGTTGTCACTGTTTCTGGCTCCCCTCAGCCTCCTGTCAGCACTCACAGTAGTCTCGAAAAGCTTGACTAGAAGGTGCTCTAAAATTTCAATGACAAAGCAGTTTTTTGTTTTTTTTTTTAAACTGGAAGCAATCCGAAGGGTGATGATGATTGTGGTTTTCTCTTAATTAAGCGTGTCAAAAAGAAAGCAAAAAGGCAATAAGAATCGGCAAACATATAAAATGAGAAAAAAAAAACAAAAAAACGTCCCAGCGAGGCATTAAGGTGAAAAAACACCTGGCAGTGACTGGTTACCTAGCCCACCCCCGTTTTACTTACCTGGGCCCCTTCATCTTCTTTAGCGGGGACACGCCATCCTTCTCTCCACGGAATCCCAGCTTTGATTGATAGCAGTGCAGCCATTGGCTCCCGCTGCTGTCAATCAAATCCAATGACCCAGGGGGCGGGGCCAAGTCATACATTTGGCTTCCATGGACGCCGAATGAATGACTCGGGAGCGCGCCCGCAAGGTAACCACCTCAGGAGAGCACTTCTTCCTAGGGGGTTATCCAATGCGGGTAGGAGCCACCGAGGGATGTTCGGGGCCACTTTGTGCAACACGAGCTGCACAGTGGAGGTAAGTATGACATGTTTGTTATTTTTTTTTTAAACAAAGCTTTAGTATCACTTTAAAAATATATATATACTAAATATATATACTCGCGCTAATGGTGTGACAAAAATAAATCAGTGAAATGGAAAAATTGCAGCTGCTATACACTAAGTGCTGATTACTTGGAAAACATGAAAAATATAAATATAGTGCTCGCAAACACAATATATAAGTGAAATAGAAACTGTGTATTAAAACGACACAAAGTCCAAAAAAAGTGACTCAAGGTGCTCCAATCCAAAGTGAGTGGAAGAAAGGTAAGTCAGAAGATTCAGGTGCACAACACCCCCACTCACCATATCCACATGACCCCCAGCTTTTCAGTCTGGTGGGTCACTTAAGGCTTGGTATGGATCTCTTTGAGATGGTGAATAAGGCATCCTTGGTGGAGGGTTTCAGCCAGACAAACACGTACCCAGAAGTAAAAAAAATTGAACTAATAGTGAAGTACCATAAAAAAAGGGTTTATTTGAACAAAGGATAGGTACTTACAAAAATATAGGATTAACACAAGCATCAAGCATGGAGCAGATCGTATAAAACTGCAGTTTCTGTCATGTGTTCCAAACGTGCGTTCCAAACAACCAAAAGTGATGTCAGTAATCTCGAAAATAGCGTCAACATTTCACCTTCCCACAGGGCATCATCACGGACCTGATTTCCGGTTAGCTGAGCCAGCTTAAATAGAGGGCGGAGGAGTAAACGCCCCTAAATAGACCCAATCAACATTAGCACAGCGGCCATATTGTTGGTGGGATAAAAGTGTCGCTCCTAAGGATAGAAAACATCCATAGGAGAGACAAAACGCCATTTTTCTGTATTTTTTTTTTTATTATTTTTTTTTATTTAGGGAATGCGGCTTTTACAAAAGAATAAGAAATCAAACACGTCAACCAAACATTTCCATTATTGAATAATGATAGAAACTTTTCAGTCAGGACTTTGTACATTAGTGAACAAAAAAAACAATCCTGGTTCCATTACCTCGTTACACTAAAACGTAAAACTGTGGTCTAAAGACTCCACAACAGTTATACTCTGCAGATTAAATGAAACAGTAGAAGAAGCCTCCCAACTAACATAAAATATAGTTGTAATAAACATGTGCAGTCCATTGAATAAAATTGGTAGGGAGGAGGGATACCATCTGGAAAGTAAAGCAAGCTTATTCTTTATATTAAATGTGGGTTATAGCTCTTATTCCTAGATTAGCAGGAATGGTATTAAAAGATAACCGCAAGCCAGGGGGATTTTTTCATTTATAGGAAAAGTGGGTGGGTGACACCAAAGGTGTCAATAGGGGGAAAAAAAGAAAAGAGTAAAGGAGGGACAATAAAGGGGAAGTAAGAGGGGAGGGTGGAGGGATGTGGAGTTCCGTCAAGGCCAACTTAATTATCTTAAGTAAAGCTACAAGTAGGACTTGTACTCGTCTGAAAATCGGAACAGGTTCCAATGTGTCCAACGGGTGTTGTGCTCCTCCTCCTTTTCCCCTAAAGCAGCTGTAAGATGTTCCAGCCGCTGAACATCGCAAACCATAGCGAACCATTATGACACTGTCGGTGGGGTTTGCTGATTCCACGTGCTGGGGACACACGCCCTGGCTGCATTCAAGAGGTTTTTTAAAAGAGATTTTCGATAACGCTTACAGGACATGGGAGTCAGATTTAGAAGTACTGCTGCCGGGTTATCTTGGATGTCAGTAAGCTTATGAATAATCTGTAACACTTGAAAAGGGTCAGAACTGGGCATTCCCAGAAGATGTGTAATAATGTGCCAATCTACGTACCACATCTCCAACAGAGAGGACTGTGTCCTGGGAATATGGACGCTAGTACGGAGGGCGTCCTGTACCAGCAAGTCAGGATCTTGTATGTGATTTCCTGGTATTTGCTACATAAGGAGGACTTATGTGCGAAAAGAAGTATATGATTCTTTTGATCTTCCGTGAACGTGACATTAAGATCCCTCTCCCACTTTCCCAGATAGGGGGGGTCATGTTGGGATAAATGTGCGATTAAAATGTTATAGAAACATGAAAGGGATTTCCGTACAGGCTCATCTCCCAGGCATAAGTCTTCAAAGGGCGTCGGCTGTCTGCGGAAACCAATGGCTTCTGGGAGGGATCTGAGGAAATGTGAAAGTTGCAAAATCCTCCATCTCCCCAAGATGGAGGAGCCAGAGCTAGGGTATATGCTTGGGGGATCACTCCATCCAGAAGGTCCAATAAAAGAGGAGGCTCTAACTAAACTTTGGTCTGGGTGGATCCGGAAGAATCAGAGATACCCGGTATATCCGGGTGACCAATTATAGGCATTAAGGGAGAGGGAAAGCAGGGCGATCTCGCCATCTTAAAATATCTATTAGGCTCCTGCAAGGTGGGCTCAATAAGTGGGTTTGGAGAGGAGAATCTGGAAAATCGAGTCCCACTCCAGGGCAGACCCTCAAGGGGAAATGGCATTGTTTCCCATTCTAGACAGCCCCATAACTTATGGGGTAAATGTCTGCACCAATCCACCACTCTATTCATTTGAACAGCCGTATAGTACAAGGCTGGGTCTGGGAGGCCCACCCCTCCTCTGGGTTTAGGTCGCTGTAATAGGGATCTTTTAAGTCGCGCAGGTTTACCCTGCCAAACATAGTTAATAAAGATCGTCCGTAATTTACGGAAGAAGGTCTGTGGTATCCTGACCGGCAGAGCTTGTAAGATGTACAGCAACCTTGGCATAACATTCATCTTTAGGAAGGAATCTTGGTGCCTAAATATTGAATTGCCTGAGCGGTCCATTGGAAGGGAAAGTTGCCATAAAGGCGAGTCTGTACGCTAGGAGTAAGGGAAACGTTAAGTGCCTCTGACTTTGCAGGTTAATTTTAAAATTTGATAAATCACCATATTGGCGAATAGCCGATAAAAGGACCGGGAGAGAGGTATGCAGTTCTGAGATATAAAACAGCAGGTCGTAAGCTGCAATTTTATGGTGGTATGAGCTCGTTTCCAGACCTCTAATGTCAGGGTTAAGTCTAATGTGTTGCAATAGGGGTTTTAGGGTAAGTATAAAGAGGAGCGGGGAAAGTGGACACCCCTGTCTCGTGCCATCTTGAAGGGGTTGGAAGCTACTCCGTTTACCCTAACCGACGCAGTGGGGGAAGAATAAATGGCAGATATCCAGGACAGAATGGAGGTCAGCATTCCAGGTGTCGCAGGGTGGCTAGGAGGAAAGTCCAGTCCACCCTGTCGAATGCCTTTTCGGCGTCTGTGGACAGCAGGATGAGTGGAATATCAAGACGCCTGACCCTGGGATATCAAGGCGTCTATAGTCCTTATTGTGTTATCCCGTGCCTCTCTGTTGCGGATTAATCCTACCTGGTCCAGGGGGATTATGCGTTGGAGGACAGAACCTAGTCGTTCGGCCAAAATTTTTGTGAACAACTTAAGGTCACAATTAAGTAAAAAGATAGGCCTATAGCTTGCACAATGAAGCAGATCCTTTCCCAGGCTTAGGGATAACCAAAATACTGGCTTGCAAAAGGTTTGGAGGCATGGTGTGATTGTCTGATATTGCGTTGAAGGCAGTAACAAAATGGGTTGTTAATTGGGCTTGGAAAATTTTGTAATAGGAGATCGTAAAGCCGTCGGGGCCAGGCGCCTTCCCCCTCTGTGTCCCCGCCAGGGCATTCGTGAGTTCATCTGCTGTTATAGGCCGTGAGAGTAATTCCACCTCCTCCTCATTTAGCAGGGGCAGGTTTGCCGCTTCAAGGTAGTTCTCTATTGCCTCCTCTCTGTCCTGGGGCCAGTCTCCCGAATGAGTAGAATGCAAATTATAAAAAGCTTAATAGAAAGCCCGGAAGGATTCTGCCATTTCCACGGAATCATGAATTCTGGATCCTGCGGAGGTGAATAGAGCAGGGATGTAGGATAAGTTGCGCTGCGTTCGTATGGCATTCGCTAGAGCTCTGCTACATTTGTCCCCGTGTTCATAAAAGGATCTGAGTACCCTCCGTAGTCTGTTCTTGGCTTTGGATAGGGAATGCTCCCAGATTTGTTCTCGAAGGCTAGTTACTTCTGCTTCTAATGACCTGTCTGGGTGAGTTTTATGGCGTTTTTCGCAGTCATGAAGTTTGCCAGCAACTCGGACAGCATTCATTTTTCTGGTTTTATCAAATCAATTTCCAAGGAAACCATGGACGTCAATTCTGGTTAACTATTGGAATTGGAATAAACAACTCAAAAATAAAAAATAAAGACAAAAAAATTTAAAAAAAAAAGTAATGCAATAAAAACAATAAAAAAAAAAAAATTATGTTAAAACTAGGCTAAAAATTAGACAGGAAGCAATTGAGATTCAATTCGATGTTCAACCCCAGGGGGCTCATCGTTTTGAGACGATGGATCCACTGGGTCTCATTGCGAGAGATAGCTTGCTTAAGGTTACCACCTCTCCAATGTCCCTCCACTCTATCAATACCACAGAAAGTAAGGCCACTTACTCCCTACCATGGAAAAGTCTAAAATGATTGGACAAACTATGATGTTTGTAACCCCTTTTGATCCTATTGACATGTACTCTTATGCCCCGTACACACGGTCGGACATTGATCGGACATTCCGACAACAAAATCCATGGATTTTTTCCAACAGATGTTGGCTCAAACTTGTTTTGCATACACACGGTCGCACAAAGTTGTCAGAATTTCCGAACGCCAAGAACGCGGTGCTGTACACCGCGTACGACGAGACTATAAAAGGGCAGTTCAGTACCAAGCACGGCACCCTGTGGGCTCCTTTTGCTAATCTCGTGTTAGTAAAAGTTTGGTGAGAGACGATTCGCACTTTCTCAGACTCATGGTTTTCAGTTCGTTTTTCTGGTGTTCAGTTTGTGCTTGTGGGTTTGTATCTGGTCTTCAGTGCGTGCAGCGAGTTACCATTGACTTTGTCATTGTGTTCTTGTTTGTTCGTTACTGATTTTCAGGTCGCTCTTCACGGGCCTTGTTGTTCTTCAGTGCGTTCTGTTACTTCGTTCTGACCAGCCGACCGTTTTCTAGCTATGTTGCGTGTACATACTCATCGTAGAGTTTGTGCTGTGCGGGGGCTTGGTGGGGTCCTTACTTTGACACAAGCCCAGTCCATGAACAGGGCAAGGAGGTGTTCATGGACCAAGAATTGGTTGCTCCAGCGTGACCAGTTCTGTCACATGCCTTTGCTCTGTGAGATCCGTGAGAATAATCTCAGGATGACGGACCCCATATTTCATCGTTTGTTGACTTTTCTGACCCCTTATATCAGCAGGCAGGATACCTGCATGAGGCAAGCCATCACTCAGGAGCAGAGGTTAATCGCCACCCTGCGACACTTGCGACGGGGAGAAGCCTGCAGGACCCCAGGTTCTAGACAGGCATCTCCCCTAGGCTCTGGGGATCATTATCCCAGAGACCTGTTCTGCCATCATCCAGGTCCTGCAGAAGGAGTATATTAAGGTAAGATTTTTATCCTTTAACATCACATTTTATTGTATAGAGTTTGCTAATGTATTGTGTTTCTTTCCTCATTCCCTAATTACCATGATTGTAATATGCTGTGAATGTCCCCTTTGTCCTCATGCATGCTTGATTTTATGTAATTTTTTTTTTTTGTCCTTCATACATATTTGCTTTCACTTACCTCCCCAGCATGCTTTCCTGGGCCTCCACCTCGTCTACTCAATTAACAATGTATTTTATCAGCTCCATAGTAGTGCTTTACCCTAAAATGTGTAAAAATGTGATGTGTGCTTGAAATTCTGGCAGAGTGCCAGAGGCTTTTTTTTTTTTTTAGGTCCCAAAATCATTTGGAACCCTCCCTCCCCCCAACTGCTAACTCAGCTGATACCAATCCTCTATCTGCTGACTTTGCCAAACCCATACAAACCCACCTCTTTTGTGGTCATATTTATTGATGAATTTCCCAAAGCATGCAGTGCAAGGGCCTGCCTGAATACTTTAAATGGTACTGTTTAAAGTTTTTGGATCCTATTATTATCTTGATAGGTAATAGCAGAATGTAAAAATGTGCTAAAGTGTGTATTTATATCTTTGTATTATGACACTTCTTACCTGTCCAGTGGGCTGCCAATAGTGTAAGTAAGGAGGGGCTGGCCAAAGTAATACACATTATTTAGGCATTCATCTCTCAATGAAGTGGAGAGGGTTACCTGTCCAAAACATCTCCCCCCACCCATAACATTTATAAAATGGCCCATGAGAGGGGGGAGGAATCTGATAGGTGGACCTTATACCTTTGTCTTTAAATACTCCCTAAAATAAATGTTATACTGATGTTGGCCAAGAATGTTTGTGTCTAATCTGCTTTCCATATTTATGTGCAAAATGATTAATTTTTTTTCCTGTTTGACTCCACAGTTTCCTTCCAACCCATAGGAATGGCAGACTGTGGCCTCCCACTTTGCCCAGCGGTGGGACTTTCCTAACTGCGGAGGGGCAATTGATGGGAAATCCGTCCACATCGTCCCACCACCCAACTCGGGGTCATACTATTACAACTACAAGGGGTTCAATAGCATTGTGATGTTGGCGGTGGTGTCGGCTACTTACGAGTTCCTGTATGTGGACGTGGGGAAGAATGGCCGGATATCAGATGGTGGGGTCATCACCCACACGGAGTTCTACAGGCATCTCCTGAATGGCAGCTTGGACTTGCCACCTCCAGAAGACAATGTGGAAGGACTCCCATTCGTCTTCGTTGCGGATCAAGCGTTTGCGCTGGGGGACCATCTTATGCAGCCATTCTTTATGAGGACCCTCACCCCGGACCAGAGGGTTTTTAATTACCGGCTGGCCAGAGCCAGAAGAGTGGTGGAGAATACGTTTGAAATAATAGCCAGCCGGTTCCGCCTATTTCTTACACCGAGACATATGGCGGAATATAAACTCAATCACATCATCCTGGCTTGCTGTGTTCTCCACAACTTTTTAAGGAGAAATTCTGTGAACTATGCTGGCTCAGTTGAGCCTGAAGTTGGAATTAATCTCAATGAACCAACCCTGACGGCGCTTGAAGCTGGCCGTCCTGGCTTGCCCCCCCTAGAGTGCCTGTGAGGTCCGTATAAGATACATGGAATACTTTGCGGGTAGGGGGGCCATCAATATGCCAGACAATGTCTGAGACATTTTTTAAATAAACCTTTTTTTTTATACTGAACAAATATTTGCTTAGATTTACTGCTTGTCTTTCTTTTAGCTGACCCTGACTGAAATTTGGGGAGTCCTGAAAATGCCGTGATTGTGTAAAATTAAAAAGCACTGTTTGGGTGTTATTTACTAAAGGCAAAGACACTTTGCACTACAAGTGCACTTGAGACTGCACAGAAACTGCACTTGTAGTGCAAAGTGGATTTGCCTTTAGCAAATAACCCCCATTGTCACTGAAAACACCAACTTTACAGCCAAAAAATGCTTTTGAGCATTGAAAGAAGAAGCCACACATTTTTGATTCCCAATCTTTTTAATCAAAGCACAATCACATGTGCATTTATAAAAGGTTTTTTAAAAAAACCAACATGTTTGTTGTATAACAATTTTTTAGGTGACATTAAAAGTAGAAATTGCCTTTTAAGGTAAAACAGGCATGTTTTAAAACCAACAAGAAATACACAAATCTGGAACTTAACTTACAAAGTTCAAATTTGTAGAAATTGAAGGCAATATCAGACATGAGACATGTTTGATATTGCGTTCAGCAGATGGGGTGAAGTCACCCCTGGATAGGGATGAGCTTCGTGTTCGAGTTGAACCCATGTTCGACTTGAACATCGTCTGTTCGCCCGTTCGCCGAATTGCGAACGATATGGGCCGTTCGCGCCAAATTCGTGTGGCGCGTCACGGCCCATAATTCACTGCGGCATCGCAGTGCATTGCTGGCTGACGATTGGCCAAGCATTCACTATGACCCGCATGCTTGGCCAATCACAGCGCCGTCTGAACAGAGAGCCGTAATTGGCCAAAGCCAAGGAGGCTTTGGCCAATTATGGCTCAGGGGATTTAGTACACGCCCCACACTATATAGGGCCGCCTGCACGGCGGCCCTGTGTAGTGTGTGCTCCGGCGTTGAAAGAGATAGACAGAGAGACAGTGTCATTTGATTTGAGTTAGATAGATTAGGCAGAACAGTCAGTCAGTTAGCTGCACTTACAGTGTATTGTGTATATATATGCATCCCAGGTGTTGCATATATATATATATATACACTGTATTCAGTTTAGCTAGATCCGTTCCTGTTATCTTCTTACTGACAGGCAGGCTTGTCTTGTTACAGTATTTACAGCTACCTGAAGAAAATTGCCGGTGTTCTTTGATCCTATTGGTACCACAGTCAGGCAGCTAGGCTATTTACAGTTAGTGCAGTGCGTCCTGCTCACAGTGTTCAGCTAAAACTACAAGTTAGTGGGGTGCGTCCTGCTCACAGTGTTCAGCTAAACCTACAAGTTAGTGTGGTGCGTCCACCTCACAGTGTTCAGCTAAACCTACAAGTTAGTGCGGTGCGTCCTGCTCACAGTGTTCAGCTAAACCTACAAGTTAGTGTAGTGAGACCTCTGCACAGTGTTCATCTATAAAGCTACAAGTTAGTGCAGTGCGTCCTGCTCACAGTGTTCAGCTAAACCTACAAGTTAGTGTAGTGAGACCTCTGCACAGTGTTCATCTAAAGCTACAAGTTAGTGCAGTGCGTCCTGCTCACAGTGTTCAGCTAGATCCGTTCCTGTTATCTTCTTACTGAAAGGCAGGCTTGTCTTGTTACAGTATTTACAGCTACCTGAAGAAAATTGCTGGTGTTCTTTTGATCCTATTAGTACCACAGTCAGGCAGCTAGACTATTTACAGTTAGTGCAGTGCGTCCTGCTCACAGTGTTCAGCTAAAACTACAAGTTAGTGGGGTGCGTCCTGCTCACAGTGTTCAGCTAAACCTACAAGTTAGTGTGGTGCGTCCACCTCACAGTGTTCAGCTAAACCTACAAGTTAGTGCGGTGCGTCCTGCTCACAGTGTTCAGCTAAAGCTACAAGTTAGTGTAGTGAGACCTCTGCACAGTGTTCATCTATAAAGCTACAAGTTAGTGCAGTGCGTCCTGCTCACAGTGTTCAGCTAAACCTACAAGTTAGTGTAGTGAGACCTCTGCACAGTGTTCATCTAAAGCTACAAGTTAGTGCAGTGCGTCCTGCTCACAGTGTTCAGCTAGATCCGTTCCTGTTATCTTCTTACTGACAGGCAGGCTTGTCTTGTTACAGTATTTACAGCTACCTGAAGAAAATTGCTGGTGTTCTTTTGATCCTATTAGTACCACAGTCAGGCAGCTAGACTATTTACAGTCAGTGCAGTGCGTCCTGCTCACAGTGTTCAGCTAAAACTACAAGTTAGTGGGGTGCGTCCTGCTCACAGTGTTCAGCTAAACCTACAAGTTAGTGGGGTGCGTCCACCACACGGTGTTCAGCTAAACCTACAAGTTATTTTTTTGCAAGCTCTGCACAGTGTTCACCTAAAGCTACCTGTAGAAGGTTGGTGGTGTTTTTCTGATCCTATCACTACCGCAGGCAGCTAAAAAAGCTACAAGTTAGTTTTTTGCGAGCTCTGCACAGTGTTCAGCTAAAGCTACCTGTAGAAGGTTGGTGGTGTTCTCATACTACAGGCAGGCAGTTGATTTTGCTAGCTGCAGTATCAGTACAGTATATATATATATATATATATATATATATATATATATATATATATATATATATATCCCAGCTTAGTGCAGCTACAGGCCATTAGTATGTCTGGAAGGCCAAGAAGGAGAGGCAGACAGTCACAAGCCAATAAGAGAGGGCAAGCAAGCTCTGTGTCTAGTGCTGGTCGTGGAGACGGTGCATCCTCATCAGCACGTGGCCGTGGGACACGCTTGGCCTTTTTTTCGGCAGCTGGCCGTGTTGAGCCGCAACATGTGGAAGACTTGGTCGAGTGGATGACCAAGCCGTCCTCATCCTCCTCATCCTCTCTCACCCATGCCCAGGGTACTTTGTCTGGCAAAGCAGCGGCCTCTTCCCTCGGCTCAATGTCATCAGTGACTCCTTCCCTAGCCCCACCATGTCCTCCTGAGGAGTCCCTCGAACTGTTTGACCACAGTGTTGGGTACATGCTCCAGGAGGATGTCCAGCGTTTGGAAGGCTCTGATGATGATACTGAGCTCGATGAAGGCAGTAACATGAGCACGGACAGAGGGGGTGCCCAAGAAGGACAGCAATCTGGCAGTCATGCTCCCCCTGCTGCAGCATACTGCCAGGTTTGCTCCAGTGATGAGGAGGGAGGGGATAATGAGGTCACTGACTCAACGTGGGTGCCTGATAGGAGAGAGGAGGAGGAGGTGGCACATCACCAACGAGGCAGGATGCCCTCCAGGGGCCAGCCTAAGGGCAGCACATTGACTGCATCACACCCCAAAGCTCCACATGTGCAGGGCGCTGCAGTCTCTGCACGTTATTCAAAAAGTTCTTTGGTGTGGGCCTTTTTTGAGACGAGTGCATCAGATCGCACCGCTGCTATTTGCAATATATGTCTCAAGCGTATCTCGCGTGGCCAAAACATCTCCCGCTTGGGTACCACATGCTTGACCAGACATATGTTGACCTGCCATGCAGTTCATTGGCAAGACCCACACCAAAGAACAAAGAGGACCTCTCCTTGCTCCTCATCAGCTGAGATCTCCAACCCCATTATACCTTCAGTCCTCTCTGAGACCTGCACTTAGAGGAATGAAGGTGTAGAATTAGGTGTGTCACAGCCAAGTACTTGTGGGCAATCTGCTTTTGGTACACCGACGTCAGATTGTACCAGGCAAATTTCCCTGCCCCAGCTGCTGCACCGCCGAAAGAAGTTTGCTCCCAGCCATCCACATGCCCAGCGGTTGAATGCTAGCTTGGCAAAATTGCTAGCACTTCAACTGCTGCCTTTTCAGTTGGTAGACTCTGCCCCCTTCCGTGAGTTTGTGGAATGTGCGGTTCCTCAGTGGCAGGTACCCAAACGCCACTTTTTCTCATGGAAGGCGATTCCGGCTCTCTACCGGCATGTGGAAGGCAATGTCCATGCCTCGCTGGACAGGGCGGTCAGCAGTAAGGTGCATATTACTGCTGACTCATGGTCCAGCAGGCATGGACAGGGACGTTACCTAAGTTTCACGGCGCATTGGGTGACTCTGCTGGCAGCTGGGAAGGATGCAGGACAAGGTGCAGTAGTGTTGGAGGTTGTTCCGCCACCACGCCTCCAAAATGCTAATGATTGTGACACACCTCTCTCCTCCACCCCCTCCTCTTCTTCTTCCTCCATGGCCTCTTCCTGTGCTTTGTCCTCGGAACCAGCGGTGCTCCGTAGCCGTTCAAGGGGCTACGCAAGTACGCAGGCCAAAAGATGCCATGCGGTGCTTGAGCTGGTGTGCTTGGGGGACAGGAGCCACACTGGGGCAGAGGTTCTGTCAGCTCTGCAGGGGCAGGTTCAGAGGTGGTTGACGCCACGCCAACTTAAGGCAGGAATGGTGGTTTGCGACAATGGCACCAACCCCCTCTCTGCCCTCCGACAGGGACAAATGACCCATGTGCCCTGTTTGGCTCACGTCCTTAACTTGGTGGTGCAGCGGTTCTTGGGCAGGTACCCAGGCTTACAGGATGTCCTGAGGCAGGCCAGGAAAGTCTGTGTGCATTTCCGCCGGTCATATAATGGCCAGTGCTCGGCTGACAGACCTCCAAATGAGTTTAACCTGCCCAAGAACCGCCTAATCTGTGACATGCCCACCAGGTGGAACTCAACGTTGGCCATGCTGCAGCGGCTGCACACGCAGCAGAGGGCCATCAATGAGTACCTGTGCAACTATGGCACCAGGACAGGGTCAGGGGAGCTTGGTTTTTTTTCCCCACGCCAGTGAGCCATGGGATGCATGCACTGCCTGTCACCATATGAGGAGGCCACGAGGATGGTGAGCAGTGACAGTGCATGCATGAGTGACACTGTCCCCCTTGTCCACCTGTTGGAGCACACGCTGCGTGGAATAATGGACAGGGCACTTGAGGCAGAACAGAGGCAGGAAGAGGAGGACTTCCTTAGCTCTCAAGGCCCCCTTTATCCAGACAGTGTTCCTGCGTGCCCACCGATCACACAGGAAGAGGACGAGGAGGAGGAGGAGGAGGAAGATTATGTCAGTATGGAGGTGGAGCCTGGCAATCAGCATTAGCAGCAGTCTTTAAGGGATCAGTCCCAAGAAACACATGGACTTGTACGTGGCTGGGAGGAGGTGGCTGCGGACCATGTTGTCCTTAGTGACTCAGAGGACTCCGGACCGAATGCCTCAGCAAACCTACGCTGCATGGCCTCCCTGATCCTGCAAAGGCTGCGTAAGGATCCTCATATTCGTGGTATCAAGGAGAAGGACCAATACTGGCTGGCAACCCTCCTTGATCCACGTTACAAGGGTAAGGTTGTGGACCTTATCTTGCCACTGCAGAGGGAGCAGAGGATGAAACATCTTCGGGAGGCCTTGCAGAAAGGTCTGTGCAATGCGTTCCCAGAGACTGGGAGGTTACAAACTCCTGTTTCTGGACAACGTGTTGCTGAGGCTTCGGTCAGTCAAAGAAGGAGCGGTGGAGAAGGTGGCCCTCTGACCGATGCGTTCAGACAATTTTTTGGTCCGCAGCCCCAAGGTATGATCGGTTCCAGCAACCATCGCCAGCGTCTGTTTTACATGGTGCAGGAATACCTAGGGGCAAGATCTGACTTGGACACCTTTCCCACCGAAAATCCTCTGGGTTACTGGGTCTTGAGGATGGATCACTGGCCAGAGCTTGCACAGTATGCAATTGAGCTACTGGCCTGTCCTGCATCCAGCGTTCTTTCGGAACACACATTCAGATACCAAGCACCTGATGCTGATGTAACCGAATAATTTTTTTTGAAATCTCAGATCACTTCAAAGACTGCCTATGCTGATGCTGAGTGACTATCCCTGAGTAATTATCCTCTTCCTCCTCAATGATCACGCTGATAGCTTGTAAGAACATTTTTGGTTCTGGGCGCCACCACCAGTGCCTAAGGCACAATTTTTCAGCCCCTGTTTAAGAGGGGCATGTAATTACAATTTTTTGATGCAATACTTTGCAGCAGGGCTCGTTTCTGCGTTACAACTAGAGTATCTGTGAGGGGTTGCAGTGTTGTGGCACCAGCACCAGTGCCTAAGGCCCAATTTTTCAGCCCCTGTTCAGCAGGGGCATGTAATTACAATTCTTGATCTAATTATTCACAGCAGGTCCCATTTCTGCACCCACCAAGAGCGAGTGAGGACTTACAGTGTTGTGGCACCAGCACCACCACCACCACCAAAGGCCCAATTTTTCTGCCCCTGTTCAACAGGGGCATGTAATTACAATTCTTGATCTAATATTTCACAGCAGGGCCCTGTGAGGGCTTACAGTGTTGTGGCCACAACAACACCTAAGGCCCAAATTTCTGCTGAGTATATAGGGCAGGCCCCTACTTTTAAACATCTAACTTACAAACGACTCCTACTTGCAAACGGAAGGAGACAACAGGAAGTGAGATGAAATCTACCCCTAGGAAGGGAGATTCTCTCCTGTAAGAGTTAATATGGGAAAAACATTTCTCCTTTCCACTGATGCTTTCCAATCCTTGTTCCACAAAAAAACCCAAATTTTCAAAAAACATTTGTCATTGGGACAAAAAGTGAGGTGAAATCTTCTGAAGAGGAGGAAAGACAACAAAACAAATGTCACAGGGGTGATAACCCTTCCCTTTGTTTTCCAAAAAGCTTAAAAAAGATTTTTTTGGCTGGAGCTAAACACGTTAAAAATGTACCCGTTCAAAATTACAAACAGATTCTACTTAACAACAAACCTACAGTCCCTGTCTTGTTTGCACCGCCTGTATACTGCTGTTCAGAGTATACAGGGCCTGGTGGCCCCACACCTTTCCTTATTTTAATCTGGGTGCAGGGTTCCTCTTAATATCCATACAAGACCCAAAGGGCCTGGTAATGGACTGGGAGGTACCCATGCCGTTTGTCTCACTGATTTTCATCCATATTGCCAGGATCCGACATTACATTAATCCTGCAAGCAGTTTTAAATGAAATTTTTTCCTTTAAAAATGACATATGGTGCAGGGACTGTTCTAAACATGGGAAACACGCGCCACTTTACAGGCATACTATAGACACACCCCAGGTACGATATTTAAAGGAATATTTCACTTTTTTTTTTTTACTTTAAGCATCATTAAAATCACTGCTCCCGAAAAAATGGCCGTTTTTAAAAATTTTTTTTGCATTGATACATGTCCCCTGGGGTAGGACCCGGGTCCCCAAATCCTTTTTAGGACAATACCATGCAAATTAGCCTTTAAAATGAGCACTTTTGATTTTGAACGTTCGAGTCCCATAGACGTCAATGGGGTGCTAACGTTCGTGCAAATTTTCGGTCCGTTCGCAGGTTCTGGTGCGAACCGAACTGGGGGGTGTTCGGCTCATCCCTACCCCTGGAAAAACCAAATTTTGAAGATGCACACAAATTGCCGAATGTCAACATGTGCTAGCTGCCATCATGGGGGATCAAGGGACGTGTTTTGTGGGTGCAACCCCTTCCTCTCAGCTACTTTATTATTGAGGAAGGGGTTGCACCCCCAAAACACGTGATGGCAGATAGCACATGTTGACACAGTGTGTGCATCTTCAAAATTTGGCTTTTCTAGAATATGTCAAAAAATGTGCAAAAGATTTTCAGAAAAAAAAGCAGAAATAAGTAAGGGATTTCGAGGGGTTTTAAACTCTCCCTAAAACATCAATGATATTCTTCATTTTGTTGTGAACATGACTGATGTGTTGCTTGATGTTTTCCAAGTCCCTATTATACCCCATGCTCGCCGATCAGGATCTGGGCACTTTCACTGGTGAAATGACCTTCATCCACAAATCATGATCACCTAAAAATATAGGTATACTTAGCACACAGATATTTGATGGCAGAAATAGGAATATGAAATATTGCTTGGAAGTGGGGTACAATTTTCTGTTTTGGCAGAGTTCCAAGATGAATACTTTTATCCTTTGTCAAGCTTGAATACTTAACTGTTTTGTACAAGCTTCACAGATGGAGACACCCCTATAGTATACATTGGAGCACCTGTGTGGGCCCCCTAATATAAAAGGGTGTTCTGGTGTTCCAAACTAGTGCTCCAGTGTCCAGATGTGTAAACAGCTGCTGTGTGTCCTCTCCTTACACAGAGTCTAGTTTGCATTTCATTCTAGTTACAAACCCATCTAGACACCAAAATTATTTTAAGAGAAGTAGGCCAGAAAAAATGTATTGAAATGCATCTGGACAAAACATGGTGTTTTATTGGCCGAACGAACAATGTTTCCTATGAACGAATAATGTGTCCGTGAATGATGAAAGTTGCCATTTTAGACTGTACAACAGTAAAGAAAAGCACATGGAGCAGCACGAACGTAATAAAAAAAAAGAATAGGAACACAGCACAACTACTTTTTTGCAGCACTCTACTGATCCTTCTATACTGATCGTGCTTCCTGATTTTGAGGTCCGACCGCCGCTTCCTGAGTTGATTCTTGGATCGACGTACCCCAAAATTTCTGTGCAGACTCTTCACAACTTTTGCCATGATCTTGGCCTTTCTGACACTGGGGTTGGGGTAAGGTCCATACTTACCGTCATAGTCTGCCCTCTTCAGTATGTCGACCATCTCCACCATCTCAACAAATGACATATTTGAGGCCTTAAATCGTCTCCTCCGGGATCGTGAACATTTCTGCCTCCGGCCTTTCCTCCTCCTCCTCCTCGTTGCTGTAATTAGCACGCACCTGATCTGTCTCCGCCATGTGCTCTTCCCCACTGCACCGAACGAGAAGGGGCGGGGAATAGACTAGAAAGAAAGTCAGGGGTTTCATGCATGCGCAGTGTATATAAAGCGTAACACGTGTACGTAGTACGTAGATCTGTGAGCGGAGGAAGGAGTATCGGAAGCGCCGATCGTGATAATGAAGGGCTTATAGATTGAGGCCTATATTGGTACAAGATTAGGAGACTTTAGCCTGACATTAGGGTTTGTCTTGTGTTGTGTATTGCAGATAAAATGGATGGCTTCAATGACCACAATTTCCTCCCCCTGTTCATAGACCTGTCTGTGGCAGGTCAAACACCCGCAATATAATCATAAACAAAAGAGGCAGGCAACGCTGGAGAAGCTGCTTGAGTTGGTGAAGCCGGTGGTCCCCACAGCAACCATCCCCTATTTAAAAGCCAAAATTGGTGGCCTGAGGCCTGTTACTGAAAAAGAAGTTTAAAGATAAAGGTTATCCTGAAGCTCACGTTGATCAAGCCTTCCAATACTATCTAAAAGGAAAACCTCCTAAAGTGTCCCGTGAATCAGACAATTATACTGCACGGTTTATCACTACCTTTCATTGTGACTTCAAAAAAATGGAAAACATTTTGAACAGACATTGGAGCATGCTATTGCAGGATCCATTATGGAAACCGTTCATTCCAGAGAGACCGAGGGTCACATACCGTAGGGCGCCTAATCTGAAAACAAAAATAGCTCCTAGTAAAATTAAATCTAGATGCAACCCCTCTGAAAAGCCTGTTCTCATCCCACTGGTTGGGGGTATGTTTCAGTGCCGTAAGCCCCTATGCAAAACGTGCAAATACGTTCAGCATGGTCAAAAGTCCTTTAACACAAAAGGGAAAACGTATGAATTAAAGGACTTTTACAATTGCTCTTCAGATTTTGTTGTTTATGGGCTCAGCTGTCCATGCGGCCTAGTTTACCTAGGCCGGACTATTTGAGCCCTCAGGGTTAGATTCGGAGAACATAGGAGAGCAATTGAAGGTGGTACCGACCCGCATGGTGTCCCTAGACACTTTTTTCAAGTTCATCAACAGTCTACAGTTGGCCTGTAGGTCTTGGTGATTGAGCAAATCTCCAACTCTCTTCCAGCAGCAGAACGTTTTAAAAAGCTGTGTGCGAGAGAAAAGTTCTCGATTTATAATTTAGGCGTTCTCTCGCCTGGCGGAATTAACTAAGGAATCGAAATTTCTACCATTTTATAAAAATATAAAATAACTTACTATATTCCTTTGTATTCGTTTTTAACTTTTTGGCATGATCTCCAGCTTCTATTGGTTGTTTTTAATAGTATTTACTACACCTAGTCTCATTGTTCTTAAATATGATGTTTTTTTTTCAAGCCACCTCTGCCATGTGTTTATTTATTTATTTATTTTTTTCTCACGTCACCTCAGTCATGTGTTTATTTATTTATATTTTTTTCACGTCACCTCATCCATGTGTTTATTTTTTATTAATTTTTTTCACGTCACCTCTGCCATGTGTTTATTTTTTCTTTTACAAAGGGTTTTATTGATAATCATAGCAATTTCACAGTTTAACAGTGTAGATAATGCATCATGAATAAACATAACAAAAAGTTTAGCATCTTATAAATAAAATAAGTATGCTAGGAAATCAAAGAAAAACAAAACAATAAAAATATAACAGAGGCTGAAAACAGTTTTGAAAGGGAGGTTAAAGAAGAGCTAGGGGCAGAGATTAGTTGAGAAGGGAGGAGTAAAGAATAGGGGAAAAGGAGAGAAGAGGAAGAAAGGGGGAAGGGTGGGTCCTCACGGTGGGGAGCAAGAGTGCATTAAATCCGAAGAAGGGTGGTATCAAATCTAGTGGGTTTAGTATATTCGACCCATGGCCTCCATACCTTCAGGAACTTATCATGAGTGTCCGAAAGGACAGCAGTCAGCTTTTCATTAACCATTATATCGTCCATGCGATTCTTAACCGCCTCAAAACTTAGTGTCTGTGTCTTCCATGCCCTAGCTATCGTTAGTTTGGTTGCAGTAATGAGATGCAGAGCCAGCTGGCGCTTCGGGTGAAGCAGCTCCGCAATTGGTTTGCAGAGAAGTGCCTCGAACGGATCCTTTTTGAGGTCAGCATGGAGTATTCGGAGGAGGGAGTAAACTCTAATCCATAACCTGCTTACCCTCGGACAGGTCCACCAGATGTGCGACATTGTGCCCTCCTGGGAGCACCCTTGGAAGCACAAGGGAGAGTAGGCTGGGATGAACCGGGCCAGTCTAGCAGGCGTATAGTTCCACCTGTAAAGTATCTTATAGGCATTTTCTAAAAAGGTGACATTCTTTGAGCATTTGGATATTGCTAAAGTCATGACCTGCCAATCCTCCGGATCGAGCTCTTTTCCTAGTTCCCTTTCCCATTGAAGGTAACAGAGCCGTGTCGGTGTTTTTTTAGAGGTAATAATAGAGGAATAGATCAGTGATATTAAACCTGAGGTTTGGGGTCTTGCTCTGCAGAAGTTCTCGAAGGGGGTCAAAATATAAGGGGTCGGTTGAGATTTTATAAGCCCCTGGAGAAAGTGACGAATCTGTAGGTAGCTATAGTGTTCGCGTAACGGGATATCGTGAGAGGAGCGTAGAGCCTCAAATGATATTATCCTGGTGGTGGTGAAAAAAGAGTGAATGTCCGTGAATCCGTTTGTCTTCCACCAGGAGAATTGCTGGGGGTTTTCGCAGCCTGGTGGGAACAATGGGCACTGGAGAAATTGAAGTAGGGGTAGATGAGGAGAAATCAGGCCGGCCGAATACTTTACCGAGTCCCACGTGCGAAGGGAATGGGCCAGACATGGCCCCGTCACGAGAGGGCAATGTGTGGGAGGGAGCCAGGGCAATGAGGAGATTTGTGTTGGTGATGGTGTTGGGTGTGAATCCACTAGGTCCATAGTGGCCCATAGCGGCATTTGGTGTTGTGCATGGAGTTGGGATAACGGGGCTATGTTTGCAGCTATATAGTAGGCTTGTAGGTTAGGGACTGAAAGTCCACCATTGATTCTGTGGGCATATAGTATTTGCTTATTGATCCTAGGGCGGGTAGAACCCCAGACAAATTTCAGGATTTTGCGCTGATGTATTCGTAGGATATGCGGCGGGATCGGGACCGGTAGGACTCTAAAGAAGTAGAGTAATTTCTGCAGGTATGTCATACGAATTGCCACGATCCTGCCGAACCAGGATAATGGGAGGTGAGTCCAGGAGGACAACAGGTCTGTCAGCTTCTTAAGTATAGGAGGAAAGTTTGCCCTATAGAGTCCCGCGTAGGTTGGGGTGAGCCGGATCCCCAGGTAGGGTAATGAGGTCAGCCATTGGAACGTGAAGGTATCTTTTAAGGTTATCAAGTCTGAGGACCGAAGATTAATTGACATGGCTTTTGATTTGGTGGGGTTAACGGACAAGCCAGAAAGGGAGGCAAAAGAGTCTAGTAAAGAGAACAGGTTAGGTAGGGTGATTCTAGGGTTTGTTAGGGTTAGGAGAATATCATCTGCGAACAGTGATATCTTATGGGGTGTTCCTGCTATCTCAACACCAGTTATGTCCAGGTGGGATCGGATCACCTCTGCCAAAGGTTCCATGGCCAAAATAAATAGGAGTGGGGAGAGTGGGCATCCTTGCCGAATCCCCCTCCTGATGGAAAATGGAACTGATTCGAAACCATAGTATTTGACCCTAGCCTGGGGGGAATCATATAGTGCCATTACCCATTGCAAGAATGACGATCCGAAGCCTTTATCAGGTAAGGCCAGGACAAAGTGTCAAAGGCCTTGTTCATGTCAAGAGACAGTAACATAGTTGCTATAGACCGGCTATGGGCTGTGTGCTGAAGTTGTATTATACGTCTAATAGCGTCTCCTGCTTGTCTCCCCGGAACGAACCCCACCTGGTCCTTTTTGACCAGGCGTGGTAGGAAGGAGTTTAAACGATTGGCCAGGATCTTGGTCAGTATTCTAATGTCTACATTAATAAGTGAGATGGGCCTAAAATTGGTCCAAGACGTGTGGTCACGGTCGGGTTTTGGAATCATAACAATATTGGCGGTTAAAAGGTTAGGGGTGAGTGCATGGCCATCTTTTACTGCATTGAACATAGTCGTTAAATGGGGGGCTAAGACGTCTGCTAACTTCCTATAGTAAAGGGCCGTAAAGCCATCCGGGCCTGGACGTTTGTCTACTTTCAGTTCTTTTATACCCTGTAATACTTCCGTTAACTGAATATCTCGATCCATTAACAATGCGTGTGTATCGGACAGCTTAGGCAATGTCAGTCCTGTCAGGAAGGATGTCAGGTCTTGAGTAGGAGGCCGAGTGGGGGCCTTGTAGAGGGTGGTGAGGCGGTACCTAAATTCTTCCAGCACTTTCAACGGGTTACCTGTGAGGACATTATGTCTCGTGCGGAGAGTGATAGGGTTGTGTTTCGGGGTAAAGGTGCGCAGCCTATTGGCCAGCATTGAGTTGGGTCTGTTGGCCTTGGTGTACCATTTCTGGCGGGCCCAGCGTAATGTACGTCCTGCCTCTTCAGTGAGGCATAGGTCGAGTTCTGTACGCGCCCCATCTAATAGTTTACGGTTAGCCGGAGTAGGGGACTGTTTAAAAATTGTGGATAGGGATTCTAGAAGCGCTTCTAAAGATTTACGCATTGCTATACATTCTCGCTTGCGTTTTGCTGCCAGCTGAATTATATGCCCCCTGAGTACCGCTTTGTATGCTTCCCAGAGAGTCACCTCCGAGGAAACTGACCCAGCGTTAAGCCTGAAATATTCCACTGAGGCTTGAGTAATATCGGTGAGGACTTCCTTAAAAGATAAGAGAGAGTCATTCATGGTCCAAGGGGAATATTGGGGTTTGCTGAGCAGTGAGTGGCATATAACCAAAACAGGGTCGTGGTCTGTCCAAGGAGCTGCTAAAATGGAAGCAGACACAACCATGTTTCCTCACAACAAACATATGGTCAATTCTGGAATGGGAATGATGAGGATGGGAGTGCCATGTGTTTATTTTTTCATTTATTTATTTATTTTATTTTTTCCCATTCCAATGGTAACATTATATTACATATGACCTTCATTAAGAACCGCTTATATGGCTCAGAAAGAAAGAAAAAGGAGGCCAAGGAAAGAATAGCCATACAGAAAAGTATCCATGAGTTGGAACAACGACATAAGCAAACGGGAGAAGACGAGATATTGGTAGATTTACACAAAAAAAGAGAGGCCATGCGAGAGCTCATAGAAATAGACAACCATAAGGTATATAACCGGGTAAAGAAAGAAAGATATATAGGGGGCAATAGACCCGGGAGGCTCCTGGCTAGAGTCCTAAGTAAAAAGAAAAATAATAAATATATCGATAAAATAAGAACCAAATCAGGTGAGACGGCCTATAAAGACAAAGACATCGCTAGAACCTTCCAGGAGTTTTACGGGGGACTGTATGCGATAAATAAAAAAATTAGTACTGAAGAGAGGGTAGAAAAGCAAGGGAAAATTAAAAAATATTTAGAAGACAGTGGCCTGGTTAAACTTTCAGAAAATGAACAAACTAACTTGGAAGCCCCATACACGGAACTTGAAGTGAGGAAAGCGCTCAAAGGGTTGCAAACGGGAAAGAGCCCAGGTCCGGATGGACTGACGGTGCTCTACTATAAAAAATACCAGGACCTTCTAACACCAAAAATGTGCTCCTATATGAATGACGCCGGGGAAAAAGGGGAACTGAGAAAAGAAGCCTTAGAAGCCATAATAGCAGTTATCCCAAAGGAAGGCAAAGACAACACAGTATGCTCAAGCTACAGGCCGATCTCTCCTAAACGTCGACACGAAAATTTATGCTAAGGTAATCGCGGACCGACTAACACCCATAATAGAAAGGATAGTGCACCCAGATCAGGTCGGGTTCGTGTCTGGCCGACAAGGCAGGGATAACAGCATTAAGACCCTCCTGGTGGCACAGCAGATGAAGAAAAGTGAAGTCCCAAGTCTACTCTTGTCAATAGACGCTGAAAAAGCGTTTGATAGGGTAGACTGGGACTTCATGATGGGTACACTAGAAGAGATGGGTTTCGGGATCAAGATACGGAGAAGAATAGGGGCATTATATTCGGGACCCACTGCTAGAGTAAGAATAAACGGAGTCCTGTCAGAGCCGTTCGAGATGTATAATGGGACGAGACAGGGGTGCCCGCTCTCCCCCGTCTTGTTCGTATTATCATTAGAGCCCCTATTAGAGACGATCAGGCGGTGCCCGGACATTAGTGGGGTAACGATAGGCAAGGACCAATACAAACTAGCCGCATTCGCGGACGATATCCTCTTATATATATCACGCCCAAGGATATCCCTCCCAAACACAATGTCAACCCTATCAGAGTACGGTAAGCTTTCTAATTTTAAAATAAACCCGAACAAATCGGAAACATTAACCTTTAACATCAGTAAATCTAGAGATCATTCATATCAGAAGCACTTCCCCTTTTTATGGGGGCAAAAGGAGTTAAACTACCTAGGGATTAAGATCACAACCTCGTATGAGACGCTTTTCCACGCCAACTTCATTCCACTTCTTAATAAGATTAAGCAAGAACTAAGTAGAATTCACTTAGGACAATTGTCCTGGGGAGGGAGAATAAATATATATAAAATGGTTATACTGCCAAAAATTACCTATACAATGCAAATGCTGCCAGTGGCACTTCCACAGGCATACTTAAGAAAACTCCAATCAATTTTCCTGAGGTTCATTTGGAGAGGGAAAACACCACGTTTAAAATTCACACAATTGACAAAAGCGAAGGGCCACGGGGGATGGGGAGCACCAGATGTGAGTAAGTACTATGAAGCTATAGCTCTAGCCAGAGTAATTGACTGGGTAAAAAATAAAACAGATAAACACTGGGTGAAAATGGAGAGGGAGATTAGTGACGCAAGGTTGAATAGAATAATCTGGATACCCCCACATTTAAGAGAATTCAGTTCTGAAACGCACGAGATCACCAAACACGCACTAAAGATATGGGATAAGGTTCACAAGAAGGAGCACTGGGGATATAACTCCCCTTTAATGTCACTTAAGGATTCAGCATACTTTGCACCAGGGAGGGGGGAGTGGTTTGGGAGCTGGCTATTAGATGAAAACATACAGTTAAAAGATGTTATGCAACAGAACAAAATATGCACATATCAAGAATTAAGGGAAAAAAGAAGTTTGCTGGTAATAAATACCTGGCGGTACAACCAATTGAGTCAGTTTATCAGATCCCTCCCAAAACCAATTAGATCAATGGGAAATCTACGCCCACTAGAGAAAATGTGCCTGGATAAAGACAGGAAGGGGGGGTTCTCCCAGACATATAGATTACTGATAGGACTAGGGAACACGGAAACCCCCTCTTTTATAAAGAAGTGGGAGAAGGAGTTGGGGAGGGAGCTTACCCCCCCAGAGGGGTCATTGATCCTAAGTAGAGCAGCAGCTACGTCAGTCAATAGTAAAATTCTGGAGTTGAACTACAGATGCCTAACCAGGATGTACTTAACCCCAGAACGCCTGAACAAATTCCAGAACGGACCCCCACAATATTGCTGGAGGGGGTGCAAGGAGGTGGGATCAATGGCCCATATCTGGTGGCAATGTCCGACTATAAGAATATTTTGGACAGAGGTGAGGGGATTTATCAAGGACATAACAGGGATCAATATCCTAGACGATCCCTGGGTATGCCTATTTCACCTGAGCGAAATGTCCAATAAAGCCTATCTGAGAACGTTACTGCCGCATCTTTTAGATGCGGCCAAAAGCTTGATATCCAAATACTGGAGAAGAACAGAGAGACCCGCTATGAAGGAATGGCTAGAGAAAGTTAATGAAATACACAACCTAGAATATTTAAGATATAGTGAGGGGTTGAAGATGGGCGCCTTCGAGGAAAAATGGAAAAGGTGGGAAGAGTTTAAAATGTCCCTGAGAGCGGCAGAAATATGGACAGCCTAGGTAGGAAAAAAAAAAAAAGAGAGACCTAGAGATCAACAGCTAAACGACCTCGGAAATTGAAACAGAGGGAACAGATAAAGACAGGGAGAGAAGAGGGGAGCAGGAGGGGACGCACGGTCTTGGGGGGGGGTTAGGCGGGGAAGGGGGGGGGATGGGTAGAAATGCATAAAGGTAAATCGTTTAAATACAATGTAAACAAGCTTTGTAAGACAAAAAACAAAATAAAAAAAAAAAAAAAAAAAAAGAGTACAATCAGCTTTACCACGATGATGAGAAGCAGGAACGGGATGAAGTTGGAAGTACTGATAACTGAAAAACGATTCCCAGACAAACAATCTTGCTGAGTGGAAAAAAAAAAAAAAAAAAAAAAAAAAAAAAAGAACCGCTTATATGATTGATTGTTTTTTAAATACCCAGTTTTTTATAATCGTTTAGTTTTTAGCTTCATATTGTGTTGTTTGTTTTATATACACGCCCCTTTTATCTTGCTTGTTACATGATCCCGCCCACGTTCCCATGTCAGCCCTCTATAAAGTTTAGTCATGGTATTTCTATTTGAATCTATTTGAATCAAAGGAGTGCGACTTGCTTACATCGCCAAGTGCGCACGCTGTCGAATCGCGTCCAGCCTTGATGACGTCATCCGTCTGTAGCAAGCTGTCCTGTGTGTTCCATGCCTCACTCTTAGGATGCTCTCTGGAGCCGGCGTCCTCCATCTTCCGGAAGATCTCACAGTTGTCAGCAAGGAATCCACACTGTTTAGGACTCGGGGATGCGCCACTGTATTATTAATACCATGCCTGTTTATTTCTACAAAATGTGAGTTGATCTATATCAATTATTAAAAGCGTTATTTCTAAAATACTGCACTCAGAGGCGCCTCTCTACTTGTGTTTTATTTATCACTACCAGGTGTGTGTCTGTTTTTGGTGATAATCCACAGTGTTTGTGTTTGCAGAAATTTTATTTAACCAGGTGTGCCAGAGGGGCTGAGGGCATTCTTGGAGTTGAGGCGGAGTTCAGAGAATCCAAATTCACCAAGCGGCTCCTTCGGGGGTGGCGCTACAAGCGGATATCTGAAATCTGTCTTTTGAGGGTACTCAAGTTACAATCCCACAGTGCATCTTCTAGGGATGAAACATTCTTTGCTCACACAATGCAAAGTATGCCATCCAAGTGTGATGTTATATTTTGTGAGAAGTCGACTCCCTAGCATGGATAAGCTGGGATAACCTAATCCAAAAAGCCTCTGTCCCTCAGGACCTGGCCTTCAACACAACCAGGCCATCAAAGCCAGCAATAAGGAAGCAGGATGGTGGAGCCTAATGCCTAATGCTTGTGTACACACAAGCGGACTTTTCGACGGACTAGGTCTGACGGTCTTTCCGACGGACTTTGTAGCATAGGTGCGCCGGACTTACAAACGGACGGACTTGGACACACACGATCACTCCAAAAGTCCGATGGTTTTGAACGCGGTGACGTACAGCGCGTACAACGGGACTAAAAAAAGGAAGTTCAAGCCCCATTACGCCGACCTTTGGGCTCCTTCTGCTAATCTCGTGTTTACCGTGTGTTAGTAGAAGTTTGGTTAGAGATGATTTGCGCTTTTCAGACTTCAGCTTATTTTGATCGTTTTCTGTGGTTCAGTTTGTGCTTGTGAGGTTTGTATCTGGTTTTCAGTGCGTGCTGGTCAGTTCGTAACCTGTATAGCAGGCCGTTCTGGTCCGCTCGTTCCTGATCTTCAGGTCGCTCTTCATAGGTCTTGCTGTTCTTCAGTGCGTTTGTTCTAAGTTTGTTTGTTTGACCAGCCAACTGTTTTGAAGCCATGGTGCATGGACGTACTCGTTCTCGAGTTCGTGCTGTGTGGGGGCTTGGTGTTGGGGTTCATACTTTGACCCGAGCCCAGTGCATGAACAGGGCGAGGAGGAGTTCATGAACGAAGAATTGGCTGCGCCAGTGTGACCAATTCTCACACATGCCTTTGCTCCCTGAGATCCGTGAGAATAATCCTGAGTATTTCAGGAATTCTCAGGATGAAGGACCCCGTTTTTCAACATCTGCTGGCTATGCTAACCCCTTATATCAGCAGGCAGGATATGCAAGCCATCACTGCGGAGCAGAGGCTAGTTGCCACGTTACGTTACTTGGCGACTGGGAGAAGCCTTCAGGACCTTAAGTTCTCGACAGGCATCTCCCTCCAGGCTCTGGGGATCATTATCCCAGAGACCTGTTCTGCCATAATTCAGGTCCTGCAGAAGGACTATATGAAGGTAAGTTTTTTTATCCTTTAACATTACATGATATGTCTTTAATGTTTGCTAACGTATTGTATTCATTTCCTCGTTACCTAATTACCTTGCTTGGAATATGCTGTGAATGTCCCCTTTATCTTCATGCATGCATGTTTTTTTTTTGGTAAATCATTTTTTGCCCTACATGCATATTTGCCTTCACTAACCTCCCCACCATGCAATCCTGGGCCCATATAGTCCCTTTAACAATGTATATTGTCAGCTCCATTGTACTGCTTTACACTCCCCCACCCCCTCAAATGTCTCCAAATGTCATGTTTGGTCTTCTACTAAATTAGAACCCCCCCACCCCCTCAAATGTCTCCAAATGTCATGTGTGGTCTTCTACTAAATTAGAACCCCCCCCACCCCCTCAAATGTCTCCAAATGTCATGCGTGGTCTTCTACTAAATTAGAACCCCCCCACCCCCTCAAATGTCTCCAAATGTCATGCGTGGTCTTCTACTAAATTAGAACCCCCCCACCCCCTCAAATGTCTACAAATGTCATGCGTGGTCTTCTACTAAATTAGAACCCCCCTCTTATAAGTGGGCCTTATTTTTTGGATTTTTATGAATAATACTTTCAAAAAATGTTAGACTACTGTTGTGCAAGAATGTTTTTGTGTAATCTGCTAGCAAAGTTATGTTTAAAAGAACTTTTTTTTTTCTTGTTTGACTCCACAGTTTCCTTCCACTCCACAGGCATGGCAGACTGTGGCCTCCCAGTTCGCTGACCGTTGGGACTTTCCCAACTGTGAAGGGGCGATCGATGGGAAGCATGTTCGCATTGTGCCACCACTTACTACTTTAATTATAAGGGGTTTAATAGTGTAGCATTGATGGCAGTGGTATTGGCACAATTGGAGTTTATGTTCGTGGACGTGGGGAAGAACGTCTGGATGTCTGATGGAGGAGTCTTTGCACAGACCGAGTTGTGCCAGCGTCTCCAGACTGGTGGCCTGGGATTGCCACCTGATGCCGAGAATGTTGAGGGACTCCCCTCTGTATTCATCGGAGATGAAGCCTTCGCTCTTGGCAAGCACCTGATGAGGCCGTTCCCCCAAAGGTCTCTCACCCCGGAAAGGAGGGTATTTAACTACCGGCTGGCCAGAACGAGAAGAGTTGTGGAGAATGCCTTCGGGATTATGGCCAGCCGCTTCCGTTTGTTCCTCTTGGCCATCAATATGGCGGACTATAAAATCAATTATCTGATCATGTCTTGTTGTACTCTACATAATTTTTTAAGAAGACATACTACAACATATCTCACTTCTGTTGGGCCTGAGGCTGGACTTAGTGCCGAATCTGCACTCACAGGCCTGGATACTGGCCGTACTGGCTTGGCCCCCCAAACTGCCCGTCAAGTGCGGGACAGATATGTCAATTATTTTAATAGTAGGGGGGCCATTGCAATGCCAGAACATCTTTAAAATAATTTAAAAAAAGTATTTTGGATCAAATCTCTTGTTTTTAGTCTTGTTTGCTTTTATTTTTTGCTGTCTCCTAGTGCACTTGTAGTGGCAAGTGCATTTCCCTTTAGTCAATAAGGCCCTTTGTCACTGTAAACACAAAAAAATTACAAAACTGGTATTGAGTATTGAAAGAAGAAGCCACACACATTGTTGTGGTAAAAACATTTTACCTAGTGTACGCCCAGTCCCGCCCTATGATGGACACAGGGACTGGGCGTGACTGTGAGCGGAGCTAGCCGAACCTAGCCGAGTACACTCGGCTATCTGTATATGGGCGGCGCTCGCTCCGCTCACAGTCACGCCCATCCCACGCGGGACTACGAGTGGATCCCGGTGCAGGCTCGGAGGACGGGGCAGAAGGGGGGTGTGAGAGGCCCTGCCAACTGGCCAGCGCCCAAATGAGGAGACCGGCTTCAGTAACAGCTGAAGTAGCAGCGGTGTCAGCGCGTGCGGCGGTGAGAGAGCCTGGAGGTAGGAGTCACAGGGGTGGCGTGAGAGGTCCCCCCTTGACTGTCAGTAGCCAACAGGCTGAATTCAGCAGCAGCAGAAGCAGGTTTTGAAATAATCCGTGGCTAACAAAAATAGCAAGGCAACGCTGTGAAACCGGAGATTGATTAAAAGGATTAAGAAGACGCCAGACATAGGTGAAAACTTTCCTTTTTTATTTCCCTCATATACCATATTTGCTATAAATGACTTTTATCCCTGGTTCTTGATTGAAGAAATTAAACCAAACTGAGCTTGCAATGTGAAATCCTGGTTAAATAGAACTTGTTGCCTTAATATCTATTGGTGTTAAAGAGACAGTACCTGAAACAAAGAAAAAAGCAGACCCAGTCCGAGGTGGGAGACGGACAGGGAGCTGATGTGTGAGGCTTTTTTTTATTTTTCTCTTTTCTCTTTTACAACATAAATAGAACCAGTGGAAAGACAATTGCAAGTTGTTCACTATACCATCAATTGTAAATGGAACTTTATTACTTATATGTCTACTTATCGCCCTAAGTATTATTAAGCTGATGTTGTGATATCAGAAGCGTGTAGAGGGCTATTCTTTTGCTACTTTTCTCAGGCAAAATAAGCAGATTGGGACAGTATTAATTATATCCCAAACCCTTTTTTTTTCTTTTTTTTTTCTCCACTTCCTCCCCCTCCTATTTTTTTTGGCCCCATGATATAACAGTATGGCTGGGAAACGGGCTGCTGAAGATAAATCAAATCCACACCAATTACAAATTCAGCCACAGCAAGTAGGAGGTCAGGTTACACGCTCTGCAAAAAATCAAACAAATCAAGTAAAAGCCACAGCAGTTGCAGTAGCGGCAGCAACAAAGTTAGAGCGTTTTGCTAGGACCTCCCTCTCACCAGTAAAAACTCAACAATTAACCCAAACAGGTACCTCAGCGGTTAAGAAAAACCAAAGCAGCGGGCTAATATCGGCTGTAACAAGTCCAATCGCAGTGCCACCTACAAAAGGTCAAGGGTTGGGAAAAGTCGCTAGTATAAGTGGTGACACAGAAACTAAAAAGCTACCTAATATAATCGAGGTAGATATGGAGGGAGACCAAAGTGGAAGAGCGGAAGAACCTACAATGAGGGACATCCTGTATGCGATTACTGCATGCGAGGAATCAATCTCTGGTTTGGATATTCAGCTGAGAAGCATAAAAGAGGAACTTGCAGTGTTGGAAGGCAGATTGAAAGAAACGGAGGGAAGAACAACAGCTCTAGAGGACAGATTAAGCGCTGTGGAAGATGTGTTACTCCCGCTCAGACAAGATATAACCGATATGAGGAAATACATAAAAAATCAGTCAGCTAAAATAGATGATCTAGAAAATAGAAATCGGAGAAACAATATAAGAGTAATTGGTATGCCCGAACGGAGTGAGGGATCTGACCCTATAGAATTTCTGGAAGGGTGGATCAAGGAGACATTTGGGTGTACATCCTTTTCTTCTTTCTTTGGCATTGAGCAGGCCCATCGAGTCCCCTTTAAATCCCATCAGCGTAAGGAGTATCCAAGACCTATAATCATAAAAATGTTTAACTTCAGAGATAAAGTATCCTTGATCCGGAAGGCAAGAGAAAAGGGAGAGATCCTCTATAAGGGAGTAAGAATTTCATTATACCAGGACTTTTCTCCGGATCTACAAAAATTCAGAGCGGTATATATGCCGATTAAACGTATGTTACAGCAAAAAAAGATGGACTATGCATTATTGTATCCTGCCCGTATGAGAATAATTACAGGGAATGGGACACTCTTCTTTGATTCCCCTCGAAGCGTGGAAGAATGGTTGGAGAGCAATCAGAACACAGCACAGAATATAGGAGAAGAGAGACTAGAGACTAATTAGATTTTGGTTTCTTCCCCCTTTTTTTTTTTTTTTTTTTTCGTTTGTTTGTTTGTTGATATCTGGGAGGTAGGGAGGGAGAGGGAAGATAGAGATAATAAGCATTACACTAAGAAACAAGAAATAAGTAAATAATAAATTACAATAAGTAAAACACAAATCAGGGAGTAAAGTGGGAATAGAATATAAGATAGTAAAGGTTAGATATACACCTATCAGAATATATCGAGCCGACACAATAAAGTAATTAGTTTATGAGCACAAAAATTAAAAACACATGAATAAGCACTAAAAAGGTCAGAGAGGGGGGGGGAGATAGGGACCCCTGGAGAAAGGGGATATAGAAAGGGACGGCACGGGCAAGGTATGCCGGTGCAGTATGGGGAGTGAGTGTATGTGGGAGGTCAGGAACAAAGCCCCTAGGGTAGGCCCAGATGGGCAAGGAGGGAGGGTAGGGGGCGGGAGGGAATGGGGGGGTGAGGCAGGGGGGTGGGAGGGGGGGGGAGGAGAGGGGAGGGTGGAAGGGTAGGGGTGGGTGGTAGAGGTAAAACACAAGCAAACAGTGGAAAATATCACAAATACAAATTTAGTCACAAATGTTTTTTATGTTTCACCATGATAGGTAAAACCCAGAAGGATAATTGTATCTTCACTTTTTTTCTGTTGTTGTTGTTTTTGGTTTTATAATTACTTGAAATGGTATTATTTCACATATGAGTAAGGAGAAGGGGAAAAAAAAGGTTTACTCCTAATGACATGGAATGTAAGAGGGTTGAGGGACAGAGATAAGAGAAGTGCAATGTTCAGATACTTTGATAAAATGAAACCTCAGATAATTTGTTTACAAGAGACGCATTTGTGTCCAGATTCTGTTCATCATCATCATCTGTTCATCTGTTGCGCTCAGGGAGATACCCGACGCAGTTTCATTCTATGCACACCTCATATTCAAGGGGTGTTAGTATAATGGTCTCCTCGGATGTCTCCTTTGAGTGCATGGAACACTTAAAGGCATTTTTGAGGGGATGCCTTATTAAAGAAATTGCGGGAATTAAAACTCGATCCGGGGAATGGGAGAACAGGGTACGGGAAGAATTGAAAGAAAGGGAACAGGCTTTAATAAGAGATCCATCAAAATCCAATCAAGAGTCCCAAGTGGTATACAACTCTGTTTTGTTATTGGCAGCAGAGAAGAGAAGATACTTCCAGCAACAGAGTTATTTTGAAGAGGGGGAAAATACTGGCCACCTTCTAGCCCTTATAGCTAGGGAGCAACGAGACTCTACCAATATTCAGGCAGTGAGGGCTCAATCCGGGGAGTGCCAGACCCTTGGCTTAGACATTTTAAACAGCTTCCAGCAGTTCTACAAAGATTTGTACTCTAGTAAAACTAGTTATACCCCATCTGATTTGGTACAGTTTTTACAAACCTGTCCATTTCCATGGTTGCTGGAGGCGGACAGGGAAATGTTAAACCGTCCAATTACACTTGCCGAATTAACAGAAGTCCTAAAAGGGACAAAGCATCATAAATCACCAGGCCCAGATGGGATCCCGGCAGAGGTATACTCCCATTACAGGGAGGACCTTTTAACCTCATTATTGCAGGCCATAACGGAGGCTGAAGAAGTGGGTCGCCTACCAGATAGTATGCAGGAGGCAATAATAACTGTAATTTTAAAGCCCGGAAAAGACAAACTCTCACTGGATTCATATCGTCCAATTTCGCTTCTAAATGCGGATGTCAAGCTGTTTGCCAGTGTTTTGGCTAAGAGGCTGTCTCAAGTGATTGGCAAGTTGGTCCATTATGACCAGTCTGGCTTCATACCCTCCCACTCTACGTCGGACAATATAAGGAGACTCTTTTTGAATCTACAGATGCCAGTGGACAATCCGGGGGGTAGGGCCATTCTGTCACTGGACGCCTCAAAGGCATTTGATAGTGTGGAGTGGCCCTATCTGTTGGAAATACTGGAAAGATTCGGACTGGGAAATAAATTTGTATCATGGGTAAGGATACTTTATACCAAACCCAGAGCCAGGATACGCATCAATAATATCCTTTCGCCTGCTTTTGAGTTGTATAGAGGTACAAGACAAGGTTGCCCACTGTCTCCATTACTGTTTGCTTTGGCAATAGAGCCTTTAGCCATAAAGATCCGGAATTCAACTGAGGTGGTGGAATTCCGTAGGTGTCAGAGAGAAGAAAAAATATCTCTATTTGCAGACGATGCACTCTTATATCTAGGCGATATGACCTTATCTTTGCGGGCAGTGATGGAGATAGTGGGAGAATATGGCAGCTTTTCAGGCTTTGCTATTAACTGGTCAAAATCAACCTTAATGCCTATAGACCAGTTAAGGGACCGACTACCAGTGGGGGCGGAACAAATAGTAATTGCTAACAGCTTTAAGTATCTGGGAGTGATGGTGTCCCCGAAGCCGGCCGAGTATCTTCGGTTGAACCTGGAGCCATTACTATCAAGGCAGAAAGAAAAATGCAATAGCTGGTGTAGGCTTCCCCTGTCAGTTATAGGACGAGCAAAATGGTGTGGGCACCACAGCAACTGTACGTCTTCCACAATTCACCGATATGGATACCAAAAAAGTGGTTCAAGCGAGTTGATACATTAATGAGGGAACTGATATGAAAAAAAAAAGGCACCCAGAATTAGTCTGGAAACGTTGCAATATGAAAAGGACAGAGGAGGGCTGGCAATACCTCATTCCAAACTGTACTTTTTGGCATCACAGTTACAACAAATGGCAGGGTGGGGCCGGAAGGAAAGTGAGGACCCCACATATAAACTGGTGACCATATCGGAACCTATGCTAGAAGCGGCCTCGCACTTAGAAATGGACCTACCAAGTTTGAAGGGCCTAGAACCTATAAGCAGTCTACTTAAAAGGGTATGGGGGGAGGTTCGGAAAGCGCTAAAAATAACGGGCGTGCTCCCATTTACACCGATCTGGTATAATAGAAGATACCCTGAGATCCAGGAATTACAAGGGTTTACGCACTGGAAAGAAAAGGGGATCGGGTTCTTCTCTCAACTATACGAGGGGGAGGTATTAAACACATATGAACAATTATGTAGGGAATTTCATCTGAACCCGAGGGGTTTCTATCAATATCTCCAACTCCGCCATGCGTTACAGGCACAACAAATAACACATTCTCTGACAGTACCACTCCTAAATGAGGTTTTAATAGCAGACACGAGGAAAGGGTTAATATCAAAAGTATATAGGGAGTTGTTGAGGTCGGTTCAGGATCATACCTTATTAAAGTGCCGAAATAAATGGGCAGAAGATGTAGGAGAAATATAAGAAAAATAGTGGGAAATGGCGCTTGAGGCTATTCCAGTGGTGTCGCTATCCGCAACCCAAAGGCTGTCACAATTATTCATTTTTCATAGGGCCTATAGAACATCAGTACAGCTTCATAAATGGGGACGAGGGGACTCTCCAATGTGTCCTAAGTGTAGAGTGCACAGAGGGGACTTCATCCATCTAATTTGGAGGTGTCCAAAGCTGCATAGGTATTGGGATGGGGTCTCCCAGTGTATCTCAAGGTTGGCGCAGGTCCCCATCCCCCTAAACCCGACCGTATATCTACTTGGAGCCATAAATGCAAAAATGTTCCCGGGAGGAAAGTATTTCATGTTAACTAGACTGAGGTACCTGGCCAGAAAACTTATAGCAAGGCACTGGTTGGCCCCAACGGTGCCTACAGTGAAGCAATGGATTGCGTATGTCAATTCGCTGCTCCCTAGAGAACGACTGGCTTATAGCCGCAGAGGTGACAGGGGTAAATTTGATAAGATCTGGCATCCATGGTTGGGGGATGTGGACCTGGCCCCGCACCAATTGATAGTGGAGAGGCTACAGATGTAGAGACAGAGGGGGAAGATCTTAGAAGAAAGGGGAAATAGAGACAGCCGAGGAAGAGAGGGGAGCGAGTGGGGAAAGTGAGAAGGGAGAAAGGAATAGAAGGACGACCTGTAAAAGTAGTGAGAGTATAATTAGATAATCAAAAACATTGGATAAGAGGGAAGTCAGTAGCAAACGAGAATGTGGTGAAATTTTTTTTTTTATCAAAGGTTAAAGGAATGGTTCGCTGTGGTAGAGAGGGGGGGGGGGGGGGAGGGGAGGGAAGAGGAAAAAGGGAAAAGGGAGATATGGATTAGTAGTAGAATTATAAATTTGCACTGAAAGAGGGTAGGAATAAAAGAATGGGTCTGTATAAACCACACATTTTATATGTTTTAGTACTATCAAATAACATGATTGATTGTTGTGAATATTGTATGGAATTTTTTCACTAAAAAAATAAAGGTTTAAAAACCTCTGCAAAAAAAAAAAAAAAAAAGAACCAGTTACACTTACCGGTAACGGTGTTTCTGGGAAGTCTTCCAGGACGGCACCCTGAGAGATGACTGGTCCACCTGACAGGAAACACAATCAATCAAGAGGTTGAAGGCCCCCGCCCCTCCCGATGCTCCTCAGTTGTGACAAAGTATTGACCCACACCAGTGCAAGAGAGTAAAAAACATAACCACCACCACACTCTAAACATTACATGTTTCCTAAATAGAACGGGTGGGAAGTAGGCCTGCCGTCCTGGAAGACTTCCCAGAAACACCATTACCGGTAAGTGTAACTGGTTCTTTTCTCAAGTCGTCTTTCAGGACGGCACCCTGAGAGAAGAGCAAGTAGTTCAGGCCTACCTTTAGGGCGGGACCACTGCTTGCAGGACCTTCCTGCCAAATGCCAGATCCTGAGGAGATAGTAACTCTACTCTATAATGCCTCAGGAACGTGTTCTGGCTTGACCATATAGCGGCTCTACATATCTGCTCCACCGAAGCTCCGGCCCTTTCCGCCCAGGAGGTTGCCAGAGATCGTGTGGAATGCGCTCTAAGATTTCTAGGAGCTGCTTTACCTGACTGCTCATAGGCTAACGAAATGGTATGCTTAATCCATCTAGCTATAGAAGCCTTGGATGCCTGTTGGCCCTTCTCTTGGCCAGAAAAATTAACTAAAAGATGGCTGGACCTTCTGAATTCCTTAACCCTTTCTAGGTAGGATAATAAACAGCGTCTGACGTCCAGACAATGAAAAGAAACTTCCCCTTCACTTTTGGGGTTACTACAAAAGGAAGGCAGCACCACTTCTTGAGTCCTATGGAACTTTGATGCTACCTTAGGGAGGTACAGGGGGTCCTGCCTAAGTATAACCCTGTCCTCAAATAAAGAAAAAAATGGTTCTTTAATAGAAAAGGCCTGAATGTCACCTACTCTCCTAGCTGAGGTGATTGCTAGTAAAAAGGCTAATTTAAAGGTCAGGATCCTAAGGGGGATCTGATCTATCGGTTCAAATGGGGCCTTTGTTAACCCCTTTGTACTAGTGTAAGGTCCCAAGGAGGATACCTGGACATTTGAACAGGGGACAACCTCTCCCTGACCAAGAGAAATCTCTTGATCAGGGGGTGTAATGCCAAACGTTTCTCAAGGAAACAGGACAGGGCTGAAACCTGCGCCTTAAGGGTCTTGGTTGCCAAACCTAGATCTGCTCCATCCTGGAGAAATTCTAAGATAGCAGGGATCTCTCTTTGAGAAGTCCCTCTCTCCTGGCACCAGCGAGAGAAAATCGCCCAGGTCTTGGCGTAAATACGCCTTGTGACTGGCTTCCTACTAAGAAGCAGTGTATCCACTACTCTGAAAGCCCCTTCTCCTGCAGGTTCTGCCTTTCAAGAGCCAGGCCATCAGCTTGAAGAAGCTGGGGTCTGGGTGGCGGACTGGACCCTGAAGAAGAAGGTCGCCCCGGACAGGGAGGTGAAGTGGTGGGGCTATGGACCAACCCTGCAGGGTTGGAAACCAGGCTCTCTTGGGCCACCAAGGGGCTATTAGAATCAATTTGCTTTCCGAGAGGAACAGTTTTTGAAGAACCCTTGGAATTAGTCCCAGAGGGGGAAAGGCATAGGCCAGTCGGAAGTCCCAGACCTGTGCCAACGCGTCTATCCCCTCTGAGCCTCTCTCTCGAGCAAGGGAAAAGAATCTCTTTACCCTTCTGTTCTTCCTGCGGGCAAAGAGATCTATCTCTGGAATGCCGAATTGCCGACTTACCAGGGAAAAGACCTCTGGGTTCAGTTCCCATTCCCCCTGCAGAATCGGCTGCCGACTGAGGTAGTCTGCCTCTACATTTAATGTCCCCTTTATGTGGACTGCGGAGATGGAAGGAACCCGACTTTCCGCCCAGGACAGGATCTCTGCAGATAGGGATAGGAGTGCTGTAGATCTGGTACCCCCCTGATGATTCAGGAACGCCACTGCCGTGGCATTGTCTGACAAGACCTGCAGCTCTTGGCCCCTGATCCTTCCCTCAAAAGCCTTTAGTGCTTCTCCTATCGCCAACAGCTCTCGAAAGTTGGAGGAGGCCCTTCTCTGTTCTGAATTCCAGGACCCCTGATCTATTAGTTCCTCTAGGTGGGCTCCCCACCCCCAGGAACTTGCGTCTGTAGTTAACCTGAGAGGCTGAAGTTGGCTCCAAAGGAGGCCCCCTTGAAGCCTCTAAAGGAAGGAGCCACCAGTGAAGGGAGTTCTTTACTTCGACCAGAATGGCTATCTCTATGTCCAGAGAGTCTCTTCTTCTGTCCCAAGAGGATAGAAGGAAGTGCTGGAGGGGCCTGGAGTGTAGCTGTGCCCAAGGAACTGCTGGGATAGCTGACGTCATTAGACCCAGAACTCTCATGATACCTCTGTAGGAGATGGTGCTTGCCTGTAACAGCGACCTGACTGCTGATATGAGGCCCTCTACCTTGCCCTGAGGTAGAATTAACTTTTGTTCTGAGGAGTCCACCAGGAACCCTAGATACAACCTTGTCTGAGCAGGAGTCAGTGAGGACTTTTCCCTGCTGACAATCCATCCCAGGTCTTCTAAGGTCTGCATTACTCTGGATAGATCCAGAAGTAGTTGATCCCGACTTAGACTGTAAATCAAAATGTCGTCCAGGTAGGGAATCAATGCCACTCCCTGGAGGTGCAAAAAAGCCACCACCTCGGCCATGACCTTTGTGAAGACTCTCGGACTGAATGCCAGTCCAAAGGGGAGGGCTGTGAACTGCCAGTGTTGCACCCCCTCTGGAGAGGCGATCGCAAATCTCAGGAAGCTTTGATGGCCCTGAAAAATGGGGACATGAAGGTAGGCGTCTTTTAAATCCAAGGTCACCATAAACACTTCTTTGAGGAGATGTCTCCTGAGGGAATAGACACTCTCCATGCGGAACTTCTTGTAATGAAGAAAAACATTGAGGTTCCTTAGATTTATAATAAGACGATACCTTCCTGAGGGTTTTGGTATCCCGAAAATGTGGGAATAAAACCCCTGACCCTGCTGGTCCACTGGAACAGGTATTATAACCTCCTGACTGGCCAGCTCTCTTATATTCTGAAGGATTCCTACCACCTTGCAGGGATCCCTGGGAAGGTAGGTCAAGAGAAACTTGGGGGGTGGAGGGGAGAGAAACTCCAATCTGTTACCCTCTCTTATGATCCGAAGTACATAGGGGCTTTGGGTGATCCTTTCCCACTGAGAGGCAAAGTGGGAAAGTCTGCCCCCTACCGGAAAGTCATTTGGGGGTCTTGTCAACTGACTTCTGGCTGGGAAAGAGAACGCCAGTTTTTTGTTTGTCTTTTCCTGCGCCCCAACGTCTATTAGGGGAGACCTTTTTCTCGGAGAAGCGATTCCTTGCCTGGGGGCCACGAAAAAAAAACGCTTCCTCTCTCTCCTCGGTTTGGTAGGAAATTTTTTCCCCTTCTCGGTAGATCTGGCTAGAGCCTGATCTAGGCCAGCACCAAAAAGGAGTGTCCCTTCAAAAGGGAGACCACATAGATGGGTCTTGGATGAGCTATCCCCATCCCAGGTTTTAACCCAGAGGGCTCGCCTGGCTGAGTTTAGTAAGGCACCTGTCTTAGCGGTTGTACGCACTGTCTCAACCGCAGCATCTGCTAAATATGCGACAGCATTCCCTATGACCTCCAGGGAATCCAGGACCTCCTTGGATTTGGAGGTTCGGGATACGTGGTCCATTAATTTACAGACCCACGTGTCGGCATTCCTTGCAATGCAAGCTGAGGCCAATGCGGGGCTCATAGCCGCAGCGTTAGCTTCCCAGGCTCTGCGTAAAATGGATTCAGCCCTGCGATCCATTTGATCCTTTAAGTTACCTGTATCTTCAAAGGAAAGATCCGACTGCTTAGAGACCTGTGCTAAGGAGGCGTCTAGTCTAGGAGTTTTGAAAAACTTTTCCTCATTCTCCTCAGAGAAGGGGCATCTACGCTTCCAGGTTTTATATTTCAGAAGCCTTCTTTCTGGTTCTTTCTATTCCCTTAAGATGACTTCCTTAAGGGCGGAATGTACCAGTAGGACCCTGGCCTGAGGTTTAATCAAGCCTCTATACATCCTATCCTGAGCGGACACCTGTGCAACAGGCTCCTGAATCTCTTCTGAGGCATAAATAGCTTTCAGAAGATCTTCCATGTCGTCGGCAGAAAATATATGTCTGCTAGACCTGGATTCCTCCCTCCCATCCTCCTCTTGGCTGTCCACCACCCCTTCATCTGAAAACTTCTGATTAGGAACTTCTAAATCACACTCTTTCTCTGAATCGTGGAGTAGTGGATACTTCAGTACCTCCGCCTGATAACTCCTAGAGGAGGTGGAGCTCTCCTGGGAAGAGGCATCCTTACTAGAGTGAGCCTCTGAATCCCTAGGCTTAAGGGTGGCCTGAAAAGACTTTAAGGTGGACAGCATCTCAGTTTACACAGTAAGGAATTCCTTCATTATCTGAGATGTCTCCTTCCCTGTCAACTTCTGTATGCATTTAAAACAGAAGGGCTTTGGATGTTCTGGGGGTAGCCTGTCATTTCAGTTCCCACATTGTTTAGAGCGGGCGGAGGATTTCACAGGACGGCTGGCAACCTCACAGGCAATAGCGTCGTCCCCTGAAAAAAACACACAGGCATACACTGTGAGAGTCGGAGGAGAAGAGTTGGGGTACCCTCCCCCTCTAAACCTCCAAAGGCCGGTTTGACTTACCCCCTGTGGTCTCTTCCATGGCCGCAGACCCTGCAGGTCTCTCCTTCTCATGTTCCATGCTACTTCCAATCTCTCCCTGGAGGTGCTGCATACAGGAACGCAGAGGAGACATGGGCGCCTGTTCCCTGTGGCTTATTATATCCTCTGTATGCTGGCTGCAACTCGCCACCGCCATCTTGCCGAAGACAGGACGTGATACTGGACCTGAGGTCATTTCCTGCTGCAGCCCTTCCCACTCCCTCCTCTTAGAGGAGGAAGTGATGTCATTTCCTGATCTTCAGGAAAATGGTGCTGAGCTACACTGAGCAAGGTCCCTGGAAGAAAAGCTCTCCATGTAGAGCTTCTTGCCGCGCGACCTCCCGTGAACGGTCGTTCCGGTCGGTGGACAGGCGGACGGACAAGCGGACGAACGGCAGCCCTGGCCAGACCCCAGAACGGGTCCCAGACTCACCTCCTGTGGTCTTGTAGCCAGTAGAAGGAAAACCACCAACTCCTGCAACTGCGCGGCCACCGCACAGGTAAGGAAGGGCAACAGGAAATTTGGCCCCTGAAGTTCTGGGTACACCACCGCACCCAGGGTTCTTCAGCACTCGGGGGGGCTCTTCCATGGAAAGAAGCACGGTTCTGCTGCCTCCCCCCCCCCCGAGACACGGATTGGGAAACCCCCCAGGAAGGATGAGAACCATCCGGCCGGACCCAGAGGCTTCCCAGGCATTTGGTCCGGCTCCCAGGGGGAGACCACCAGCCCCAGGCTTTTAGGTCAACAGAAAAATAACAAACGGTTTCACTGTGGGGAAACACAATCAAAAACTGAGGAGCATCGGGAGGGGCGGGGGCCTTTAACCTCTTGATTGATTGTGTTTCCTGTCAGGTGGACCAGTCATCTCTCAGGGTGCCATCCTGGAAGACGACTTGAGAAAAGAAAGAGAGAACTCACATAGTGTAAAACTGTAAAACTCCTTTATTAGTAATAAAATGATTGCACTTACAGGAAAAACAAAAACAGAATGGCATCTGACAAACATCCGAGCCGGCCGGCTCACTCGAACATACGCCTGTAACTTCCGGGACTACGCGCTGTGATTTTCCAGGTGGAAGGACTTTTCTATCTTACATCACTACTTTCTATGGTGTTTTTCAAGTTTAAAGTCACTGTTTTATATGAAGAAGAGACTTTTCCTATAATGTGATTTACTACACTACCAGCTTACTTCCCCTTGATTTATAACAACCTCCTCATGTACTCCATTTTAGATGTGATCCTTTTCTTATCTTGTGATGTGTTTATTGTACATGTTTTTAGAGTTACAAACACTGCTAAATATATCAATTTTACTCAGGAAAAATTCCCTCATAAACTTGGGGTGCGTGTTATACGCTGATAAATACGGTACTTTTTTTAAGCACCTTCTTGATTTGGCAATATTGTTCTGGCTCCCTAGTTTTTAGGTCAGACCAGCGCTTCCTCAATTGTTCTTTAGCCCATTTAATTCCAAATTTTTGCTCAATAGTGGTGACAACTGAGGACATTATTTTGTCCTTCCGCATATTGGGTCTGGTGTATGGTCCTTTTTTGCCATCATAGTCCTCCCTCCTCAATATGGCCACCATTTCCACCATCTCTTCAAAGGCCATGTTGGTGGCCTTATATCTCCTCCTGAATCTGGATGTTTGTGACTCCAGGCTTTCCTCCGCGCTAGTTCCAGATAATCTCTCCGCCATCTCTCCATATACTCCCACTGCGCAACAAAGAGTAAAGGGGCAGGGAAAAATCATCCTAAAGAACTTCAGGGGCGGGCGACGCAGGCGGAGCATGACACATGCGCAGTGTATATAAAGCTAGCACGCTGGCCTATGTATGTCCGAACGGAAGTAGCGAGCGTCATAAACGAAGTTAAAGATTTAAACGTGGGTGTGTGTTTTGTGTATGTGTTTGGTGTGTGTGTGTGTGTGTGTGTGTGTGTATGTGTATGTGTTTGGTGTGTGTGTGTGTGTGTGTATGTTTGTGTATGCACCCTATATTCTGTACAAAATACTGGGAGTTTGGACTTAATTACAGTTTTTATCTTGTGTCTTGTCTTTCAGATAAAATGAATCCCTTTAAGGAGGAGGATTTTTTTAGTCATTTTATTGACCTCTATCAAGAGAACCGAAACCTGTGGGAGGTCAAGCACCCCTTGTATAGGCAGGCAACACTGGGGAGACTTCTGGAGTTTCTAAAGACTCGAGTCCCCAAGGCAGACATTAAGTTAGTGGAAAATAGAATTGGGATCTTGCGGAATATGTACAGTCAGGAACACAAGAAGATACAGGATTTCCTCAAATCAGGAGCAGCAGCAGACAAGGTTTATGTCCACAACCTGTGGTACTACCCCAAACTAAGATTTCTAGATGACCAGACAGATGCAAGGCAATCGCTTTCGACCCTTCCCTCCACCCCAGCTGAGGCGTCCCAGGAAGAACCGGGCCATATCATCCTTGATGAAGTGGATGCGCCCAGTTGCAGCCAGGTATACTTTTTTGGTTAATTTTGGATTGTGTAAATATTAATGATGTAAACTAAAATGTTTGAATTGCTTACAAATCAATGATTTAATTGCAATTATTATTATGTATACATATCACTAGACAGTAGTGGCCAAAAATGTACTTCAAAGATTGGTGAACAGCTAGAAAAAATGGTGGGGTCAAAATAATAGCCTTTTCTATTTGTTTATAATTATATTTGCAAGTCATGAGCTGAAAATTGTGTGTGATTGAGGAAGCAAAAATTACAACTATGGGGGGCGCATACGCGGGATTGCGGGAGATGGCTGCTTAATCTCTGCACTCCGTGCCACTGTCCGCTACATCTTTGGCTGACAGAGCACTATCACCCTGCTACCACAAACCAGTAAGCCTCCGGGATAGCAGACACCGCCAGGCACCCACGGGCATGTACCGCTCGCAGAAGAGTAAAGCAAAACTCTCCAAACAGCCCAAGGCAGTTACCACGGTGGGAAAGGGCAAGATGGCGCCCGATCCTCCGGAGCCTGATGACACCAAGAGGCTGTCAGCAGCAGGTCCAGCTTCCCCTTCGGATAGCTTGCAGCAGTACCCCTCAGACCTGGTAAGCCCTGATCAACATGACTCTGATGATATGCTAGAAAAGTTCTGCTCCATTGTGAGGAATGAAATTTCCATAGCCTAACATAAGCTTTCCTCTGACCTCATGCGGGGCCTTAAAGAGCTAGGCCACCGCACAAATCAACTTGAACAGCGTATGGACCTAACCACTACAGTGCCATGAGGAAGAGGTTGATAAACTCAATGCTGAACTGGACAGCTTACGTGACAAGTTAGAGGACTCCGAGAATAGGGCCTGCAGGGATAACCTTAGGATCCGTGGGTTACCTGAAGTCATAACTGACTTGCAAGGCATGGCCACGGCATTCTTCCAGGAGTTGGCCCCTGAGATTCCGCTGGAACGCCTTGAATTTGACCGTATTCATAGATCTCTAGCACCCAAAGCCACAGAGGGACCACCCAGGGACGTCATTATAAAGTTCCATTTTTACCGCACTAAAGAAAGACTCTTACAGGCGGCGAGAGAATGCCCAGAGATCTCCTTTCAAAACCACTCTCTCCAATTGTTTGCGGATCTCTTCCCAGTTACTATTGCCAAAATAAGGAACATGAAACCCTATCTCCAAATCCTGCAAGCCAGTGGCATTAAGTACAAATGGGGGTTCCCCTTTAAACTTTCTTTTTCTTATCAAGGTCGTCATGTTCAAGCATCCTCCTTGCCCGATTTGAAACGCCACTTTCAGAATCTTCACCTGGAACTCCCTTCTTCCCCAGAAGGCCCGTCCTCATCGTCTTCGCGCCCACGGATAACTCAGCCCCCCCCCGCAAATCCTTGCAGGCATCCCAACAAAGCTCCCAGGCTCTTCGTTCACTTCAAGCTCAACGTTTCCAGGATGTCCCCAATGGATGAGGAACTGAACTTCCGTATGCTCGGGGTTTCCACTTCAACACGGGCCTGTGGTATCTCTCATGTTTTTTTTTTTTCTACATTTATTGTCTATTCGACCAAGTTTCTAATGTTCGATCTCATTTTCTAACAGTCTCGGGGAGGCTCTCTGGAGCCGCACCACTTGTATCAAACTTTTACGGTTTTTTTTTTCCTCTCTACTGTTTTTGACTATGTATTGGATTCTTGTTTTATACATCAGTATGGCCGGCTTGGCCGACCATGGGTCTGCCACCCTAGGAATGGGGGCGGCCGGGGTGGAGTGTGACCTGTGGCTGGGGAGCTGGCTGATGCCTTGGAGACATTGCTGATCGACTTTCACCTATGCGGGCTGGGGACGTGCTCGGTGTCCATTTAGGGCTATTGGGTGTGCCCTCGTCCTTTAGGGCCTTCATGGATGGTTCCAGCCATGCTCACTATTGTTTAATTATGTTGATTGTTATGGTTTAATACAACAGTTAGTTCTTAAGCAATTGGTACAAGTGATTGAGCCTACTCGATTTCCGGGCTGATTCCCCCCCCACCCCCCCCGAGGACCCTCCCTGTGTTCCCAGTAAGTCCTGGAGGGGACCTAACCAATTCTTTGCCTAGTCTAGAAACTATTGTTTCTTCTTTAATAGCTTGTGACTGATATTATACGTTACATTAAGTGCTCTTTTTTTTTTTTTTTTTCAAATAACGTTTTTATTATTATTTAGTTTTTGCAGTACATTATGTATTAACAAGTGGTAAATGTAACAGTAGTACAAAAATGCAGTTTTTCCGTATAGAGTGCTGGTATTCAATTGCTATGTTCCAATATTTAAACTTTGCAAAGTGCCAACTAAGCGTCATCGTCTGTCATTTAATATATCTATTGGCAAGTTTATAACTTTAATGTGGTTGCAGAATCATAACCTAGTTCTCTGTAACTTATAGAAATCACAGGTGTACATGGTATAGAAGAGTAGAAGGGGATAGTAGGAAAAGAGGAAAGTAGAAGGGGGGGGGGTATAGTAGGTATATCAACGGTGGTGTTACCTGGTCATGGTGGGTCCTCCCGGAGGTGCCATAGCTCCCAGACCCTGTTATGTGCTTCCAGTCTATCTTGTAGTCTGGCCGTCATCTTCTCCATCACCTCTATATCCTTTATTCTAGCATATAGATCCTCAGCAGGGGGGGGGGGGGGGATTGTTTCCAGTGTAGTGCTATAAGGCATCTTGCCGCCGTTAGTATGTGGCGTACCAACTTTTTATATGGAGTGGGAAGTTTAAGTGGCGATAGGCCCAATAGGAAGAATTTTGGGGACGCCTGGACCTGCGTGTCCAGGAGGCGTGCTAGTAATTGTTCGACTGTGGACCAGTAGGAAGTTAACAGTGGGCAGCTCCAGTATATATGTATGAAGGTGTCCCTTGCTCCCTGGCATCTCCAACATCTATCGGAACTATTGGGGAAAATGGCATGGAGAACCTCTGGGGTCATGTACCACAACAAGAGGATTTTATAAGAATTTTCTTTGCATAAAGAACATAGTGAGCTCTTTGCTGTTTGATTCCATATGATCTGCCATTGTGAAATAGGGAGTTCCTCACCGAGGATCCCCTCCCATTTAGTCATATACAGGTGTTTACCCTGGCCATCCTCAGAGAAGACATTCAGGATCTTGTATATGCTCGATATAAGCCCCTTCTGGTTGTTACCTGCCAGGATAGTAGTTTCGAACGGTGATGGTGGTGAGAATTGTAGGGTGGGTGTTATAGTAAGTGCATAATGCCGAATTTGTAAATACCCGTAAAATGCCTGTCTGGGGAGGTCATGTTTGTTTTGTAGAACGGCAATAGTTTCCTAGTCCTGGGGTCCACCAGGTTCCCAAAGTGGAAAAAATTCCGGGACGTCCAAGGATGTGACATTTGGCAAGTTAGACTATCTGGCACTTTGGGGTTACAGATGAAAGAGGTCAGAAGCGATTTATCTGATGAAAGATCATGTTTAGGGGCCAGAGTGCGCCACGTCCGTCTAAAATGGGACATGGGACCCAGCATACGTTCAGGGGCTACGTCCGCATTCGCACTCCACAACAGATTATTTGGATGTATGGGAGCAAGCCATAATTTTTCAATTTTTGTCCATTTGTTGTAAGATTTGTGGGTGTACCAGGAGGCTATTGCTCGCAATTGAGCTGCGTAATAATATTTAGTAATATTAGGGAATGCTAGTCCTCCTTCATTGCGAGACGCCATCAGCACCGATCTCGGAACCTTGTGTCTTTTGTAATTCCATGTATAGTGAAGTAGGTCGGATTGGAGTTTTTTCAGTTGGGAAATCTGAATTGGTATGGGTAGTGTTTGGAAGAGGTATAGAAGCCTCGGGAGGATAGTCAGTTTTATTGAAGCTATTCGGCCTAGTAGTGAGATGTGGTGTTTTTTTCCATTGAGTCAGTGAGGATCTTATGGATCGGAACAGTGGTGGAAAGTTTTCTTGGTAAAGAGTATTGAATTTAGGTGTGATATATGTACCCAGATACTTCAGGGAAGTCGTCTTCCATGTGAATGGAAAGTTGGATTTTAAGAGTGAGATCTCCGTGGGAGGGATATTGATGGGAAGGGCCTCCGATTTTGATGCGTTTATCTTATACCCTGAGAGAGCACAAAAGCGATCTAGTTCTGTTTGCAAAATCGGGAGAGTAATATGAGGTTTAGTTAATGTGAGTATGATATCGTCCGCGAAGAGGGAGATTTTAAACTCCCTTCCTCTAACCGATATTCCCCGTATACCCGGATTACTCCTAATGGATGCGGCAAGGGGTTCAACGCATAGTGCAAATAGCAGGGGCGAAAGTGGGCACCCCTGCCTGGTCCCATTCGCTACTGAAAATGCCGGGGATAGTGCAAAGGGGGTCCTGACTTGGGATGACGGGCAGGTGTATAAATGCCTGATTGCTTGTAAGAAGGGGCCCTGAAATCCCATGAATTGTAAGGTGGCAAAAAGAAAAGGCCATCCCAGGCGATCAAACGCTTTTTCTGCGTCTAAGCTTAGCAGCAAGGCTGCCTGGTGTTCTCTATTCGCCACCTCCACTAGATCTATAACCTTTCTGGTATTGTCGCCGGCCTGTCGCAGTGGGACGAACCCCACCTGGTCTTTATGGACCAAGGAGGGGAGAATCTGGTTAAGGCGGTTGGAGAGTAGTTTGGTGAAAATTTTAAGGTCAGAATTCAGTAATGCAATGAGTCTGTAACTTGCGCAGAGGGAAGGGTCTTTGTCCGGTTTAGGAATTAAAGTTATAAAAGAACGTTGCATGTCTGGAGGTATGGGGGCATCATGAAGAAAAGGTATGGAAGACCTTGCGCATATGTGGAAGCAGTATGGGGAGAAACGTCTTGTAGTATTCGTATGGGAATCCGTCTGGTCCCAGGGCTTTATGAGATGGGAGGGACTTAACGGTCATTTCTATTTCCTCATCTGTAATCTGCGTGTTCAATGTCAACAGGTCAGAGGGTGTTAAGTGGGGAATTCCACTGCGTTCCCAGTATTCTCGCATTTTGTGGGATAAGTCTGGCGAAGAGGGATTACTAGGTATATCTGGGTTATTGTATAAGTGTTTATAGAAGTCTGCAAAGACATGAGCAATCTCTTTAGGATGGGAGACTATGTGCCCCGATGTGTTTTTGATCTGATGTGGTGTCTGCATGTGAAATTTGTCACGTAATTTGTTAGCTAAGAGGGAGTGCGCTTTGTTTCCCTTGTCGTAGAATAATTGCTTCAGTCTTGTCAGTGCTTTTTCTACCTGGCCTAGGGCGAATTCCTTTAAAATTGAGCGAAGTCTAACAACCTTCCGAAGGATGGGTATGGAGGGGGTAATTTGGAGTTTACGTTCGGCCAACCTAAGATCCTGTTCAGTTTTTGTCTTTGTAGCTAGGGAGTCTTTCTGCATTGCGAAAGATAAAGCTATGCATTTACTGCGTAGAACCGCCTTATGGGCTTCCCAGAGGGTGGTCAGCGATATATCTGGGGTGGTATTTTCTATGAAGTAATGTTTTAGGGTGGTATGTAGTTCAACTTGGGAGGGAAGATGTTGAAGAAGAAATGTGTTAAGCCTCCAGTTATAGGATTTACGGTTGGGGTTATCTAATTCTAGTTCTAGTAGAATAGGGGCGTGATCCGACCATGAGATAGGGAATATTTGGGCTGTTCGTGTAAGTTTAAGTGTATGATTGTTAACAAAGAAGTAGTCTATGCGGGAGTGTGTGCGGTGGGGGGCGGAATAGAATGTGTACTGCCGATCACCTGGGTGAAGGACCCTCCAAGCATCAAAGAGCGCATATCGTCTGGAGATTTGTTGAAACAATCTTTTTAAGTAGTATGGCCACTCCTGCTTTTTTTTGAGAACTAGATGAGAGATACACCTGTGGAAAATATCTGGAAGCGAATGCGAACGAGCCCTCTTTATTGAAATGTGTCTCTTGTACTAGTGTAATATCAGCTCCTGATTGTCTGAACTCCCGCAGTGCCAGATGCCTTTTTCTGTTAGAGTTCAGGCCATGGACATTTAAGGATAGTAACTTTGCCATCTATTTACGTGTGGACAGGTGTATGTTTGCTTACCCAGTGATGATGCACCAGGGTCTGAGGTCAAAAATCCGGAGCCGGCACCCCCCGGGAGGAGACCAGGACCGTTCACCCGCACCGCTGCATGAACTTGACTCCTACGAAGAGGGAAAGAGGAGGAAAAGAGTTGTGGAAGAAAAAGATGATTAAGTAAAACCAAGTGGTAACAGAACGCACACATTATCAAACTATAAATGGCCAATAGGCCTAGGTTACATGGAGTCTCAAGTGTCCGTCCGCTGCCAGTCTGAGTGGGGTGGCAGGGAGGGGTCACCAGGGGTTCCGCAGCCAATGAGGTGGTATAAAACACTTATATAAATCCCTGAACTAAAAATCAGGAGGGGGGGTGGGAAGTGAACGGTAGAACGTCCGCTCTTTCGGAGCTTAACCATAGCAAGCCCTTAGTAGCAGTGTAAACTGTGGCTTAGGGGCAATTTGGGGGGTACTGAACTAGTATGTTTGACCAATTTTTGAGTCCCGAGCAGGAAAAGTCATTATGACAGTGTAGTCACATCCTGTAAGAAGGTGTGGACTATATTAGGACAATAATACTGATCAGTTCCTGTGTTTGGCAGGCTTGCGGGGTGCTTCTGGGTTTCGGGGCCGGTTAGAGGAGGGTACTTTCTGCCAGACTGTAGGCGGTGACGGGGGAATGGCCACTAAGTCCCATTCTGGTAGCTGTGGGGGTTGAATCTCCAGGGTGTTGCAGAATACACAGAGGTCTTCTGGGTATCTCAACACAGCGGAAGTTCCCTGTTGTTTTGCAGTGAGAGTGAAGGGGAAACCCCATCTGTAAGGAATTGCTTTGGATTGCAGTATTTGCAGTAAAGGTTGCAGTAGTCTGCGCTTTTGCAGGGTGATCCAGGACAGATCAGGGTACAGCTGTATTTGGGCTCCCTCGAAGATGATTTTACGTGCGATGCGGGCTTGTCTCATGATAGACTCTTTGAGAGGATAGGAAGTAATTCTGCATATAACATCTCTCAGGTTCGATGCAGGTCCTTTGGGTCGCGGGGCCCGGTGGGCTCTGTCCATTTCTATGTGTTTCGCAGGGGGTTCGCCCAATAAATTGTTAAAGATAGATTGCAGGGTAATTTGCAGGTCTTCGTTGCCCTCTGGTTCTGGGATACCTCTCACTCGGATATTGTTGCGGCGCCCCCTATTGTCCAAGTCTTCTATGTGCCTTTGCATGTCTGAGGAGAGATCGATGCTCCGCTCCTTGCAGCTGTGTTCTGTGGACTGCTATTTTAGTTTCTTGGATCCCTTCTTCTGCCATTTCCACTCTATCCGCTAGATGTTTAAGTCCCGTTTGAAGAACCTGGATTTCTGTGCGACAGGTTGATTTTACATCCTCTATGAGTTGTTTAAAGTCCTCTTTGGTGGGCATCGCCTGGAAATATGTGTGCCATGGAGATGGCATATGTTGGTCTTGTATAGGGCCCAAATGATAGCTTGGTGAGGCTGGGGCTGGAGGTGGAGAGTGTGGGCTAAGCGATCCTGCTTCAGATGTTCGGTGTGACCCGGGTGCTGGGGGTTCCCATGGCTCAGACCACATTAAGGCCTGTGGTAGCTGGGGGGGGTCTCTCATGATGGGTGTCTGTAGAGGAGCATGGAGGGGTGCTGGCTTTTTGTGCATACGTGGGGTTAATGGAAGGCAGCCGTTTAGAGACACTAGTGTCCCTGGATCTAGAGAGTCTTTGCGTCTTAGGTGGGGGGGAGGATGCTGCCATGGCCCACAGTGTCCCATCCTCCTCTCCCTGCACATGATGCAGCTCCACTGGGGGATGAGCAGGGCCTGGTAGTGGAGGAAAGTCCTGAGATAGGGCCGAGGGTGTTGGGGAAAGAGATGTCTGTTCCTGGAGATAGGGGTCTGAAGCCGCCCTTAACAGCCTCGGAAATGCCGCCGAGCACTGGGTATAGTGCTGTGAAGGGATGGGCGGCTCGGATGGCTGCGGCGCACGTGTCTGCCAGGCCTGGGGATCGGGGAGGGTGGATGGACTCACCGCTCCCGTATGTGTGGCTGAGGATGCCGGACCCATCGCCGCTGAAGAGGGATCCATAAGGCATCGCTGCTGTGTGATCTGTGGCGGCTGATCCCGTGGAGACATCCATCCTCCATGTGCCTGTGTGATCGGCGCCATCTTGTCTCCTCCGGCCGGAGTGCCCTCTGACTGCAGAAAGAAGGTACGGAGGTCTGCGGAGGGGGTTGGGATGTGCCCCTGTATTTTGAGGATCGAGTGGTCCGCGATCTGCCCATGTGGGTGTTGTTGTTTGTCCCCAAAAGTGCCTATATTGCTGCGGGCTGCTGGAGCTAAGAGATCAAGCGTCCATCGAGGTCGGCTTCCGGTCACGCCCCCCAAGTGCTCATTTCTTATGCATTTCTGTTTTATGGTTTTACTGACTAAATAGACCGAAGAGGTCCACTGGACCACTGCGCCCCCACAGTGTCGCCACTTGTCTAGGACTATGGTCTTAGCCAACCACCGACCTATTGGTGGGCCCCCGGACCCACGACTAGTTGCACTAACATTTTGTTTGCAAATAACTTACCGAGATTTTCTCGGCTTTACTGGGCTCACCTTTTTCTCTTTCTTCTGCTACTTACCTTTTCCTTCCCCACAACCTCCCTTCTCTTCATTCTCCCCAAAGTCTGTGGGGGTTGCGTCCAGAGCCACAGATATGCCTTTAATTATTTTTCCACCATGACACTACATTGGTTGTCTTTAAATGTTCAAGGTATGAACTCTCCGCCAAAAAGGGTGAAAATATTTAAATATCTAAAAAAGGCAGCATGTTGACGTAACATGCACACAGGAAACTCATTTTTCCTCCACCTCTAGCCCCAAGTACTTTGACGCCCAATATCCCCAGGTATTTTTGGCTAATGGCCCGACCAAACAGAGGGGAGTTTTGATAGCTTTTCATAAATCCGTCCCTTTTAATTGTGTTAAAAAAATAGCTGACCCCGATGGCAGATACCTTCTGCTTGTGGGAACTATTTAGGATGCAGAAGTAACCATAATGTCCTACTATGCTCCTAATTCTAACCCATGACCCTTCCTGTCACACATCTGCTCCCTTTTGATGTCCCACCAAAAGGGAGCCTGCTCTTAGCAGGAGACTCAAATGTCGCCCTTGACCCAGTACTGGATAAATACCCTTCAGTGTTCATCCTTGCGGCCCCTTGGACAGACCATGGCCCCCTTTTGGTGGTCTGATGATCCTTAATGCATAATCCTCAACATTCTTCATGGATTATGAATGACTCGCTTTTATCTCTGCCAGACGCTTGGGAGGATCTTATAAAAGCTTCCGTAGAGTACTTTCGCCTTAATTCTACCTCTGTCTCCTCCCGGTGACTCTCTGGAGGGCCTACAAGGCCCTGCTCAGGAGTCATATTATACAAATATCATTGAAACGAAAAAAGGAAAGACAAAAGCTGCAGACGGCATTGGAATCCCGGTTGGACTCCATCTCTGCAGCTTTTAAACAACTTCCCACACCTGCTAATCGTAAGCTTTTGGACCAGGCTTGCACAGAATTAGACCTATGTCTCACTGATCAGGCAGAACACGCATTGCGTTGGTCTGGACAGCACTGGTATATTAAAGCAAACAAACCAAATGTGATGCTGGCCAAGAGATTACACACCTTTAACCCCAAACCCTCCCCTATCACCCTACGCACTCAACATAATATACTTACTAGCAACCCGATTCGTATACTGGATGAGTTCAGTCATAGACTTACCAAATTGTACTTTGCCCAAGATCTTGCTAGCGAACAGGATAGGACAGATTTTTTTGCAGCGCATGCTGACGACTAATATAGTGATGTTACCGAAGCCTGACCGTGACCATTCCTCTTGAGCCAATTTCCAACCCATATCATTAATTATTGTTGATTTGAAGATCCTCAGCAAAATTCTGGCCAACCGGTTGAACTCTTTCCTTCCCCGCTTAATAAAAAAAGACCAGGGAGATTTTATCCCATTGAGACAGGCAGGTGATGCCATTAGGAAAATCATTCAATTACAGCACTTAACAACAAGGAGAGGGGCGCCTCTGAGTATATATCATAAATACATTTTATTAAAACAGCAATATCCGCTCACATAAAAGTTGGAAGAGTTGCATTCAGGTCTGTTGGCTGGGCTGAAGAGATGCGGTGGAACTACAGGTCACAGCGGTTCCTGCAGGGCATGCCAAATCCAGAAGAGGAAAGATGAACTGGTGCAGCCGGGTGCAGTCTCTTCCAGTTAGCAGTCCAACGCAAATCCTGCTGTACTAGGAGCCAGATGGTGTCCTGGATACAAGGATAAGGGTTCCAAGTGGGGGGAGAGAGAGATGTATGGGACGCCAGAGCAGCCGTTCAGCCGTGCTGCTGCTCTCCGCTGGATGGTGAAAGCCTCTGAGATGGAACACGGCCGGCCGTGCAGAGGATCACAAACGAGGCTTGGGGAGCAAATACAGCATGGCGCCCGGTGATGACGTCACACGTATGCGACGCGTTTCAGAATAGGCTTGCCATTGGTGGACGAATGGTCGCATTCCTTTCTCAAGCAGATGCTTCTAGAAATGCCTCTGTGGGCCACTATTGATCTAATTGACTCTCACCCTATCCCTATTTCTTCTGTACCCTGGCTACCCCCCTCAAAACGCCCACATGGGTTTGGCCCATGTATGACTCACTCCCTCCGTATATGGGATTCTGTTAAATATTCAGCAGGATTACTATCCCCCATCTACCATTGCTGCGTCTCATTCGCTGCCCTTTATTCCCCCTCCCAGCTGCGAGAACCCTAAACAATTCTCTTGGTGGGTGGATAATGGCTTCACGGATGTTCATTCTCTGTTTACCCCCACGAGAATACTTACGTTTGAGGCCCTTAGATCCATGATATTCCCCAGAGAGCATTATAGTTACCTTCAAATCAGACATTTCCTCCATTGACTTATAAGGGCTCAACCTACCCCATACACTTTGACCCCCTTTGAAAGTATTTGCAGGGCCCGACCTCACTCTTCAGGATTAATATCCTTAATCTATTCCTCTATCATCTCCTCTAGGAAGCCCCCAGTGAGAACATATCATCTCCAATGGGAGAAAGACCTGGGTAAAAATTTAGATCCGGAGGACTGGCAGATCATGACAGTATCCCTTATAAGGAGCTCCAGGAATGTCCTCACTCTGGAGAATGCATACAAAGTCTTTTACAGATGGTATTATACACCAGCCAGGATAGCTCGTTTTATTCCTTCCTACTCCTCTAATTGCATACTTGAGGGGATGCGTACTTGAGGGAACAATGGCCCACATTTGGTGGACATGTCCTAAGGTTTGCAGACTATGGGTCAGGGTCTATTCCCTTCTATGTAACATGCTCCATACCAACCTTAAAAGGGACCCTTACGAAGCCCTTTTATGTAAACCTATCCTTGAACTTCTCCGCTCGGAACGCCAATTAGCTCAGCACCTTTTCAACGCCACTAAGTTAACCATTGCGAGGGCATGGAAAACCCCTATACTCAGTTTTGAGGCAGTTAAAAACCGCATGAATGATATAATGATTAACGAGAAGCTGACATCCCTCACCTCTGACACCCATGACAAATTCCTCAGGGTTTGGCAGCCATGGATAGCAAACAATCAACCCTCCAGGTTCAATACTCAACTTCTCTCAATCTAGTGGCCTCTGGATGCACCCCCCACCTGACAGACCCCCCCCTCCTTTCCTCCCTCCTTCGTTTCTTCTTTTTCCTGTAGGTCCTCCCTCTATGCCTTGTAGTATTCCCATTTTCTACCTTTTTCTGTGTACTTTTTTCTGAGACTCCTGATTTCATGGAGTCGATTTAGCGACGATGGTTACAGTGAAGCAGGACACCTAAAACAAGGAGATTACACAAAGTAAATCAAGAATTATTTTTCTCTGTTCCACATGATCGTTCTGCAGTAAATTTCTGAAAGTATGTACCCCCTTTTTGTTTTTAATTTTTTTAATTTTTTTTTTTATTTATTTTTTTTGTGTTGCTTGGAGCTCTTGACCTTTTAAACAGCATGGTCTTTTATTATGATGCACTGCTAATTTTTTGCCCCTTTTTTTTTCTCTCTGTTTTCTCCTTTTTACCTTTTATTCCCTTTTTGTATCAATGACTATTATACCATGTATATAGTGCCCTGTTATTGGGATTCTCCTCTTCATCATATGTTTGATGTATCCATCGCACTACTGCACTAATCTGTTGTGACTACTTTTCCATCAATAAAATATTTGTAAAAGAAAAATTATGTCCCTTTTTTTATACACAGGATGAGCTCAGCCAGGAGGAGGCCATGCCCAGTGGTAGGTGGGAGGAGGCCATGCCCAGTGGCAGGCAGGAGGTGGCTGGGCCCCGTAGAAGCCTCACCGAATGCCAGGTGCCTCCCCTCCGCATTACCACCAATAGGCCCAGGAAGATGACCCGAACAGAGGAGGGATCACTTGCCCTCATTCGGGAAGCCAGCCAAATGCTGAGTAACCCCCCAATGCTGAAGAGGCCTATGGTACTTATTTGGCCACCAGATTGATGGAACTTGAGAAGGGGCAACGCCTCCTCTGTGAGGGGATTTTTTATGAGGCCCTTCAGAAGGGGTTGAGGGGCCAGCTTACTCAAACAAGCCATATTTCGGATGAAGCCCCTCCTGCTCCTCCTCCTGCCACAAGAACACCACCAAAGGCACAGCCTCCAAGGAAGGCTACAGAGAAGCGTGGAGGGAAGGCTGCAGGGCAGCGTGCAGGGAAGGCTCCATGGAAGATTCGAAAGTGATTGCCTGGCTTCAGTCTGGTCTGACAGAATATGCAGATTGTGCTCCCTATTCTATGGACTCCGCAAGATCCCAATTTTGATTTCCACTGACTTGATGTGTGCCCTGGGGGACAAAAGGCTTCACAAATTCCAAAAGTGTCTCCACTGTTGCCTTCCTCATTTATGTTTTTCCCAGAATAAATGGCTATTTTATTTACCTAAAATTATTTACTATGTGTTTTTATTCAAAAATGACATTTTGTTTGTGAGTAAGCAGGTAGATGTCAAAAAGACTATGGGGGTTATTTACAAAAGGCAAAATCATTTTGCAATTCAAGTGCAAACTACAAGTGCAAATTGCACTTTAAATTGCACTGCAAGTGCCCTTTTTGGATGTGCAGGCGCTGTAAATCTGAGGGGAAGATCTGAAATGAGGGGAAGCTCTGCTGATTTTATCATCCAATCATGTGCAAGCTAAAATGATTTTTTTTTGGTTTCCTTACATGTGCCCCTCGGATCCACAGCGACTGCACTTCCAAGTGCTCTTTCAGTGCAATTTCAAGTGCACTTTGCACTTGTAGTGCTAAATTAATTTGCCTTTTGAAAATAACCCCCCTCTGTCAAATTAACAAGGGACACCAACCTCATTAAAGTTCATAAACAATACAAGATAATAATGTTATTGTGGTAACTTGAAACGCCTAAATAAAATTAAACATTTAAATCAATAGATTTTTGATAATTTTTCACAAATTGTAAAATATATATTGTTGAAATATAAAAGGTAAAACGATGAGTCAAATAAATAATTTGCTACATTTATGGAGATCTGGCTTTTAAAAACTATAATATTAGTCATGACATGAGGATAAATAATGAAGAAAGTAGTTTGTGAGAACTCTGTGTGAATATAAGCAGAAAAACAACTTCATTCTTCTCGCATTATAAAGAAGAAAAGAATGTGCTGTATTAAAAGATCACAGAATTAGCAGCGTGAGGAATGTGCTAGCTTCAATACGAAGGCTAGTTTTACCAGACCGAGTGCTTCCGTCTTGTACTTGCTTCAGAGCATGGGTTAGTTTTGGTCCGTCGGACTAGCACACAGACGAACAGTTTGTACGCTAGAAAGCCGAGTCCGTCTGAAAGATTTGAAACATGTTTCATTTCTAGGTCCGTCGAACTTTTGGGAAAAAAAAATCAGCTGGAGTCCACACACGATCGACTTATCCGACGGAGTCCTGTCCACCGGACCAAGTCTGCCGGAAAGTCCGCTCGTGTGTACGCGGCATAAGAAGCAGATGGTAGATAGGTCTTGAGACAGAAGTTCACAATGTGATCTGGTAGGGGCCAAGGGGAGTCTGCCAGGAGCTGGAGTGTAGTACCAAACCCTCCTGGGCCAGTTTGGTGCCACAAGAATCACAGGAATTCCCTCTGACTTGTGGAAGGAGTCTCAGTGAGGTAAAGTATAGCTGTGGTAAAATTTATCCCACTGTTCTCCCTTGTGACAAAGGTCCTGAAACACCTCCAGGTGAAGGGACGTCTCTTTTTAACCCAGAAGCTGGCAACTGATTAAATAGACCTGACAATTTTCTACACCCAGAATATGTACTGTGGTCAGGAACACAATGTGGTGCTGACTAGACTCCTTGTGCCTCCTTGATGGTGAAGGCTGTGGCTTTGTCTGACATGAACCCGCGCTTGAAGTTCCAGAATCTATGATGTACAATGTTGGAAGGACAGCTTTGAGCTGTAAAATGTTTATTAGAATTTTGGATTCCTCCACCGACCAGGTTTCTTGAACATCAACACTTCAAGGACACTTTCCCATTTCAACAGACTGGCATCCATCATGAGAATCTCCCAAATCTTTAGAGGAAATATATTCCCTGACTCCCTGGCTTGGGGTAGAAAGTGGGCACAAAGTACTGAGTAAAATTGGGATTAGAGAACACCAAGAAACCTTATAAAGAAACATCATGGACTTAAAAAACTGAAGATGGTTAAAATGAATTAGTGCAAAAAACTACCACTGATGCAAACATTAAAAATGACAACATTGTCAAACATCTCAGAGACCTGCTGGCAGCACACCTCATACACCCACCACATACAGTTCACACTGCAATAAGTCTATAGGGATACACAGGCCAGGCTCTTCCACAGTCAGTGGGGTAAGAGAGGATCAGATTATTCAAATGGTAAAGCCACTCCATCCACAGAGACCAAAACCCTGAAAATCTTCCATTCAAAGGGTGTAGCCAATCCACATAGAGTGCCACTGAGAATGAATGTTTAATTAAACAGCAAATGAGGGTAATGCAGGCAAGATGGGGAGATAAGTGTGGGATGGAAATGGGAGTAGCTGGCTGTATCATCAATAGGGTTTATGGATAAACAGCAGAGTCAGTCACACAAGTTGGTAGAAGTCAGCCCCACATCAGGAGATTAACAGCCAGATGTCGCTGGAGAGATATATCTATCTATCTATCTATCTATCTATCTATCTATCTATCTATCTATCTATCTATCTATCTATCTATCTATCTATCTATCTATCTATATATCTATATATATATATATAGCCTATTCTAGCCTATAGCTATATATAGCTATTCTTTATATAGGCTATTCTAGCAAATCCCTAAACTAATTTCCTGTAGTATGAGCAAAACCCCAGGAATGACCTAAGCTCAGTCACATTGATAGGCCTTGGCCAGGAAATGACAGCTTTCAACTTCTGTGGGTCAGTAGCCACTCCAGCAGAAACATGGCCGAGGTAATTAACTGAAGGCTGGTAAAACTGACATTTTTCCAGGGACAGCTTCAACCCCTCATAATGGAGTCTCCTCAGAACCTTCTCCAGATGCTCTTCAGAATTTTGCCAAAGATGATAATATCGTATAGATACACCAACACCTCAATTAGATTTATATCCCCTACTGTCTTCTCTGTCAGTCTCTGGAACGTTGTTGGGGCACCTAACAACAGACCTTGAGGCATCCTATCAAACTCGAAGAACCCTACTGGGGTGATAAAAATTGACAGTTACTTACCGATAACTGTTTTTCTAGGATATCTTCCAGGACGGCACACCTGAGATGAGAGGCTCCTCCCTACAGGAAACACAATCAATCGACAGCTGTTTTAAGTCCCCACCCTTCCCCTTGATCCTCAGTTTGTAGAGAAGTAACTCCTGAACCTGGTTCACAAGGGAAATCATTCCTCATAAGGTACTCACCTTCTAGTGTTCTACCATTTTCCCTCCTCCAACGGGCGGGAAGTAGGCCTGCCGTCCTGGAAGATATCCTAGAAAAACAGTTATCGGTAAGTAACTGTCAATTTTCTCTAGTCATCTTCCAGGACGGCACACCTGAGAGGATAATCAAGTACCTCAGGCCTACCTTAGGGTGGGACCACTGCAAGACCCTCTTGGCGAACCTTGGTTCTGCAGTGAGTTTTACCTCCACTCCATATGCTTGATGAAGGTATTATAGCTGGATCATGCGGCTGGTCTGCAGGTCTACTCCACCGATGTCCCTGCCTTCTCTGCTTCGGATGCAGGACCTAGGTGGAGTGGGCTCTTAAAGATGGAATCAGAAAACATGTTAAACTTGTAGGTTATCAATGTTGCCTGTCTCACACATCTAACAACCATGGCCTATTGTGCCTGTAGGTGCTACTTGGAACCCTTAAAGATTAATCAGAGACCTGTGTTGTAAGACAAGGACACTAATTGATCACTAAGAGGGCCTGTCTTAACACTACCCTGTTCAGGGAATTAAAACTGCAAAAAAAGGTGGGCCCCTAACAGACAACCTTTTTTGTTCATTTTTATCTTTACATCAGCAAAGACTAAAGGGAAGCCTACTTAAGGGTAATAGATTAACCGAGGCTTGATCCCTGGGTTTAAGGCATCCCTGAATGTAAGGGGCTGAGGCTTTTTGACATGTGACGTCTGCAGCCAGAACTCCAGGCCCCTCCACGGAAAAGAGGGCTGAAATACAAAAGGCGATACATGCATTATTAATATCACAAATTAAAAAAGATCATAGATTGTGGACCCAGCACAATAGATTTAGACAGAAAGGACACAAGAATAGAAAATAATGTGTATCCGAGTGTGGCTAGCTAAACCAACATATCAAATATGGGAGAGACCCAAATCTGAACTTCAATGTAGACAAACAGTCCTCACAGTTTGGTTTTCTGATGTGCAGCCAATCTGTAAAAACATTAAGACACACGCAAACCCTCAGCCTTGGTTCACACTGGGACGACTTGTGAGGCGACCTAGTCACCTGACAAGTAGCGTCCTGTTCTGTGCAATGGAGCCGTTCTAAATCGGCGCAATGCAAGTCGCTCCGACTTAGAAAAAAGTTCCTGTACGACTTTGGGGGCGACTTGCATTGACTTCTATATAGAAGTCGTTTCGCAAGTCGCCGCTGAGTCATGTCCTGGGTCGCCTGAGGCAGTCGCGCTGTAAGTCGTGCTGCCTCAGTGTGAACCGACCCTAAATGCTGCCTGTTTCTGAAGTGCAGCTAGCTAGGTCATAACTGATATATATACATAAAGGACGGGAGTCCTGTTTACGGTGGAGTTTTACTGATGTACAGCAAAACAGGGCCATAAATATAAGACAGAAAGACCCAAACTTCTATGTTGCGTATTTTGATGAACCACCAAATACAGTTATAAGATCAATATGGCACTGGCTAGCTAAACCAACATAACAAGACAATATCTTTTCTGTTATGCAGTTCTGTAGTGCAGTCACATAGAACCAACACGGAAAGGACCCAAGCAACCTGCAGCATTGTGTTTTTCTGAAGTGCAGTAAGGTAAGGGAATCTGAAACAGAAAACACCAACAAGCTTCAATGTTGAGTATTTCTGCTGTTCAGCCACATAAAAACAGACAGCCTTCCTAGCTGCGATCTTTCTGGTGTATTGCAAAGTAAGGCAATAAACTCCATGATGTCTATTCTTGTGTGTAGCAAAACCTCAACCAGAAGGGAAACTTAGGGCTCCCACACCTGTGCGACCCAACCTGCAACCGCAAAAACGCAAGAGAAAAGTCATACACTATGGCTTCCAATGGGAACCATTTGTGTCTGTGCAACTCCAGGTCGCAGCGCCACCAAGCAGACCCTGCTTTCTGGATTCACAGACCTCAAGATTACACAGGTCGCAGGTAACTTGCAATTTTCAGGTTAAACAAGCGAGGGGTCCCCAATGCTGTATCTCCCTGGAGGCGTGCAGCCAACAACCCCCTGCTGTGTACCCCTAAGAAGCAGCAAGGTAGAACAATGAGAAACAGAAAAGACACCCCTCACTGCTGTGCCTTTCTGATATGCAGCCGATAAGGCAGTAAATATAGAACATACAGGACACAAACAATCTTCAATCTTTGTGTATGTCTGATGTGTAGTAATATACCAATACTGAGCAGATACGCCACCATCCTCAATGTGTCTCCCTGCTGAGGCAGCAAAAACAAATCAGAAAAGGACAAGCAACCTCACTGCTGTGTCCCTTCTGATATGCAGCCAATAAGGCAGTAAATGTAAGACATAAAAGGACAGACAACCTTCAATCTTGTATATATCTGATGTGCAACAATATAACAATCTGAATAGAGATAGCACATCCATATTGAAGGGATTTGGCATGCGACTCAACATGTCAAATCGCATGCCTAAAATCGACAACCCTTGCCGTTAATAGTACTGTCAGCCTGACGCCACTTTGAGGGGCTGCACCGATTACCAAAGGCAGTACCAGTACTACCCCTGGCACAGGTTCAATTTGTATTTCCCAACAATTCAGGACCATCAATCTTCACTACTGCCTTTCTAATAAGCAACCAATAAGGCAGTAATACAGGACACAAAAAACCCCCAGACAGAACTCAATTTTGAGTATGTCTGATGTGCAGCAATATAACAAATATGAGCAGAGATGTCATAAGATTCAATGATGTGCATTTCCGCCCTGCGTCACAAGACCAGAAAGTACAGACCACCTTCCCTGTTGTATTTTTCTGATCTGTGGCCAAATAAGGCAGTACCTTTAGGATATAACAGACAACAACCAAGCTTCAGTTGCAGTGCATTTCTGATGTACAGCACTATACCCCTTATGAGCAGAGATGTCACAAATCTCAATGTGTATTTCTGCTGTGCCACACAACATCCCAGCAAGGACAAACCTTCACTACTGAGGTCTACTGGTGTGCAACCAAGGAGGATTCATGGTGTATCCCTTTATGAAATAACCAAACAGAGCAATTTGATCCCTAGGCATAGCCTGGGCTGTAGATACTAACACTTCACCCCCAGTGAAGGAACAAATTCTAAAAATGGTTAGACACCTTACTATAGTAGCTGTTGTCCTACCTTACCTCCGTAGACTGAGCAAACGCTGGCCAGCTCAAACACAGGTGGGGCTGATCAGAAACTAAAGTCTCAATGAGCCCAGCCCTAGAGACCAATTTAGGACAGCCTCTAGAAAAGGTGATCACCAATGTAGCCTGGAGGAAAATAGCCACCTGCAGGCCTTAAACAAGCAATCATGTATCTATCTAGCTCTTGCATATGTTTGCACAGAAAATCCTTAATTAAAGGATATAGGAAGCGATTTATGGTAAATCGCCTTTAGATCTGTCACTGAGTTGACTGTAGCCCAAACCAACAAAAAGGTTTTTCTTACCTCCTGCACTTTAATATAACCACAATGGAAAGGTGGAGTGGGAGGTTGGAGCTTATGACTTCAGATTCCTAGCAGCTGGGCTAATAGGGCCATATAACCTAGTGCACCTGCTGACCAGGAGAGCTTACTCCTGAATCCTTCAACCATTGCACAATCCATAAATTGTTCAGTGGTAAACCTGGCCTGTAAGGAACTCTTTGTATCTACCAGGTCCCCCCCCCCTTCGCTCTATTCATCCCTACTAATGTCCCACAACCGGACATGTAGGGAGAGTCTGGAAACCTACTGTTGTGATAACCACAGTGTCTCTGCTGTAAGAGGGAGCTGTGGCTGGTGGTTTTAGCAGTAGCTTCTGGGCTATTTTGTTATGCAGACCCCAGGTCCTGCACTGCACCACTTAGTAAATACAGGGGGAAGGGGAAGAAATGCCTTACCTACCTCTTTCCCATCTGAGGTGGTTTAGGCGCACTCGCTCCTCTGCACCACTTGTCCACCATACAGCATCTCTGATGTAAGAGGGAGCTGTAGCTGGTGTTTTTAGCAGAAGCTTCTTGGCTATTTGAATCTAGACCCCAGGGGAGATTATCTCAAATGCCCAGAAACCATCTGGCTGGGATTGGGGATTTTGCAGCTAAATTCCCAAGGTAAAGGAAAGTACTCACCGTTGTAGTCTTCCCCTTTTTCCACAGCCACCGGGCTTGCTTTTCCATCCTTATGGTCCACACGCAAGGAGGATAGCCACCAAAGTGCCCCCCCCAACTGCTGTCCCCGTAGGGAGCTGCAAGGTTAGGCTGTGTCCTGCCAGTCAGTATATACACCTGGGGGGGCAATGCCATACATTCCTCATTCCATTCTGAGGTGGTTTAGGCAGACATCCACCGTAGTGAACTGGTGCCTCCTCGAAAGGAGGATGTGGGCGCCTGCTCCTGCTGACTCTCAGCCTTCCCTCCTGGGTAAGAACGCGGGTCGTTCAGGCGGCGCCCTCCCCAGCAGCCCACGCAAGCTACCAGGGGCCCAGGAGTCGGGGGCCCTGGAAAGAACTGACAGCCAGCACCCCTGTCTGAACGGACGCCCGGACAGGTAAGGGGGGGAGACAGGAAAAAGGCCCCTGAAGTTCTGGGGACACCACTGTACCCAGGGGCCTTCAGCTCTCAGGGGGGCTCTTCCAGTTTCTGCTGCCCCCCCTGAGGAAAGGATAGGGGAACCCCCCAGGAAGGATAAATATATCCGGCCAGACCCAGAGGCCCATCAGGTACTAACCAGGCCCGATCCTGCTTTGCCTCCGAGATCATACGAGATCGGGCAGGCGGCACCCTCTTTCACTTTCAGGGTGATGTGGCCGTAGGCCTTCCCCAGGCATTTGGTCCGGCTCCCAGGGGGGGACCACCAGCCCCAGGCTTCGGGTCATTTGGAAAAAAACAAACGGTTTCGCTGTGTAGGGAGAAACACAATCAAAAACTGAGGATCAAGGGGAAGGGTGGGGACTTAAAACAGCTGTCGATTGATTGTGTTTCCTGTAGGGAGGAGCCTCTCATCTCAGGTGTGCCGTCCTGGAAGATGACAAGAGAAAGTTGTCTTTTTACTGTCCTCCCTGGGGACTTAATAGTACCCACTCTTCAGGTCCACGGCGCTGAACCACTTCACCCCCCGATAGGCTCTGCAGGGCATTTTCTATTCCCCTGTTGAGCATTCAATAATCGATGCACAGCCTCAGGGACCCATTTTCCTTCCGCACTACCACTATGGGGGAGGCATAAGGGCTCCTAGAAACGCTGATGATGCCTGACCTCTTCAAATCTACCAGCTGCTCACGTAAATCTTCTAGGTCAACCAAAGGGATCTCTTTCTGACTCTTTCCCTGAATGACTTGTCTTCCTTAAGGCGAATCAGCTGCTGGGCACTTTTTGTACACCCCACATCAAACTCATTTTTCATGAATATATCCTGCCATCTCAGGAGCTGGGCTTTGACCTTTTATTTCCACTCAGGTGATAGTGTGGTGTTTTGTGGTTAAAACTGCTCTAAGGAGATTCCGTCCATCTCTCCCTTCCCCAAATCATATGACTGGGGTGGTTGGATTTACTTGTCCTAACAACATTTGGGCTCGTTGTTTCAATGGCAAGGCCAAAACATTCTGGATGCTGACACGGATCTTCCCACGACTCCGTGGGAAGTTAAAGCGGAGTTCCACCCACTTATTAAACTTAATCTTAAGCAAAATATAAATGGCAATATTTTCTTTGTTGGTCATTATTTTAATTTTTTTCAGTCAGCTTACCATGATTGTAAGCTGTTCAATTTCACTTCCGCCTTCTCCCACCCACAGCTAATCCCATCACTTTCTACAGCGCACTGTCTCCTTAGTGTCATAATTCCCAGGAGTCAGTGTGGATCGCAAGATTCGAAAACGGGAATAGATGACAGAAGTGACGCGATACAAGGCGTTGCCAATCGCCATTTTAAAAGAGGGCAACCAGTGTATAGATGCCATTGTTACTGCAGCGTCGGTACACTAGGCAAGCACGGCTTGTAAACATACAGAGAAGCATTATATCGTCCATTGTTCTTTCACAAAAGGTAATTCATCTTAATGAACTTTAGATTTATAATAGATTGAATTATATATATATATATATATATATATATATATATATATAATTAGTTTTATTTGGTATACAGTGTGCAGCCGTAGTGCAGTTGCTACTACTTTTCTGGTGGTGTACACATTACACAATACAGTGCAGCTGTAGTGCAGTTGCTACTACTTTTCTGGTGGTGTACACATACATTACACAATACAGTGCAATCGTAGTGCAGTTGCTACTTTTTTTCTGGTGGTGTACACCATATGGCAGTGCAGCCATAGTGCAGTTGCTAATACTTTTCTGGTGGTGTACACAGCACACAATACAGTGCAACTGTAGTGCAGTTGCTACTACCTTTCTGGTGGTGTACACAGCACACAATACTGTGGTACTGTATTGCAGTTGCTACTACTTTTCTGGTGTGCACATTACACAATACAGTGCAGCCGTAATTAAGTTGCTACTACTTTTCTAGTGGTGTACAAATTATACAATACAGTGCAGTGCAACGCAGCTACTACTTTTCTGGTGGTGTACACAATACAGTGCAGCTGTAGTGCAGTTGCTAATACTTTTCTGTTGGTGTAAACAGTACACAATATAGTGCAGCCATAGTGCAGTTGCTACTAATATTCTGGTGGTGTACACAGAACACTGTACAGTGCAGCCGTAGTGCAGTTGAGTTGCTACTACTTTTCTGGTGGTGTACACATTACACAATACTACTTTTCTGGAGGTGTACACATTACACAATACAGTGCAATCATAAGTGCAGTTGCTACTACTTTTCTTGTGGTGTACACTTTACACAATACAGTGCAGCCATAGTACAGTTGCTACTACTTTTCTGATACTGTACACAGCATACAATACAGTGCAGCTGTTGTACAGTTGCTGCTACTTTTCTGGTGGTGTACACATTACACAATACAGTGCAGTTGCTAATACTTTTCTGGTGGTGTACACAGCACACAATACAGTGCACAGTAGTACAGTTGCTACTACTTTTCTGGAGGTGTACACAGCACACAATACAGTGCAGCCATAGTGCAGTTGCTACTACTTTTCTGGTGGTGTACACATAGCACACAATACAGTGCAGCCGTAGTGCAATTGCTACAACTTTTCTGGTGGTGCACAACAGAATACAGAGGAACTGTAGTGCAGATGCTACTACTTTTCTGCAGGTGTACTCAGTGGTACTGTATTGCAGTTGCTACTACTTTTCTGGTGTGCACTTTACAAAATACAGTGCAGCCGTAGTGCAGTTGCTACTACTTTTCTGGTGATGTACACATTATACAATACAAAGCAGCCGTAGTGCTACTACTTTGCTGGTTGTGTACACCTTATACAATACAGTGATTAATGTGAGCCTAGGAGAGAGGGGGTGCCCAAGAAGGACAAGAAACTGTCAGTCATGTTCCTCCAGCCAGTGATGGGGAGGGAGGGGATGATGAGGTCACTGACTCTACTTGGGTGCCTAAGAGAGGAGGAGGAGGAGGCACAACTCCAATGAGGCAGGATGCCCTCTAGGGGGCAGCCACCATACTGCATCACACCACAGAGCTCACAGATGCTAGGCACTGCTGACTCCCCTGTCACGTACCTGGTTGGAGACTGAAATGACGAGGTCAGCCTCTATTGTATCTCCAGTCCAGGTCCCACTGGAAGTGAAACAGTGGGAGCTGAGGGCCAGGAGGAACACGAGTGCCTGCAGCTGCAGACCCAGAGACTTGTGGCGGAGCCTTGAGCTCATGAGGGTGGAAATCACTCTTGAAGCGCACCCGAGAGATTTCAGTCTCTCCCTCTCAAGAACCAGACCATCAATCTCAGTAATGCCAGACAAGGATGCAGGACTGCCCCTTGAGAAACAAGGTCAGGCCTGAGAGGAAGAGGCACCGGAAGCTAACCTGGATCAGGAGGGGCAACCATGGTCTGTTTGGCCAGTAAGGTGCTATTACCACCACCTCGACTGCTTCCGCTTGGAGTCTCCATAAGAACCTAGGATGATTGGGAGCAGTGGAAAGGCGCATGCCCTGTTGAAGCTCTATTGATCTGTCAGGGTATCTATTTTGAAGGCCTGGCTGCAACGGCCTTGAGTGTAATACTTCTTGATCTTGAAGTTGCAGGGGGAAGCAAATAGATCCACTTTGGAATGGACTCCCAGGGACAGGATCCACTCGAACGTCTGCACATGAAGAGACCACTCGTTGTCTAGCCGAGTGCGCGTCAGGAAGTCCGCTTGGACGTTCTGGACTCCCGGGATGAAGACCACTGAAATATTGGCCAGGTTTCTCTGGGCCCAAGACATGATGGGCTTGACTTCCTGGAGCAGGGTGGAGCTCCAAGTGCCCCCTTGTCTTTTCACATAGGAGACCGCTGTGGTGTTGTCCATCCTTAATAATACTGAGTGAAGGACTGAAGGGCACACCAGGCTGCCTGTAGTTCCATGACGTTTGAGCCTGGATTGTGAGGGCAAGCATCCCACTTGCCTTGTGCAAGTTCTGATCTGCAGAGGGCTCCCCAACCCGGCATCGGTCATGACCTTGACTCATGAGACTGGAGCAATGGAGTGGCAGTTGAGCAGATTTCTGCGCTGAAGCCACCAAAAGAGGCTGCTCCTCATCACTGATGTTTATGTGAATTGATTGATGTCCCCTGATTTCCATTGCTGAAGAAACCCTAAATGAAAAGGGTGCAACCTCCATAAAGCCCACTCGTGCCGATAATTCTCAGGCACTGTGAGGCCTTCAGGCGTGGGGAGCTCAGAGCCTGAGAAATTCTCTCTCAGATGACTTGTATTTTTTTCACTGGAAGAGAGTTTTCCACCGTGTTGAACTGAGCCCCAAAGTATACCAGGGGCTCGACTGGTTCTAGATGGCTTTTTTCCTGCTTTAGCAGCCACCCGTATTCGATCAACATGCAGATAACCTGCTCCCTGTGGACCAACAGCTGCTCCCCGTCTTGGGACAGCAACAGGAGGTCGTCGGGGTAGTGGTACAGGTGTATCCCTTTTGTTCTGATGAGGGCCACCACAGCCAGAAGCACCTTTTGAGAAAACCCGGGGTGAGGTTGTCAGCCCGAAAGGGAAGGCAGGTGAACTGCAGATGTTCTTGCTCGACTTGGAATCTAAGGTATTTGCGGAATTCCTCTGCCACAGACACAGACAAAATAAGCATCTTTTAAGTAAGTCGATTTAGATTAGCCAATCGCCTGGTTGCACAGCTTGCTGGATGTCTCCATTTTGAACCTCTCGTATTTTATGAACTTGTTTTATGTAAGTTAGGTCTACCACTGGACGCCATGAACCATTTTTCTTCTGTACCAAGAAGAGAGGGGAATATACCCCCTGGAACTCCTCATCGTTTGTGACGGACACTGCAGCTCCCTGTGTTTTCAGCAAATCCATGTAGCAACACCTGCTTCTTCTCTTCTAACCATGGTAGCAGGGTAGGAATAAATCTGGGGGAAGGAGTACTGGTGAAGGACCATGTGTGGCCTAGGGAGACCACCTTGATCGTCCAATAGTCCGAGATCTAGGCCACCCAAACGTGTTGGAAGAGAAGCAGACGCGCCCCCACCCAACCTGCCTGGGCGGGCCTAATCTCAAAACGACTTGGCTGGACGCCTGGCACTTAGTGGACTTTTGAAAGGGTACCTGCCTTCTGTTCCAATTTCTTTTGAGGTCCCGGCCGGGTCTGTAAGAGCGTGCTTCCCTTGAACGCTCACTACTGCGTCTTCTGGGCTGGGGTCTCTTCTGACCGAACGATGCAACCATAAGGCCCACTTTATTAGTGAATATGTGTGAGTGCGCTGCCCCCTTTTTATATAACACCACCTGTGTTCCTTATCAACTACCAATGATCAATATTACATGTGCATATATTTAAACTTTAGACCAATAAATCATATACATAACAAATAAAAAAGTCCTTCAGACATGTTGCAAAATCTTGTATCCTTCAAAGTGACTGGCGTGCTCCTATATTACTTCAATATGTGACTGAGTGGGACCCTCCACCATTCAGATTGGCCACTCACCAGATATTCCACTAGGGGTACGCCTTTGGTTCATTCAGGGATAACCATTCCACACAGGTACCACTTCTCACCAGTATACAACTTGTGTTCTAATACTCCTCATAGGAAAGCATAGAAACAGACGGCAATCATAGTGCAATATGTTTAAACCATTTATTTTAAAAGGTATCAAAGGTTAAAATCACTCACATTTGGAGGTGCCCTTTTGCCGGCACGAAGCTTTTCCAGCAGTTACGGACGAGTGTGTAATAGCATGGTTCGCCTGGTATTATAAGCGGTCTCCACGCTTGGCTTGCATTTCAAGCCTCGTTTCCGTTTTTCGTCCGGTCACGTGGTGCATGAAAATCTCCCAGCAGCCTCTACGCGTTTCGCATCATCAAATGCGTCATCAGGAAGCTCCTGATGACGCATTTGATGATGCGAAACGCGTAGAGGCTGCTGGGAGATTTTCATGCACCACGTGACCAGACTCCGCGCCCTGGGGAATCTTATGCGCTAGCTCCCAGTGTTGTTGCTCTAGTGGACCTGCCTTCCTGAACCACCCAGTGTTCCAGCAGTCAGCCGTAGTATCCATTACCTTGCGGTGCACTTCAGACCCCAACGGGGTGCATCTGTCACCTGGACTCAGGTGACCTGACACTTTGCTCCATTCCTCATCAATGTTATCCTTTACCCCTGAAAGGAGTGGAAAGTTAGAACGTTCCTTCCCCAGGTGTTTAAAGAACTTCCTTTGTTTAGCCAGCGGGGTTGAAGCCTTTTCCCACTTAAGGGCCTCTTTGACCACTTTGACTAGTGGGGAAACCACAGTGAAGTCAAAACCACCGACAAATTCATATCCCTCCAATTTACTGTCTGAAGATCTGGGAGGGCTGGGATGGACCTGGATCCTCCTGGGCCTCGTCAGCCAATGAGCCAGATAGGGTGTGGACTGGCGCCGCTTGTGGGTTGCATCCCACTCCTTTAGGGATTGTTTCACCACATGCTTCACAAGAGACTCCATCTGTTAGTTTCCTGTCTCTTTTTCCCCAACTGCCTGGGCATAACATGGGTCACACAGTGACTTGCCCTCCGGGACTCGTGTCCCACATCCCCAGCAGGCTCTGCAATCAGAGCGGCTGTCATGGTGGTGGGTGCGGTGATTGGAGGAGGAATGGGAACATCTCCTCTGTTGGGTCCCGGATGGAGAGTCACGTCTGGACCTGGACGATGAATGATGCTGTTACACCCTGTCAAGGTCTCTGTTATCTCGGACCACAACTTGGTGGTCTGAACTGGAAGGGCTGAAAAAAAAAAAACAGAGGAGGGGAATGTTAACGCATTCTTAAATTACATATAAAGAATCTCAGCCCCCCCCTCAACTGCACATACCTTGTGTTGACCTGTCCGTGACCCCTGGATGAAACGTCAAATAAATTAAGAGGAGGAAGCGTCAACACGTAGGCATGCTCTGAGTGTGCCCTGGAAACCTCGGTCCCGCCCGTATCCCCGCTCTGCTCGTGGTCGGCATGACGAGACGCCGAGAGTGCGACACCGAACTTTAGTGCCTGCCCTGCTTGATGGGCTACTGTCCTCCACCCTTAAGCAACGGAGGACCACGTATGTCCCTCTCTACCACCACATGATCTCGGATGCCCCCTGACTGCCTACCAGAGGAAGCCCAAACAACAGTGACAGCTAGGGAGACATATTGTCGAAGCTCCCTTACTCGATGGTGAGAACGCTGCAGCTGGAAGGGGGAGTTCCATTGCAGGACCTTGCGGCTTGTGGAGGTGGAGGAGGTGAGAGTGTCTCTCTGTCCCTGTGATCTCTCTGTCCCTGTGAAGGAGGAAATCGCCTATGTGCCTTGAAAAGAAGCAGCCAGATTTATTTGTGGTAATAAGGGCACAGAGGTGAGGGATGAGAGGGATGAGAGGTGCTCAGCTAATGCTAGTTAAGAGACTGTGAGGGAGTTTCTTTTCTAGATAAGATACCGGCATAGCAGGGGGTTTGCAAGATAAATGAGGACTGTGTTATACCTTCTTACCCTGCATAATATGACTATTTCTGGGAAAGTCTCCCTCATGTGCCATTTCTAGGTTATAATATAAAGGCTGCGAAGCTGCGGATAGATGATGAAATGTGAATGCTGACCTAGAAGGGGCTCCATGGTTGCTTCATCCTTTTTGCTTACATTATATGAACTGTTTATTTATGAACTGTAAGAGTTTATCCTGAGCCTAACTAGATAACAATTCAGGATTGTACAAAGATCTCATTCTGTCTCAGTTGAGGCATAAGCTGAGACAGATGATGATTTGTGTATGATAACCCAGAGGAGGATTTATGGTTGCCTTTTCCTTCTTTGCTCACATTGTATGAACTGTAAGAGCTTACTCTCTAATACCTGCACCTCACCAGATATTAATCTTGGACTGTATAAAGACTCTACCCTATTTCAGTTGGGGCATAAGCTATAGAAATGAGGGGGAAATCAACTAAAGCAAACAAAGGCACAACGGCTGTATCCAGCACTTTATGTCCGCAGATTCCAGCATTGCGGAAGAAGCGCAGGGTAGCCCCGGGGTTGGGGGCCCCAATACGTCTAGGGACAAACAGACAGAAGGCAGCAGAAAAGGAGAAACAAGCAGGGAAAGTGCAGGATGGTAAAACCATGAGGTCAAGAAGCAACGGGAGTAATCCCCAGGGAAGTTCTAAGGCCCAAGAGGGGACACAGAGGAAAAGTGGAGGGGAAGACGAATTAGTAGGAGGAAGACCTTTACAGCCACTAATGCAGGAGGGAATCCCACAAATCAAAGAGATGTTAGCAGAGATGCTGTCAAAAATGGAGGCTTCATTGAAAGTGGATATAGCTGCAGTAAGAATGGATATTGGGCAAGTGTTCAGAAGGGTGGAAGAGATGGAGGGCAGACTAGACGACCACGATCACAGATTGGAGGACATTAGCAAAGAAATTAAATACCTACAAAGTACAAATAGAAGCCTTTATAAATTAGAAGATCAAGAGAAACTAGACAGAGTCCACAGGATTGCACGATATTCCACTCATAGGTCAGAGAGCCCGAGAGCCGTGATAGCGAGGTTTCACTACACAGAAGAAAAATCTAAAATTATGGAAAAAATGCGGAACTTACCAGGTATACGTTATGAAGGAGCAGAATTACAGGTCTATTCAGACTTGTTGGCCGAGACCTTAGCAAGAAGGAGACTTTTAAAACCTCTTACTGAGCTTAAGAGGACATTGGAGATACCCTATCAATAGGGGTTTCCAGCCTGTTTGATTGGGAAAAAAATGGTCGAACTGCAGTCCTGAGATTTCCTGAGGATTTAGGGGACTTCTGTTGTAAACTGGACATTCCCCCCCCCCCCATACCAGGATGGGGAGAGGAGGATGGGGTAGCTCTTCCTCAAAAGAAGCTGAGATGGAGCAATGGGGGTGGAGGGGGAAGAGGACCTAACTAGCAGAAAGATTTAGTGCTCAAGGGAGTGAGCTAGGAAGAGTGGAGCAGGATGGGGGGGCAGGGGGGACCGAGGGGGGCTTGGAGGTGCTGGTGACGTGAGCCCATTGGGAAATATGGTGACAAGGTGGCATCAGGTTGGTGAAAAAAAAAAAAGGGGTCTGTCCAGCCTTCTCAGGCAATTTGTTCCAGACAAAGGGGGGATGACTGGGGGTGGGGGGTCTGGGGGGGGGGTTGAGGAGGATATGGGGGCGGGGGGTTGGGTAGTGGGGGGTTTCTTGTTTCTTTTTTCTTTTTTTTCTTGTATGTTTCTCTCTCTCATCTCATGGGGTGCCTCATTGGATTGGTCAGACTGTCATGGGTGAGGTAGGGTGAAGTATGGGGGTAGTAAATTTGGTTACGTATAATGTAAGGGGACAAAACACAGCAAAAAAAAGGTATAAAATAAACAAGGAATTGCAGCTCCAGGAGACTTATATTACACATGCATCAGGGGGTGACTTGGCGTCACAGCAGTTCCCAAAGTGGTTCTATGGGGATGCAGAATCAACACACTCCATGATGTTCGTGGAAGGAGAGCGTCTGGCCGACCCAGAGGGGAGGTATCTCTTTATAAAAGGGAAATTGTTTAACATGATGTGTACAATAGCAAATATTTATTCCATAACTAGAGACCCTGATAAATTCTTAAAGAAAGTACTGAAAAAACTTGAAACTTTTAAGGAAGGCATGAGATCTAAATTGGAGTATGGATCCAGGTTTGGATACTTCAGGAGGTGCTCTTAAACCTACAGCTCATAAATGGGAGGCATTAAAAAAACGCTCATGAATCTTCATTTACTGGATGCTTGGAGGATTAGTCACTCAACACTCAAAGAAGCGGGACTACAATTATTATTCCCCTGCTCATAAGTCATTCTCAAGGATCAATTATATCCTAATAGAGCACCAGTTAATCCCATGCCTTAAGGCCGCAGAAATCAAAGCAATCACTGTAACGAGCCCCTGCTCGCTCTGTTCCACTCTCCCGACACTCCTCTGCGGCTATAGAATCAGATTGCAGATCGTAACATCTGATGGTTCGGCCATCCGATGCTCCGGAATTCGAACTACAGCTATGTGCCGTTCTAATTCAGTTGTGATAGCTCAGAACAAACACCAGGCAGGCTGTATGTAAGTTCAAACAGGAATCTCACCTTTATTTGATGCACACAACACACTTTTATACACAGCAGTTTGAACACCCCGCCCCCAACAACCACTTTCCTATTGGTCAATTGTATAGTACACTTTAGTCCTCAGTTAGGTCCTCTTGGCCATGCTAATGAGGACTTGAAACAGGGTCAGCAGGGATTGGTCCGATAGCTTGAATAGGAGGACTAATATGTGTAATGACACAGAGAAGCCCCAGGGGGTAATTAAAGTACATAAACAAACAGTCAAACACAGAACGATGCATTCCTTCCAGACCACAGAGCCATCTGGAGGGGGTTAGCCTTTAAAACAGAGCAGAAGACCCCCCCCCCCCCACACTGTATAATAAAATCAAAGGAGAAATACTTCAGTATTCCAAGCTTCATGACAATCACCCTGTCCGTGAAATTACTGGTACTCAAACAAACTGCGCCCTCCTTGAGTCCCCACCACTGCGCTCAGGAAAAAGTGTCTGTTGTAGCACTTAGTGTGAATCAAACTGTGAATTCTATAAAATTATATGAAACAAAAGCTGCCACTTTAAATGTAAACTAAAACTGGTCTATATTAATTTGTAACTCCCAAAGAAATTAATATAAGCGGCGCTATTATTGCTGATGTACCATACCCCAATGTTCAAAGTATACAATCAATGTGTTAGGCTGAACACTTGTGTCTCATCCTAATCTGTGGATCAAACAACCTAAAAACAAATCCAAGAATCAGTGATATAACATGCCTCAGTGTTCAAAATATATAAAACCAGTGTGTTGAAATAATAAAAATAACACTTATGTGTATCACTATTAACCTGAAAAATCTTTCAAAAGTGAACTGAAATCATAAAAATGACACTTATGTTCATCACTATTAAACTGAAAACTGTTTCAAAAGTCCGTAAAATCAAGCCAAAACCAGCACAGCGATTCAACTTCTCAATACTCCTGTGAAACTCCCAGCACCAATGTAAACACGGTCGCGGCGGACCCAAGATCAGCGGAACCAGGCTCTCACCCCACCAGCTGAGCTGGGATCCCATGATTAAGTCTGGTATGACGAAACATGTCGGGGCGTGGCTGTACAGCATCCAAACAGTAGCAGAGAGTGACGGAGGAGACGCTGCATCTCATCTCCGTGCATGAGCGGAAGATCCTTGTGCGATTCAGACGAGACTCAGCTGGTGGGGTGAGAGCCTGGTTCCGCTGATCTTGGGTCCGCCGCGACCGTGTTTACATTGGTGTTGGGAGTTTCACAGGAGTATTGAGAAGTTGAATTGCTGTGCTGGTTTTGGCTTGATTTTACAGTTTGTAATGTGAGTGCAATGATTGAAGGTTACAAAGTTCAATAAATGTGGTGTTTTACGGTATCACACTATGTGCACATTTTTTATTTACATATGGAATGAAATGACACTGGGTCGGATGGAACGTGGATCTTGAGCACACTGTGTACAGTGTTTCATGCGCTTTTGCCAAAGCACGAGAGTGTGAGGCATATACATCCAGTGAGTGTTGAATCCAGAGGGAGAGGAATCGCTGGCACGTTTGATTTGGTGGACATTTTTTCAACAATTTACACACTTCTTCACGGTGTTTCCTTCTATGGACACTTCTGTGGATGCATTTCTTCTTTCATATATGATGGACTTTTGAAACAGTTTTCAGTTTAATAGTGATACACATAAGTGTCATTTTTATGATTTCAGTTCACTTTTGAAAGATTTTTCAGGTTAATAGTGATACACATAAGTGTTATTTTTATTATTTCAACACACTGGTTTTATATATTTTGAACACTGAGGCATGTTATATCACTGATTCTTGGATTTGTTTTTAGGTTGTTTGATCCACAGATTAGAATGAGACACATAAGTGTTGTATATATCAGCCTAACACACTTATTGTATACTTTGAACATTGGGGTATGGTACATCACCAATAATAGCGCCGCTTATATTAATTTCTTTGGGAGTTACAAATTAATATAGACCAATCACCCTGTCCGATCATGCCCCAGTGAAAATACAATTGGAGATAACTGGGGATGCTCGGACCAGGATGAATTGGAAACTGAATGATTCCCTCATCCAGGACCCGGACTCAATTAGAAGGATAGAACAGGAATTGAAGGTTTACTTCGAGTTTAACGACACAGCAGAAATATCTAGGGCACTCTTTGGGAATCACACAATGCTTATATTAGGGGGATTCTGATTGGGATTGGAGCAGGGAAAAAGAAAGAGAGGGGGAAAAAAATGTTACTTAAGTCACTTCTATATAGGGAGATTCAGGAACTTGAACAAGACGGCCAAGGGGGATCCCTGAAAGGCAAGAACTTATAGAAAAAAAAAGAGAATTAGATGAACTGTTAGAACAGGAAAGGAAATGCGCCTTTCATACCATAAATAAGGAAAAGTATCAGGGGGGTAATAAATCAGGAAAATGGATGGCGAGAAGGGTAAAGGAAAAAAAGAATAGGGCCAAGAATACCCAAGATTAGAGACGAGGGGGTGGAATTTTCCTCCCCTAACATTGCCAATATATTTCATTCCTATTATAGTGCTTTGTATAAGGTGGGTCAGAAAGAGGAAGAGGGGGAGAGGAGGAAGGAGGCTATGAGGGAGTATCTGCGGGACCTAGACCTTCCCAGAGCAGAGAAAGAGGAGGTAGAGTTCCTTGAGACCCCTATCTCGCAGGAGGAGGTGGAAAGAGCGACACAGCCCCGGGGAAAAGCCTGGGCTCTGACGGATACTCCATATTATACTATAAAAAAATTCCAAACTTTTAGTACCTAAGCTGTGAAACTATTCGAATGCTTTGGGAGAAGGAGAGATGTCCTGAGAGGAGTCACTATTGGCTCATATTACTCTCATTTTGAAAGAAGGGAAGGACCCAGCATCCCCAGGAAGTTACAGGCCAATTTCGTTATTAAATACAGACAAAAAAAATCTTTGCCAAAATACTGTTAAACAGGTTGAAAGTCTGGTTACCTTGGTGGGTACAAAACGATCAGGTGGGGTTCATTCCTGGGAGGGGAGAATTAACTCCCTGAAATCCTTTTTTTGATTCAGGAAGCAATCAGGGCCCGGTGGCCCTCATGTCAATTGATGCCAAAAAGGACTTTGGTAGAGTTGACTGGGGGTTTATGTTTGAAACATTGAGGCACTTGGGGGTTGGGGTGAGGATGATGAGATGGGTTGCTTCCCTCTACCAACATCCAAGGGCCAGAATCAGAGTAAATGGAACCCTGTCTTCTCCCCTTGAACTATTTAACGGGACAACACAGGGTTGCCCCCTGTCCCCAGTTCTGTTCATAATAACACTGGAACCCCTATTAGCTGCGATTTGCAAGAACTCAGACATTAAAGGAATCCGGGTGGGAGAAAGGGAGTATAAAATAGCAGCATTTGCAGATGACTTGCTTTGCTAAATCTCCAACCCCAGAACAACTATTCCTATAGTACTGAAGGAGTTCAAGCGCTATGGGGAACTTACAAATTTTAAAATAAATATGGCTAAATCAGAGCTCTTAAACATAACACTCCCTATGAGAGAGCAGAAGGCAATCCAATCTAGGTTTCCTTTTTTTCAGGTGCAGGAAGGAGTTGGGGTACCTGGGTATAAAACTGACATTAACCCCGAGTGATTTGTTTAAAGCTAACTACATCCCTTGACTCAATAAGATCAAGGACCAATTAAATAGGATGAGATATAAAAGCCTATCATGGATGGGCAGGATAAACGCTGTAAAAATGTTTGTCTTGTCAATGCTAATCCATACCTTCCAAATGATTCTAATTGCACTTCCCCCAGATTTCTTTAGAAAATTGCAATCCATTATATTAAAGTATAATTGGGCACGTAAACGCCCCAGGATAGCGTATGATACTCTGGTTAAGGAAAAAAAGCAGGGGGGGGGGGGGTTAGCAGCACCAGATTTTAAAAAGTATTGCCAAGCAATTTCTATTTCTAGAATCGCAGATTGGCTGTATAATAAAATAGAGAAAAGTTGGGTTAATATAGAAATTGCACAAAGTAGAGTTGACATAGAAAAGATGATATGGATTACACCACAATTTCGCGAGTTAGGACATAGCACTAATTTTCTGACAAGGAACACATTCAAGATTTGGGATGGATTAAGTAGGAGATTCCACTGGGACTACAATTCACCATTAATATCACTAATTGACACTAACTACTTTAAACCAGTGAAGGAGGAGCACTTATACAAGGTGGGCCAAAAAAGAAGTGATACAATTGCAAGGCGTGATGAGGGGAAGTAGACTTTGCACTTGCATAGAAATCACACAGGAATGGGGAAACAAACCACTGGATAAATGGAGGTATGCTCAGTTACAGCACTTTAGACGTTCACTTCCACAACCACTGAGGGGAAAAGGCCAGCTGAGAGCAATAGAAAAACTATTAAGCTCCCCCTCGAGTGTTACTAGTAGCATATCTAAAATATACAAAATACTCAGGGGGGGGGCAGAAAATGGATTTCCTCCCTTTCTGGAGAAGTGGGAAAGAGAAATAGGGCCCCTGAGTGACGAGGAACATAGGGTTAAGGAACTAAAAATGGCTTATTTATCAGTAAGAGACACCCAGACATATGAAATGGGCTGCAAGCTAATGGCAAGGTGGTACATGACCCCTTAGAGGGTGCATGAGTATGGGTCAGAGAACCCTCCAACTTGTTGGAGGGGGTGCGGGGCCTTGGGAACTTTTGCGCATCTCTGGTGGGAGTGCCCCAAAGTACATCTCTATTGGGAGGGAATCATAGAAGTAATTCTGCAGATAACGGGCAAACGGGTTAAAAAAAACCCATGGACGTGCTTGTTTCATGATACGGAGAAGGAGGTGCCCCAATATAGAAAGACATTAGTACCATATCTCCTAAATGCTGCTAAAGCTTTGATTCCATGCTCCTGGAAAACCCTGGAAGCTCCAAGGCTGAAGGAGTGGATAACAAGGGTGGAGTGGGTGAGATCTATGGAAGAGACCTTGCCAGCCGTGTTGCTCTGCAGACGTCCATCTTGGGCATACATAGGCAGCACCCCTCCACCACTAGGGTATCCTGTGCCTAAAAAGCCACTCACCCGCCCATGGATTTTCACCGCATAGGAACCATCCCGACAAGACGTCAACGTGAGCGTATGCAATGAAGGTCCATGGAGGAGGACAAAAAAGTAACGCAGTCCCTAGCGGTGAGTTCAAATTTATGGGAATGGGGTCCTATAGCATTGGAGAGGACGTGGGGTTAAACCCACACAGACTGCCAAGGAGTCTGTCAGGAAAAATGTCTTTTATCATTATTTTTATATTTTGTATTCTTTATCTCTGTTTAACTATCCTATCTCTCTTTTTAAACTTCATTCTCGAACCTTACGTTTGCCTCTTGTGTATTATCTCTCTCTCTCTCTTTTTCGCTCTCTTTTTCGCTCTCTTTTTCGCTCTCTTTCTTTTTTTCTCTCTCTTTGTCCCCCCGCCCCCCCTCTCTCTCTTCTCTCTCTCCCCCCTCTCTCTCTCTCCTGGTCTCTCTTTCTTCCTTTCTATCTCTCTCTCGCTCTCTCGCTCTCTATTTATTAGCTATTTCTCTCTCCCTTTCTCTCTCTCATTTTATCTCTATGCCTCTCTCTCTTATTATCTCTCCCTTTTTTCTATCTCTCTATCTCTCAATCTCTCTCTCTTTTTAGTTTACTCTCTTTTTATCTCTCACATTTTTTTCTATATTGCTCTCTCTTTCTCTTTCCCTCTCCCCCTCTCTCTTCCTCCTTCCTCTCCTTTCTCTCTCTCTCTCTCTCTCCCCCTTTCTCTCTCCCCCCTCTCTCTCTCCCCCCTCTTTCTTGCTCTCTCTTTCTCTCGCTCCCCCTCTCTTTCTTTCTCTCCATCTCCACTCTCCCACTCCCACTCTCCCTTTCTCGCTCCCTCTCTTTCCCCCTCTCTTTCTCTCCTCCCCTTTACCTTTTTCTCTCTCTTTTTTTCACAACTTTTTCTCTCTCACTCTGTTTGAATGTAATAGTTTTAAAAATTTACATAAATTGTAAAATGTAATCAATATTTTAATTTAACATTGGTAAAACATTATTATTAAAACATGTTTAATCTGTTAAAATCCTTATACTTTATGTGTCTGTTATATTACATTTAAAAATGTTTATTAAAAAAAAGAATAAATTATTTTCTTGTTTAAGAATTAAAAAGGATTCTTTGTGTGTGTGTGTGTTTTTTTTTTTTTATTTATACTTTATGGATAGATTTTTTTATTTGTATATCACTTTTTTACATTTATTAAAAAAAATATATCACTATTAATATTTTGAAATGGTGTTTGAAAAAAATTATTTATATAATATATAAAATATTATTAGTGAAAGAAGGGGGGAATGATTAATGCGCTACCCAAAAAGACAAAAAACAGCTGCTACAAACCATGAGACAAAAAGGTAACAAATATAAAATAAATTGTAGCGCTAAAACACACAAGTGTTAATAGTGAATAAAATTCAAAGTGCATATAGACATAATGTCCCAAGTAAAAAAGGGGGAATGTATAGTCCAAATAGGACAACAGTCCGCAGTGAGATGAAATAATCTGTGTATCGATCCTGTCTGCTTCCCAACCGTCAGCTTGTATATCATCAACTTTAGCGAATAGATGGAATACGCTTACCAGAGAGGTTGGATTCTACTGCCATGAGCATAGAATCAATGGAGCTTGATGCCACCCTGGGCAAGATGGTGAAGTGTTGGAGGCAAGGGTAGAGCCTCTACAGGGCCAGGACGTCCCCTCTATGTCCACCAAAGCAGAGCCAAAATGGATTCCAAAAGGCAAAGTGGTTCCACAGTTCTCCAGGATATATGAAAAAAGGAAGGAATGCTTCCATATAGTGTAATTCTGGGTGTTTTTATTCATAAAAAAACACAATACATATAAAAAGTGATCACAAAATAAAAGCAGCGTATAGGGTCTATAAAAGCCGCCCTACGCGTTTCGGTCCAATGACCTTCAACAGGGGCATGTGGGACCCTCATAACACTGCCCAAATTTATAAACTCTTGTATACCATCTAAAATGATCAAGACCAATAGGCTGTAAACAAACGAACAAAAATGAATCTCATTGGACCCAAAGAACATCACCTGTATAACACACCCCTTAAGAATGTCCAATCTGTGAGCTACTATCCGTGTCGTAGGTGTAGTGTATGTGTACATAACGGGTTAAGTGGACGTAAAATAGATACCTTTAGTTCCACGATCACATCACGTATTTACCACATGAAAGAGTTTGCCACCTGTACCACTCAATATGTGGTTTATTTGATTACCTGCCCATGTAAAAAACAATACGTGGGCAGGACTATCAGAACATTCACCATACGTGTAAATGAACACATTGCTGGTATAAAAGGAGGCAAGGACAAACATACGGTACCCCGACACTACTTACTCCACCATAACAAGGACCCCACGGGAAGCACTTTTCCAGGTGATTGACAAGTTCGTCCCCCATTGGCGGGGGGAGTCACGCCTCCGGGGGTATCCAAGCTCGAGACATACTGGATACACCAGCTCAGATCCTATTTCCCGTTTGGGCTTAACGTGGAATGGGATCTGAACTCATTTATCAATCTATCCTAATATATCCTTTTCAGTTTCACCCTATTCTAGTGTCATCCTTTTTTGTCACTACAGTAACCCTCATTCAGCACATCTTTATACATGATTTTACACATTTTACACACTCCATATATATCCATATTTTAAATTTGGATATATTCACATACACTTTTTCTTACCAGTATACACGTTTTGTCTTGACTTTTGAGTCATGACACTGATCATTATCTTTTTATTCATTTTTCAGGGGGTTTCGTGTTTTTGGCCGAGTTCAGGTCCGGTCCTAAAACACTCCATTTATTTCACATTTTTCACCAGTATTTTTTATTTTTATTTTTCCTTTTTCATTTCACATCATATTTTATATTTCACTACTTTCACTTTCACTCCTTGCATGTCTCTCTTTACATTAAGAGTGATATCAGGATTGTCCGGAGAAGGCACCTATTCCCATCTTCCCTGGCATACTGATGTACCCTTGAAGGTGATTGGCGCTGGGGGTCATGGGGGAGTTCTCTCCTGTAATGGATGACTGCAGTGCGGGTACGTCCGCATTATTGCGGACTTCCCTATCATTGCATCCCCGTTGCCTGACAACCCACCTTGAGTGACCATGTGTGAATGATTGAGTCATCACACGGAGGACAACCCAAGGTCACGTGACGGCTGTGCGGACACGCCTCTTGTGTTCGCCGGTGTCTTGTCAAATACAGTCCCCTATCATATAGTGTCCTCCCTGTACTGCGCAGGCGCAGTACGGAGGACAAACGAGACGCCGAAAGTCTCCGAAGTTTAACAGCTGATCATCAGCTGTACACGGCGCCTGCGCTTTTATTCTCACCCTATGTCCAGGATCATTCCCTACTATCCAAGTGGACATAGAGTGAGAATATATAGTTGCCGAGCGCAGCGAGGCCGTGTCCGAAGCGTGGCGAGCGCAGCGAGGCCGTGCCCGAAGCGTGGCGAGCGAAGCGAGCCCGCGAGGGGCCCTCTTACACTGCCATCGCTAAGAAGTGCAGAAGCGCCGTGTACAGCTGATGGTCAGCTGATCAACTTCGGACATTTTCGGCATCTCCTTCTGCTCCGTACTGCGCAAGCGCTGCGCCTGCGCAGTACGGAGCGGACACTATCCGATAGGAGGACACTATATGGCAGAACACCGGCTCTCCTGAGTCAGCGATGTTGCTATCTGGCAACATATCCCGGGTGTCCCTATGTGAATGACGTCAGTCATTACATGAGGGATTACCCTGGATTATGTGATGATCGCACTGAAACGCCCCCCTGTGCTCGAGGGCTCCCGAGCGGTAACGTGCAGGGTTGCCCAGGCAACCCTTCTGCACGGTCCGCATGTTTCTAGTTACCCAGCGCCACGTGACGGCCGCGCGGACACGCCTTCTGTGTTCGCAGGCTTTTAGTTAACAGCGTGCCGGTTGCTAGGCAACCCTCCTGCACGGACCACACAGCCTCAAATACTGACGTCACATGCTCACGTTCTGGCTGAGTCCCCGGGCTTTCTGCACACAGATGCTCATTCCGCAGCCATAACCATTCATATGGACATGGAGAGACTTTACACTTTCATTGGCTCACAAGATAGAGTAAACTTTATGTCACAAGTTCACAGATTGGACATTCTTAAGGGGTGTGTTATACCCTAACAGGTGATGTTCTTTGGGTCCAATGAGATTCATTTTTGTTTGTTTGTTTACAGCCTATTGGTCTTGATCATTTTAGATGGTATACAGTAGTTTATAAATTTGGGCAGTGTTATGAGGGTCCCACATGCCCCTGTTGAAGGTCATTGGACCGAAACGCGTAGGGCGGCTTTTATAGACCCTATACACTGCTTCTATTTTGTGATCACTTTTTATATGTATTGTGTTTTTTTATGAATAAAAACACCCAGAATTACACTATATGGAAGCATTCCTTCCTTTTTTCATATATCCTGGAGAACTGTGGAACCACTTTGCCTTTTGGAATCCATTTTGGCTCTGCTTTGGTGGACATAGAGGGGACGTCCCGGCCCTGTAGAGGCTCTACCCTTGCCTCCAACACTTCACCATCTTGCCCAGGGTGGCATCAAGCTCCATTGATTCTATGCTCATGGCAGTAGAATCCAACCTCTCTGGTAAGCGTATTCCATCTATTCGCTAAAGTTGATGATATACAAGCTGACGGTTGGGAAGCAGACAGGATCGATACACAGATTATTTCATCTCACTGCGGACTGTTGTCCTATTTGGACTATACATTCCCCCTTTTTTACTTGGGACATTACGTCTATATGCACTTTGAATTTTATTCACTATTAACACTTGTGTGTTTTAGCGCTACAATTTATTTTATATAAAATATTATTAAAATAACTTGAAATGTACTTTTTTTACTAAAAGATAATATGAATTCATTGTGAATCATTCAGGTATGTTTTTACATTTTTATTAGTTAACTAAATATAATTTAGTATTTTGATTTTTTTATATATAATTATCTATCACATTTTGTCTGTGAAATACAATTTTTTCTGTGAAATACACTAATTTTACATTTATTTACTCAATAGAAATGCCTACCTGCTTTACTCAATTTTGCAGCCACAGCAGTGGTTCAAAAAAAAACTCCAGCCAATATTAATTATTATAATTTTCCAAAGGGTAATGAACAAATTAAGATTTGGTTAGAAAAAGCTGTCATGGAGCTTGGAATGATTGAGGATTACACACCACTAATAAAATAAGGCATATGTGGAGATAATTATCGCATCTGTTCGATACACTTCAGCAGTGATTGTTTTTTTTATGCAGGGTACTCACAGAAAAATTAAACAAGGTTCAATACCTACAATTTTTCCAGAAACCTCCCCAAAAAAATCTTCTGAAAATAAATGGCAAACAAGGCTAGCCAAAAGGCTCAGTAAAAGGGGGGGGGGGGCAGATCAAGCATGGACCAGTGAGACATCTTAGCAGTGGACGGGCTCACACAGTGCTCCAGCATAGTGGCAGACCATAGAGATTTTGAAGGGTGGGAAGAAACAGGTAGCTCATGCCTGGACGTCGGCGGAAGATAGGAGCATAGTGTATCCCTAGCCATTCATACGCAACCCGATATCGGGTAAGAAGCGACACTGGTAGAGTGAAAGCGTCAGAGTGGAGGACAGCGCTAATACCATCCCGGCTCCACAGACTATCCGAACACACACAGTACAGCCGGTACAGACTTGGCACATCATGGAAGTACTTACACAGACAGCTATGAGTACATTGGAGAATTGAGTGGATAAGAATGGAAAGCCTGCAGTAATATCTGTCACACTGCCCTCTACACCTCAAAGGACGTACTCTGCAAACCCACAGATATGTCGTACAGCTGTGTTAGGAGCAGATGTGAGGGAAATGGAGGGAGAGCAGGGTCTTAGACAACTGATCCAGGCTCTCCCCACAAAAGAGGACATTCAGGCATTGTTGGGCAATCTGTTGGGACCTCTGAAAGAAGAGATAGGAGAGGTATGCTCAAAGATAGAAGTGATAAATTGCAAATTGCATAGCTGCGAGATATCACAAGAAAAGACGGATGCACGGTTAAATGACATAGAGAAAAAGTGTAAGACACAACATCAGAGGCTGGTCACTCTACAATTACAATTTGAAGAAACTGAGAACAGGAGTAGAAGGAACAATTTAAGAAAAAAAGGGATACCAGAAAATGTGGCTGTGACAGAGCTAAGGCAAACAGTAACGGACATTTTTAATACATTACTGGATAATCCCTCGGAGACCCAGGTTGAGCTTGACCGTGTTTACAGGATCCCCACATACCGCAACCCCGCCCAGAGAAATCCCAGAGATGTCCTTTGTCGGGTACATTTTTATAAAATAAAGGAAGAGATAATGAGAGCAACATGGCGTAAGAACCCAGTAGAAATTGATAAACAAGAAGTACAAGTGTTCTCAGACTTATGCAGGCAGACAAAAGAGAGGCGATGGATGCTAAAACCTCTGCTGGATCATTTGAGATCTAGAGGGGCGACATATAGATGGGGGTCACCCAATATCCCTGATAATTAAAAAAGGAGACCGCACTTTTTTCCTAAATAACCAAAACAATTACCAGAATTATTTCAGTTTCTGGGATCGGAGGCTTTTGAGGTGCCCAAGTGGATAGACCCATCTTTAGCAGGGGAAAAAGCAATTTTTGAAAAAAGAGATCAGCAGAGGAAGGACGCATCCTAGATGAAACATACCATTGAATTGAGAGTCCTGGCAAACAACTGGATTGAACCCCTTGAACACCCCTTTTTGCACCAAGGGGGTTAATGAATTATGTTGTGGAATGGGGGAGTGATTGTACACAAAAACACTATTCAAAAAGTTTAGAAGGGAATGAATTATAAGTGTGAAGGGTGTGAAAGGAGAGGGGGGGGAGGGTGGGATGAGTGGAGGGGAAGGTAATTGATAATTGTCTTTTTTTTTTTTTGGTGTGCTTACAGATCTATTAGAAATAATATAATTGTCATGGGATATATGCCTACAAGTAATAAAGTTTTACATGGGATAATATAAATATATATATTTTTTTTCTTTTTTTTTTTTTCTTCTTGCAATTTAAGACATTAAAAAATTGGATTTTTTTTTTGCACTAAGGGGTTAAAGAGTTATGTTGTGGAGTGGGGGGAGTGATGGTTCACAAAACACTATTCACAAAGTTTAGAAGTTTAGTGATTGTCGGTGATGGCTGCAATATAAGCCCTACCCCCCAAATAAGCCCTACCCTGTTTCCCCAAAAATAAGCCCTACCCTGAAAATAAAACCTACAAGGAATTTAACTAGAAATTATTTGGGGGGTAGGGCTTATATTGCAGCCATCACCGACAATCACGCTAGGTCTTATTTTCGGGGAAACAGGGTAGGTGTGAAGGGTGTGAGAGGAATGAGTGGGGGAGGGAGGGATGTGTGGAGGGGAAGGTAACTGTCTCTTTTTATTTTCTTGTTGTGTGATTACAGATTTATTAGAAATAATATAACTGTTACAGAATATATGCTGTAAGTAATTAAGTATTACATGGGATAATATTTTTTTTCTCACTATGTGAATACTAATTTGTAATCTAAGATAATTTTATATTGGATGAACACAAGTTTGGTTATGCACACACAATTTGAAGGGGTTCTTGGTGGCATGTATGGAGGTGACTGGGGAGTGTTTCAGTGCTTGGTAGTACTGAGGGCAATTCACTATAGGGACATGAGATGTTTGGGGGGTTTTTTGTTGTTTTTTTTTTTTTTTTGGAATTATGTTCACAATATGATGAAATGTGGTGGGTAATATACACAATATGTTTTGTATGAGTTATGAAAAGGGAAAGACGTTTTATATGTGTTTTTTTTTTCTTTTTACTTTGAACACTATTCTGTAATTATAGATATTTTTCAAGGGACTAATAGCACATGTTTGGCAGTGTACACACAATTGAAGAGGATTTTGGAAGTATGCATGGGGATAATTGGGGAGTGTTTTTTTTTTTTCATTGAGGGTGAATCACTATAAAAGCATAAAATGTTTTTTTTTTTTTTTTATTATATTTACAGTTTGATGAGAGGTTGTAGGCAACATACGCAATATGTTTTGTATAGGATAAAAAGGAAAAGAAAGGAAAGACGCTTTATAGTTTGTTTTTTTTTTCTCATAGAAAGAAGGTGGGTAGGATGGGGAAAATGAAAGTAAGGGAAGCGGGATTATTGTGGATTCGGATATTAGAGGTTGGGATTCTTGGTAGGGGTGAATTTAGTTGGGTTAGTATGGGAAATGTGATTGCGTATAATGAGCTTTTTTGTACAGGAGCCCGTTGCACTGACTCTTACTTGCTTGACAGCACCCCCCATAGTGAATGCGTCTCCTCTGGGTGGAGGGAAAGTTGGAGGCGTTGGGGTTTTTCTTTTTTTTTCTTTTTTCCGAGGACTGGTTCGGAAAAGGGTTTTTTTTTTTTGTTTTTTTTTTGTTTGTTGTTTGTTTTTTTCTCCTTGCGTCCTGCTCTCTTCTCTCACCTTCTCCATCTCTTCTCCTCTCTTTTAGATTGAGCAAACAATTAAAATAACCTTTACATCATACAATGTTAAGAGACTAAATAGCCCTGAGAAGCGGATAAGATTAATGGCAGAATTAAAGAGATTTAAATCCCAAATTATTTTTCTCCAGGAAACACATTTTAAAAGGGAAAAAAATCCATGGCGTAAAAACCATGATTTCCCGAAAATATATCATAGTACATCACAGATTTCAAAATCCTGTGGGGTTAATAGCTAAAAAAGTGTCATGGAAGGAATTAGGCATGATCAAGGGGGTCGTCTCCTTATAGTAAAAGGGACTTTGGGTCTTCAGAAAATCACACTGGTAAATTTATATTTACCAAATGAGGATCAAGTAAACTCCCTGGAGACATACTTACAGCTTCGATTGGGTCATTTAACCTATCAGATCATGCTCCGATAGAGTGCACGCTAGAAATGGGGGAGGAAGAACGTAAAGAATGGTTTTGGAAGATTAACGAAACCCTCCTCAAGGACAGTGAATATGAGGGGAAATTAAGGCAAGAATTTGAATCTTTTTTTTATAACAAATGAATCAGGGGAAACATCACCATTCTGTATATGGGAGACACATAAATGCTTCATGAGAGGTATGTTTAATTCCTTGGGGACACATAGGAAACGGAAACTAAATGAACAAATTGACTCGTTGCTTAAACGGATCAGGGAATTAGAAGTAATACACAAAAAATCCCAGGCTCAAACAATAGAACAGGAACTTGCTGGCCTACGCGAAAAACTCAATGTACAGTTAACAGAAAAAGCAAAATCCAAATTAATTAGGGGAAGAAGGACTTTTTACGAATCTGGGAATAAACCAGGAAGATTGTTGGCAAATGCTCTTAGAGAAACCACCACACGAAACCATATTACACAGATTAAAACATTGAGGGATGAATTGGTGAACTCTCCACAGAAAATCGCACAGACTTTAAGGACTACTATGAGAATCAGTTAGAAAAGAAATCTAACCCTGACACGAGGGCGTGGCCTGACACAGCATGGAGTAGAACGTGTACCCAGAGCTCCATCCATTACTCCTTTTTCTCCATTAATCCTGGACTACTTGTACTGCCTTGCTGGCTGGATCACCTCCCTGGGATACCTATGACACCTTGAACTAACTTCTGGAGCGCTTGGACGCACGGAGGCCCGAACGGAGCGGCGATCTCCCGCACGGCAAGTCCGCGGCTTCGGCCTACAACCAGAGGTCCGCGGCCATCTTGGTCCTCCTTCACTCCAGCTCTGCTTTGAGATAGCTACAGAGCACAGGTACCCAGCTGCTAGACAACCTTCCAGGGGAGCTGGACTGCACTAATCCTCCTATATATAGCCCCCCTGGCCATCAGTAACCCAGGAAAACCGACGTTAATACTCGGCCTAGATTGCGGCCTAGGCCTGCATGTGGTGACCGGTGGCCATTTTAGCACACCTGCTCCTCCTGCCTGAACTGTGTACATGGGCTGCGGCCCTCTTGTCCTCCTCTGAACAGCCTCTATTGGGGCCCTTTTATTCTTCATGATACAGCTTCAGATTGCCAGCACCTCAGGAGGTGGGGTGGCATCTCACACACCTGCTCTGTAAGAACAGTCCCTGTCCCCGGGCACTTTGGTGACTACAAGACCCCAGTGAGCACTTTCCTCTGACCAGCAGGCAAGTAAGTTCGCTAACTTAAGCTTGGGGACTGGTTGGGTGTTACCCAGGACCTTCAAATGTATGTCACCAACCAATGCACAGAAAGCAGCGGCAGCAAAACTCGATCAGTACCTCCGACAAGAAAAGGAGGACATGGAGGAAGATGGAACCACTGAAAAGGCTGGAGGGGGAGAACGAACAGCGTGTGACACTGACAAACTCCTTGAAGCAATCACCTTTTGCAGAACTTCTCTCACAGCACAAATTGAGGAAGTCAAGATGGATATTTCCCTTATCAGACAGGACTTTCAAAAGCTCAGAGAAAGAGTGAAAGAAACTGAGACCAGACTGGGCGAGGTGGAGGATGCTATTCCACCCTTACAAACATCCTCAGACCGCGTACAAAGGCAAATACAACAACTCCTTATAAAGCAAGATGATATGGAGAATAGGCTGAGAAGATGTAATATACGCCTGATAGGCCTGCCAGAGGGGTCTGAGGGTAAGGACACTACCACATTTTTGGAACAACTGCTGATCAATGCCTATGGGAGGGAAGCCTTCTCCCCTATGTTTGCGGTGGAGTGGGCACATCGCATGCCAGCAAGACCCCCGCGCAGGGAGCTCCTCCTCGCACGTTCATAGCTAAACTCCTTAATTACAAGGATCGAGATACTGCTTTAAGAATGGCAAGGGAGAAAGGCAATATTCCCAGTATGGAATGTTAAAGTGGCCATTTTCCCAGATTTCTCAGCAGAGGTGCAACGTCGTTGTCAGTGCTTTACGGAGGCCAAACGTAAGCTAAGGAATCTGCAATACAAGTACTCCATGCTCTTCCCTGCCCGCCTTAGGGTAGAACATGAAGGTCGTGCGGTCTTCTTTGAGGATCCAGAGGAGGTGATCTCTTGGATGGAACGACGAGCTAATCCTCAACGAGTTGATTAATTAAGTCCCACTAATTACGTGGTTGCGACCAAGAACTGTTCCTAACCAGCGCAAGTTCAAAGCACAAATCCTGGTTACCCACAGTACAAGAGTCAAATTACCCTCCGGGGCTCCGGAGAGACAAAGTCCTACAGCCAACATGCATCGTGCAGTGAGACTGTACCCCACACAGTTCTGGGAAGCAGCACCATGAACACTGGAACTTTCTCCGGAACTTAGTCGTTGCAGTCAAATGGAAGCAAGAGGATCGGGAGACCATACCGCACTTTTTGAAAGTGATATGGCTGATATCTCTCATTCTATTTGGTCTCCGGAGACTTAACCAGTTGTTCTACATTCTATTGGCAACCAAGAAGTTGGAATGTTTCCCAGTTCACAACCAGTTGAGGGATTATGCCTGCACCAGTTTGGGGCAGGGAGGGGGGTGGGGGTTCATATGTTCATGGTTCGGTTAAATTTGAGTGTGCATACCTATCATAGAAAACAGGTAACATTACATATGCCAGTTCTATGGAAACGTACATATGTGTCGTGTGATACGCGATTGAGGCAGCTATGTCTGAAAACTAGAAACCTGTGTGCCTTATGCATAGAGAGCAAATTGTTTTATATTAATGTTTTATTAATGATTAAAAAGTTTTGCCTATGGCATCTTTGAAGTTTCTTACATGGAATGTGAGGGGCCTGCGTGAGAAATTTAAGCGCGCGGCAGTCTCCACATTCCTGAAGAGGCAACATGCTGATATAGTAGCATTAGTGGAAACACATATTGAGGGAAGTCTTCTGATGGCGCTTCGCCGGCCATGGGTTGGGTGGGCGTATCATTCTACCCACACATCCCATTCCAGGGGAGTTTCCGTATTAATAGGCAAATCGGTACATTTTGAATTGTGTGAGTTATCCACTGACCCGCAAGGCAGTTATGTCTTTATCCATGCTAAAGTATATGGAGAACCTTTGCTCATAATGGCTTTTTATATACCACCTCCATTTAATGTTTCCATAGTCAAGGAGGGTATATCATTCATGACCCGTCATTCAAATATAGCAGCGGTCTGGCTGGAAGACTTCAATGTCACTTTAAATCCGACTCTAGACAGGCTACAACCAGCTTCACCGGCTCATAATACTCCCACTGAGACTAAACTCTCTAAACTTATCTCCGCCTTCCATTTAATAGATACATGGCGATACAAGTTCCCACAGGCTAGATCATATTCATGCTTATCATCCTCTCATGGTTCCATGTCCTGTATAGATTTTATACTTATCTCCCGCAGGTTGACACCAAGGCTATCGGAGGTAATGTTTTGCCCTAGAATACTTTCGGACCATAGTCCTTATTGGATTACATTAAGTATTCCAGTAGCAAAGCCGCCACGGTCATGGCGTCTAAACCCATTTTGGCTCTCTCTTCTACCTGAAGAGGGCGAGCTTATGGATAAATGGAGAATGTACTGGGATTTCCAGAATCCTATCGTCCAATATCACTCCTACAGGTTGATATCAAAATATTAGCCAAAGTACTATCCATCAGGCTCAATCAGGTAATATTAACATTAATACACGCAGATCAGGCTGGTTTCATGCCTGGACGCAACACCTCGTTTAACCTTCGGAAACTATATATTAACCTACAGGCTACACATGAGGAAGTTGGTTCACGGGTTGTTGTGACCTTAGACATAGCAAAAGCCTTCGACTCGGTGGAGTGGAGGTATCTCTGGAGATGCTTGGAGGGCTATGGATTTGGCCCGAAATTTATTAAATGGGTCCAACTATTATACCAGGCACCTAGGGCCAGAGTGGTGGCTAATGGGTGGTCGTCTCAGCTGTTTGACCTCAGCAGAGGCACGAGACAGGGCTGCCCCTTATCCCCATTGCTGTATGCCCCGGCGGCAAAACCCCTGGCGATATCCATTCGAGCAAACCCAGAGATTAAGGGACTTGGAATGGGCTCTTTGATTGAAAAAATTAGCATGTATGCAGATGACACACTATTATACCTAGCAGACTCGGGCCCATCATTATGTACTGCACTCCGCACGATAGAACAATTTGGAATATTTTCAGGACTGAAAATTAATTGGAACAAATCCCAAATTCTACCAATTGACAGCTTCCCACCCCCAGAATCCCAAGCCAGGCTTCCGCTTCAGAGAGTAGATGTTATTAAATATTTAGGGATTCACATAACCAGATCCCCTGCGGACTATGTGTCCCTAAATATAGATCCTCTCATTTCCATGGTTAAAAATAAAATACGGGTCTGGTCCAAATTACCATTGGGAGTCTGGGGTCGTATAAATTTAATCAAAATGATCCTACTACCCAAAATACTTTATGTTTTATGGAACACCCCCATTTATTACCCTTGAAACATTTCAAATCTTTAGAGTCCCTCCTAAAGTCATTTGTGTGGGTAATAATAGGCACAAATTAGCATGGCAAACCCTCAAAAATCCGACTGATCTGGGTGGCACTGCTCTATCTGATTTTAATCTATACTACATTGCAGAACAGCTGTCCCAGCTTTTCCACCTAGATAAAATGGACAGCGAGAGATTTCTCACGCTCCTATGTTCGAAGTGGGCGCAGTACACCAAAGACCCGGTATACGCAATAGCAGTGGACTTGGGTGGGATGGAACTAGGAGAAAGAAGGCACACCATGCTATACCACTACAGGAAAATATGGAATTTAGCTGCCTCTAGACTTGAAATTCCACAGTTTAACGATTACACGCCGTTATGGCATAACAAAAATCTCCATTAGTTTAATAAGATACATGACACATTCATATGGTCCATACAGGGAGTATTTTACCTACACCATATATTAAAAGATGGACAGCCTAAAACCTTTGAACTACTTAAAGAAGAATTTACAATCCAAAACCAGATGTTCTTCAGATTTTTACAAATCCGTCATGCGATACAATCACAATTCCCTGACTCCTGCCCTAGCCCTGCACCTAATGTTCTTATAGCTATAATTAAGAGCACAGACTCTCATAAATTGATCTCAGCTTTTTATAACTTGCTTTTAACCCCTGTAGCTACTAAAATAGCATATGATCTTGAACCGAGATGAGAGAGAGAGGTGGGACCGGTGGAGGAGGAGGAGTGGGGGGAGGCATTGGAGTTCTGCAAAACTGTATCTCCTGAACTCTACATTCTCCATAGGGTATATCTTACACCCCTCAGAGTGGCAAGATATAAGCGTACACAAACCACCACATGTCAGATGTGCGGGAGAGAGACAGGCACTTTTTTTCATTTACTCTGGACATGCCCTAAGATAAAAGGCTTGTGGGAACAAATTGTGACATTTTTACACGACACAATGGGCTCACCTCTAGCTCTGGACCCTAAACAGTGCCTCCTGGGTATAGTTCCAGACACAACTGACAAATATACAAAAACTTTTCTACATGAAACACTCTTTGCAGCAAGAAAGGTTATAGCCAAAAAATGGATGAGGCAAGAGTCTCCTAAAGTAGTGGAATGGAAGGTGGAGATAAATAATACATTACCGTATAAGAAATGTATATATATTAACAGAGGTTGCCCAGCCAAGTACAATAAGATCTGGGATAGATGGCTTCAAGAATCTTCTACCTGTGTCTAATGTAATCATATGAATACAGAGTGATTTAATGGATATAAGTATGGATGGGCAGTCTATATAAACCAAACATATACACCTTGAATATCATTACATGTCAAATATGTTTGTACTTAATATCATTTTTATTCAAGTTAAAATAATTGTTATATTGTTACAATGTCAAAATGCTAACGTAATCATATTATGTATGCACCAATTACTCAATAAAACCTTGTTTAATTTAAAAAAAAAAGAAAAGAAATCCTACCCAATAAAAGTTCAAAAAAAGTGGGAAGCGGCAAGGGAATATATTGAAGAGACAGAAATGCCAAAGCTAAACAGTATAAGCAACCAGGGAACTCGATGCCCCAATTTCAACAGAGGAATTTATAGCGGCATTAAAATCATTGAATGTGGGCAAAACCCCGGGCCCAGATGGGTACACACTGTTGTATTACAGAAAATAAAAGAAAAAAAAAAAGTGTGGCGCTATATATCACATCCACAGCCGTGTGTATTACAATAAAGACATATGAAAATAGTGAATACTACCAAAAAATGTATGATCATAAAATGGATAGTGTCAAATAATTAATCAGTGTTGATCACATATAAAGTAAATACACAATAATGCTTAATCATCAGATGTGCCAGTGATTAGTAGAAACCCGTGCTGGTTCCATGAGCCAGACACCAAACATAAAAAACATAAAACTTTAAAAGTCCATAAAAAATGTGTAGAAAAATAGTGAAGAAAACATCAACAGAGTTCAAAGGGGGTGATGCATGGCCAGATGGTATTCACAGAATTTTAGTTGCACCAAATCTGGCGAGTGGGCAGAAGTCACACTAAAGTCGCACCAAATCTGGCGAGTAGGCAGAAGGGAAACCACAAGTGTGCATAGATTGTACATCAGTGCCGGGGCCAACACCAAGAGTAGAGGAGGCTTACCGGAAAAAATTGACCTGAAATGGCGTACACCAAACAAGTCAAATAAGCATAATAACCACTGGTTCTGGGAAATGTGTCTTGTCAGATGTCATCAACAGATGGTGGAAAGAAAAAGCGGGGGTCCACACGGCTTCCTCTCCCATAGGTAATCCAGCATAAACCAAACGTGTAATTTCATATGCCATGCAAGGAGCAAACAAAACTCACATAGCGTAATAACATTTTAAAACACTAGTTTATTAAAATAATAAAAAACAAACTCACATTTGGAAGAACGAAACAGAGCTCAAATATCAAATAGCGGCGATCGTGAGGGGTCCACCCGACATGTTTCAGCTAAGGAGCCATCATCTGGGGTATGGACCACCCTCACCTCACCGCTTTTAAACAGAAGATGACGCCCACTGGGAGTGTCTACAAACCGGAAGTGCAACAAGCAAGAATCACTTCCGGTTTTCAAGGTCACAGGATGACCAATTGAATAGTTATATTAAGAACAAATTAATGAAACAGAGAACCATGTATCTCATGTTTCTAAATTAGGAGATTAAAAAGGAAAAAATAAGTACAAAAAAGCTGTGCCCTGAATCAGTCCATCTATCAGGAACTGGTCAGAGCGCTAGCCAAGCCTCCCTTTCAGTCAGCCTGCTCCTCAAGCCTCACTCTCATATGTGATGCACTTCCCATCACACAGAGAGGAAGTAATACCACTGCACTTCATAAGGAGGAAACCAAGCCTCAATCTGAGGTGAAGTGTCAGCAGAGAGGAGAAAAAAATCAGTGCAGTGAAAAAAGGCATTAGTGTTAAAATAAAAACAGATTGAAAAAGAAAAAGAAAAAAAGGGGATAAAAATTATTACACAAGGCTAATGCTAGCAATAACATTACCTTATAAAGGTGATACAAGGACATTCTAATAAGGTTAATTAGTGATCAATATTAGAATCATGGACCATAATATTAAAGGGACACTGCCAATGGGAGACATCAACAGCGTACATAACAAAAATTGCATTCTGAATTAAACCATAATTATCCCGGATTCCATGACATAAATTAAGACAACCAATAATCATCTTGTATAGTAAAAAAATAACAGTATTCTTTGTCATTTAGACAATAAGAGAGATCATATTTGTATTCAAGCTTGGTTAATAAAAGAGTTGATGTCCTACTCCACGTTGATACCCTGTGGAAAATGGGATCCCAACTCATATACCCAGTAGGTCTCTAAACGCGAGACACCTTTAGAAATTGACCCGCCCCGCCAGGGGGGCACGTACCTATCTATAATGAGGAATTGAGTACCTACAGGGTTCCGATCGTGAACCTCCCTATAGTGTCCAGGGACAGTGTGTTTAGTACTGCCTGCTTTAATGAGATTGATGTGTTCCGAAACCCGTGTAGTAAAAGATCTGATGGTCCGGCCGACATATTGCTTGCCACAAGGGCAAGATAAACTATTCCTGTAGTGGCACACGTGCAGAAATGTTTCATTTTGTAAGTACGGCCGGTCACGGTGGAAGAAAAACTATGACTAGCCCTTCTGCCACAGGTATTAAATTTACAGACCAAGCACTTTTTACAAGGATAAAATCCAATCAAGGTATGGAAAAAGGATGGTCTCTCTGGTGGGTTGATGACATTAGGTGCTAACCTATTCCGGAGAGATGGAACACCCTTAAACACCACCTTTGGAGTCTTAGGCAACAGACGTCCCAAGATTTTATCTGTTTTTAAAACATCCCAGTGATTTTCAAAGATTTTTTTAACATGCTTGTGCTGCATGGAGAAAGATGTCAAGAAAGACCATTTGAATTCATCATTCGTTTGTCTAGGTCTATCCTCTAATAATGACTGACGGTCTGTTGCACAAGCACTTTCGATCTTATTATCTAAATCCACAGAGTTATAACCCTCTCCAGGAACCTATCTTTCAAGGTCATGGCCTGTAGTCTAAAAGTGTCTGAATCAGTACAGTTCCTGACCAACTGACTTTTGGGAACAGATCTAATCCAGGAACTGTGGTGGCAACTATCAGTCGATATGCATGCGTTCCTGTCGGTGGATTTAAAATAAGTACTAAATATAAATGAGGACCCACTTCTTTCAATGACAAGGTCTAAAAAGTGGATTGAGGTGGTACTAGTTTCAAAGGATAAAGCAATACCCCTATCATTGTTATTCAAAGTTGTGAAAAAATCAACCAGACCATCATGACTCCCTGTCCACAGGAGGAGGATGTCGTCTATGTACCGGGCCCACAACAGAAGGTGTGGGTTCTCCATGGCATAGATGACATCCTGCTCCCACTTGGCCATGAACAGGTTGGCCAGGCTGGGAGCAAATTTTGCTCCCATAGCCACCCCTTTATGTTGGCGATAGAATTTACCACCGAACCAGAAATAATTGTGTTGTGTTGCAAACTCAATTAAATCAATAATGAATTCTATCTGGGGTGAAGCAAGGGAGGCATCCCTGTTTAGAAAACAATGCACCGCATCCACACCTTCACGGTGTGGAATGCAGGTATAAAGGGACGCAACGTCCGCAGTGGCCATGATAAGGTCACCAGAATGGGAAACATTCGATAACAGTTTAATCACATCCTTAGTATCTTTTAAGTAGGACGGCATCTTAAGTACAGATGGCTGTAGGAAAAAGTCAATATATTTCCCAATCTTTGAGGTGACCGAGATGATACCACTAATTATAGGTCAACCCGGGGGATGGAGAGGGTCCTTGTGGACTTTAGGCAAGTAATATATAACTGGGATGCGTGGAGCAAGGGGGACTAGAAAAGATCTCTCTTTTTTGTTTAAAATACAGGAGTCAAAACCTTTAGCTACTAGGTTCCTCAGTTCTTTTTTGTACTCGAATGTAGGATTCTTTGGTACTTCTATATAGGTCTCTCGATCTCCCAAAATGCGATGCATTTCATGCATGTAGTCAGATTTGTTTAGTAGGACAATCCCCCCGCCTTTGTCGGCGGGGCGAATCACTAAATTCTTGTTGTCACATAACCTCTTTACACCTACTGAGGGTAGAGGGTTGTAGAATTTGCGCTTAAGTGGAATAGCAGCCAAATCTCTCAGCACCAATTCTTTGAACAAATTAATGGTAGGTGGAAGTTGTGTGGGGGGGACTAAAGAGAGTATAGTTCCAGACACAACTGACAAATATACAAAACCTTTTCTACATGAAACACTCTTTGCAGCAAGAAAGATTATAGCCAAAAAATGGATGAGGCAAGAGTCTCCTAAAGTAGTGGAATGGAAGGTGGAGATAAATAATACATTACCGTATAAGAAATGTATATATATTAACAGAGGTTGCCCAGCCAAGTACAATAAGATCTGGGATATGATGGCTTCAAGAATCTTCTACCTGTGTCTAATGTAATCATATGAATACAGAGTGATTTGATGCTTATAAGTATGGATGGGCAGTCTATATAAACCAAACATATACACCTTGAATATCATTACATGTCAAATATGTTTGTACTTAATATCATTTTTATTCAAGTTAAAATAATTGTTATATTGTTACAATGTCAAAATGCTAACGTAATCATATTATGTATGCACCAATTACTTAATTAAACCTAGTTTGATTTAAAAAAAAAAAAAAAGAAAAGAAATCCTACCCAATAAACGTTCAAAAAAAGTGGGAAGCGGCAAGGGAATATATTGAAGAGACAGAAATGCCAAAGCTAAACAGAATATGCAGCCAGGGAACTCGATGCCCCAATTTCAACAGAGGAATTTATAGCGGCGTTAAAATCATTGAATGTGGGCAAAGCCCCGGGCCCAGATGGGTACACCCTGTCGTATTACAGAAAATATGCAGAGGAATTCGTAGCAGCTTATAATTCACTACGAGATGGGATGCAAATCCCAATAGAAACATCACTGGCACATATAACAGTGATTCCGAAAGAGGGGAAAGATCCCTCCAAATGTTCTAGTTACCGACCTATTTCACTGCTGAATGTGGATTTAAAAGCTTTTACAAAGATTTTAGCTACGAGACTGCTAGATTATATCCCAGGTCTAATCCATCCAGACCAGGTGGGATTTACCCCGGACAGTGAAGGAAGAGAGTATACACAGAGGGTTTTTGATCTACCTTGCACAAAGGCAGCAAAAACCAATGTTGATAATCTCTGCGGACACGGATAAAGCCTTTTACAGGGTAGACTGGATTTTTTTTAAAGGCGGTACTACAACATATAGGCGAGGGGATATGAGATGGATTTCTAATTTATATTCTACATCAAGTGCTAGAGTAAAGATAGAAGATAGAACCTCGGAGTCCTTCCTTATTCAAAATGGAACACGACAGGGGTGCCCTATTTCACCACTGATTTTTATTTTGACAATAGAACCTTTCCTAAGGAAAATATGGGCTAATGTGAATATTAAGGGGATAAAAATAAAGGAAGAAGAACAGAAACTTTCTTCGTAACTTCTCCAATCATATCTCTCCCATCCTTGGAGCTGCGTGAATATGGGAAAATATCTAATTTTAAAGTAAATTACGGGAAATCTGAAGCAATGGGGATAAAAATAAAGGCGCCCCTTTTACAGTTGGTAACCACACCATTCGGATTTAAGTGGACCAACTCGTGTAAAAGCTATTTAGGGACGGAAATATCAAAAAATCTGAAGGAATTATTTGAGCTTAATTACATACCAATGGCTAAACAGATCAAACTGGATTTGTCGAGATGGGATAAAGAGATTTTTACATCGTTCGGGAGAACAAATATTATTAGGATGAATGTGATACCAAGACTTCTGTGATACAGACCTTGCCAATTAAAATTCCTCCAAGCTTTTTAAGAGATCTTAGATCAAGATTTCTAAAAATTTATCTGGGCTGGGAAACCAGCAAGAGTACGTAGAACTATACTATCACTACCTAAAGGAAAAGGAGGGATAGGGCTTCCAGATCCAATAAGATACCAAGAGGCTTCACATTTAACCAGAGTGATGGAATGGTGTGGACTTAGAAATAAGAAACCCTGGATACAGACAGAACAGGCAGCAACAGATATCCCATTGGAAGGATTAGTATGGATACCAGAAACTGAGTTGCCAGCTGAACTGAGGAAACACCCAACAATAGGCGTAACTCTGCGGATGATCAAAAAGATCCATCTCGACAAATCCTAGTCCAATGCTCCCGGTTCTGGGGACACCAACATTTCAGCCAGGAATGACAGACCCCAAGTTCAGAGCAATACGACGTAGAGGTTTCAGCAGGATCATACATTTTTCAAGGGACAATCGTTTATTATTAAAAAGAGAAATTGAAAGAGAAATAGCACCTGAATTAGATTTTTTTATAATGATGCAGCTAGAAGTGTTTATTAAGTCAAAATCTACTATGTATACAGAAGTAAGAGCATTGACCGGTTCTTGTCCCAAGAACAGAAGAATAGGATCTTAGTATTTAATCAAAAGACATCAGTAGAACTGGTGTTGCAGTTGGCGGAGAACAAACTTTTTTTTGCAACAATCACATTTTGGGGAGGGAGAGACAACTGGTCATATGCTTGCAGTAATGGCAAGGGCGCAGCAGTCCTCCTCCCTCATCTCCGCCATTTGCGATGATCAGGGAACCCTAAAATGCTCTACCTCTGATATCACAAAAAATTTTAGTGATTTTTATGTTGATCTTTATACCTCCAAGGTGACACCCACCGATGGAGCAATAGCTGATTTTTTGAGGAGCTGTGAGCTCCCTAGCTTACCAATAGAGGATAGAGCCATGCTTGATGCACCCTTGACAGAAGAGGAACTAGACATTGCTTTATCCCAGACTAAAAATAACAAGTCACCAGGTACAGACGGCCTCCCGTCGGAGGTTTACAAAAGATATGCCGGCATCATACTCCCTACCCTACTGAAAGTTTACAACGAGGCACTAAAAGAGGGCTCCTTGCCAGATTCGATGAATGAGGCGATAATTATTGTCATATTAAAACCGGGTAAGGATGCAAATTCTCCTGGCTCCTATAGGACCATATCATTGCTAACATCTGATATCAAATTGTTGGCCCGGATGTTGGCAAACAGACTAGCCAAAGTAATTCACAAGATAGTACATAGAGACCAGTCTGGGTTCATCCCCACGAGATCCACAGCCCAAAACATAAGAAGGTTATTTCTGAACCTACAACTCCCAGTGGACAATACAGGTAATAGAGCAATTTTTTCACTAGACGCAGCTAAGGCCTTCGACAGTGTCGAATGGCCTTACCTGTGGAAGACGCTGCAGAGTATGGGAATAGGTGATACCTTTATTCGCTGGATCCAGCTTCTATATGCTGCGCCCACTGCCAGGATACTGATCAATGGGGAACTTTCGAAACCTTTTCCATTGTTTAGAGGCACCAGGCAGGGGTGCCCATTGTCACCCCTGCTGTTTGCTTTGGCCCTGGAACCCTTGGCGGCAAAAATTAGAGGAGAGCCAAGGATTGTGGGTTTTCAGAGAGGTATAGATAAGGATGTAGTGTCAATGTATGCGGATGATACTTTACTCTATTTAGGAGATACACAGGATACTTTACAGACAGTTATGTCCCTAATTAAAGATTTCGGGGAATTATCTGGCTTTTCCATCAATTGGGATAAGTCGGTGCTGATGCCACTTGACCCCCTGGATACTCCACTGCCCCCGGGTGCAGAAATGGTACAACTGGTGAGCTTGTTTCACTACCTGGGGATCAGAATTTGATACCCTTGCTAAATAAATTTCGCGAAAAGTGTAGGGCATGGTGTAAATTGCCCTTGTCCGTGGTAGGTAGAATCAATCTTATCAAAATGGTCTGGGCACCACAACTGCTATATATCTTTAATAACTCCCCGGTATGGATTTCTAAGAGATGGTTTGATAGAATTGAGACCCAATTTAGAGAGCTGATTTGGAGGAAAAAATAGTGAGGATAAAATTATCTACAATACAATATGGCAAGGAAGAAGGGGGGCTTGCAGTCCCTCATCCCATAACGTACTATTTGGCATCCCAATTACAACAGCTGGGAGGGTGGGGCTTACCAAATGACCCGATTCGTAGACTTATAACCTTAGATGAGAGAACCTCTTCAGCGTTAGCAGGTCTAGAGGCGGGATACCTGCACTTAGATCCGGAAGCTCCTACGATTAAACTGCTGGTTACGCTTTGGTCCTTTGTTAAAAAACTGCTAGGTATCACAGGTTTCTTGCCTTGCACGCCTCTTTGGCGTAATAGGCAATTTAAAGAAATACTAAAATTAAAAGGTTTCAAGAGTTGGGAAGATGCAGGTATTAAGCATATCTCACAATTATATCAAGATAACATTTTCAAATCATTTCATCAGATTCAAATAGAGTTTGGGATCCCGCATAACAATTTTTATAAATATCTCCAGTTGCGTCATGCCATACAAACCCAGAATAAAACTGTCAAGATTCAACAAGCAGACCACGTGATTATACAGGATGTTTTTATGGATGATGTCAAAAAGGGTGTGATATCTAGATGTTATAATACTCTCCTTGCTCAGATACAAGACCCCTCTAAGTTACCATGTAGACAGCGGGGGATATAGGGAGGATTGATGGAGATAGTTGGGATCTTTGCCTTATGAACGCCCCTCTGGTATCTATATCTGCATCCCAGAAACTCTCACATCTTTATTTATTACATATGGCATACAGAACCCCCCTTCAACTCTATAAATGGGGAATTAGAGATTCACCTTTGTGCCCAAAATGTGAACACGATCATGGTGACCTTCTCCATATGGTCTGGAAATGCCCCAAACTGTTCAAATACTGGAGGGAGGTCTTGGATACGATCTCGGAAGTATATATGATACCTCTTTCAAGAAATCCAATAGTCTGCCTATTGGGGGGATAGATGATGAGTTGGTGCCTGCACCCACCCGCATAGCGCTTCTTCGCTTACTGTACGTGGCACGGAAACTAATTGCCCAGTGGTGGATTACTCCTCGAGTCCCCACCAGAGGGCAATGGATAGACAGTGTTAACAAACTTCTAATCAGAGAAAAACTTGCTTACCAACACAGAAAGGTCCCACAAAAGTTTTATTCAATTTGGCAGGCGTGGTTGGAGCTCCCCGGTCTGGCCCCGTACCAATTAATTAACCACTCCCATACCCAGCTATAGTCATATGACGTCCACAGATGGGATCTCCTATCCTGGGTGGACGTCATATGACGTCCTGAGATTCCCGGCCGCCTAGGGGGCGCGCGCGTGCGCCCGCTGCGTTGCTCGGGACCCGGTGTGTGTGCACGGCGGCCGCGATGTCCGCCGGGCACCCGCGATTGCCCGTTAACCGGGCCGGACCGTGGATCTGTGTGTGTAAACACACAGATCCACAGCCTGTCAGCTCTGAGGAGAGCGATCTGTGTTCCCAGAACGGAGGAACACTGATCGGTCTCCTCCCCTTGTGCGTCCCCTCCCCCTACAGTTAGAATCATTCCCTAGGAAACATATTAACTCCTCCCCGCCCTATAGTGGTTAACCCCTTCACTGCCTGTCACATTTACACAGTAATCAATGCAATTTTATAGCATTGATCGCTGCATAAATGTGAATGATCCCAAAAATGTGTCAAAAGTGTCCGATGTGTCTGCCATAATGTCGCAGTCACGAAAAAAAATCACGATCGCCGCTAAAAAAAAAAAAAATATATATTTTTTTAAAAAATGCCATAAATCTATCCCGTATTTTGTAGACGCTATAACTTTTGCGCAAACCAATCAATATACGCTTATTGCGATTTTTTTTACCAAAAATATGTAGAAGAATACGTATCGGCCGAAACTGAGGAAAAAATTAGTTTTTTAAAAAAAAAATTGGGATATTTATTATAGCAAAAAGTAAAAAATATTGTGTTTTTTTCAAAATTGTCGCTCTTCTTTTGTTTATAGCGCAAAAAATAAAAACCGCAGAGGCGATCATATACCACCAAAAGAAAGCTCTATTTGTGGGGAAAAAAGGACGTAAATTTTTTTGGGTACAACGTTGCACGATTGCGCAATTGAGGTTTAAAGTGCGACAGCGCTGAAAACTAAAAATTGGCCTGGGAAGGAAGGGGGTGAAATTGCCCTGTATTGAACCGGTTAAAGACAGGATACTATTGGGTTAAAGGTAGGCCTGACTGCCACACAAAGGTTGATTAAGGATACTAAGGATATGGGATATGCAGGGAATTACAATTTTGATTGTAGGTCAGGGTATATTGTATTGTATTGAATTGTTTTGTTTTGTTTTATTACCGTTTTGCTTTTGCTTTTTTTCTTTTTCTTTTTTTTCTTTCTTTGCCTCTATTAGAGGATTCTATACTGTGTTAACTGCAATGAATCTACAACGTGGTTGAAAGGATTATATTATAGTTGGGTTGTACTTAAAGATTTTTCGTTAGATAACTAATACACCCTCTTTTCATAGTCTAAGACTATTGTCCGTCACTGGAGATCTTATTTAATACAGTAACGCTATAATATTCGGAATTTGTTCAAAATCAACTGTATCTATGCATATATTTTTCACGATTAACACTTTGTTTTGGGTTTATTGTTCAGAGATAACAGTATAGTAGGCTATACTCTGGCTAGGAATAGTATAGTGATTTCTCATAGTAACTCTGTAAAGTTGATAATTGTTACTGTAAAGTGTTGTGAGGTGAACCCCAAGATATGTACAACATGTGTTCTAATTTGTGCACTGTATATCTTTGTGTACAATAAAAACCTTTTTGATTAAAAAAAGACATCAGTAGCAAGCAGATATCAGGAGGGGGGATATAAAATCCTTACCAGATGGTAAAGGACGCCGAATGTGCTACATTGGATTTACCCCCAGGTGTCAGAGGTATGTTGGAGATGTCATGAAGAAGGGACAATTCTACATATCTTCTGGGAATGTACGAGAATAAGAGAGTTCTGGGAAATGGTTGCAGAAACTACTAAAACAATAACAGGATTCTCCTTGGGAAATAATCCGGCAACTTTTTTATTGCTAGATTTCCCGTTATCAGCGGAAAATTTAAAAAACTCGCTGCTGAGACACCTTTTAACAGCAGCTAGGGCAGGTATCCCTGCTCTGTGGAAAAAAGACAGCTCTCAAACTAGGGCACAATGGTTGGCCAGAATTGCAGAAATACAACAAATGGAAAATCTTACTTTGACAATGAAAGACCAAGATGAGAAGTACCGGACAACATGGGCCTCATATTTGGACTATAGGGAGAGAATGGACTGAAGTGGAGGGGAGGGGAGAGGGGGAGGGGTCGAGAGGAGTTCTCTTTTTTTTTTTTTCTCCTTTTTTTTTTTTTTTATTACTCCGGGTTAGGGAGGGGGTAAAAGGGGAATTTTTTTTTTTTGGAGCAATGGGTTAATAGTAGTAAAAGGGAATTCACAAGGAATTAAAGTGTCAATTAAAGGTAACATATGATGTGCAGATGAATAGATTTACTTAAGACGTATTAAGCTGGCACTATATGAGTGCAATGAATTGTATTGTGAAACCCATGAAAAATAAAGAATTAAAAAAAAAAAAAAAAGGCTCAGAAAAGGTTGCATGACGGCGGGAAGTTCGAAACCATCATCATTAAGCAGCACACGATGCACATGCAAATGTCATCGAGTAACTCAAAGTAAAAATGTACAACTGAAAGATGCTGCTACACAAACTGGCCTTTACGATATTCCATCGGCAGAATCTGAGGAAAATTACTCAAAAATAGCAGCTGCAAGGCACAGTAACTGGGGGGAGGAGCCGCTGACCAAGATGGCCGCATAGGGAGACCGGGTGGCCGCATGCTGCAGAAGCCGTAGATGCTGCGGACGATGGCAGTCTGGACGGCCGTTTCACATACCTGAATCTTCCAGAGTTGCCAGTTTTCTCCGACATCTAGCAGCCTGCTTGCTTCACTGGGATACAGGGGAGCCGGAGTAGCGGCAGAGGCGATTGGTGGTGGCTGCAGGAAATCCGGAGACTCCTGTGCAGTGCCTGTGGGGTGCCGAGGACGGGACCGAAGACGGAGTCAGGAGACGGCAGACGAAGCCGAGCGGGAGCCTCTGCGTGTCGGCGCATGCAGAGGATGGCTCGAAAGGAACGCGCCCTCCGACGGGACTCTCGGGAACCGAGCGGCAGAGATCAGGCAGACCTAGGAGATCTCCCCGATCAAAGGCAGCGAATTGAGCGTTGACCGCCTAGATACTGCACTACATAAAAACGGAGACGGGACCAGCGAAATCAGAACAACAGGTTTGACCATGGAAGTAACATAATATAGCACAAAAAATTGTATGAAGCACTGCAAAGAACTGTAAGTCCTAATATATTTGATGATTGATACATGGAGTGAGCAAATGAAACAGTTTATGGGTTAGATCTAATTAAATTCATCTTGAAAAGCTTATAATTTGATATAAGGGGAAGGAAAAGGAAGGAAGAGGGAAAGAAAGAAAAAAAAAAAAAAGGGAAAGGATTTTTGTAACAACAGGTTCCCCTTATTTCCCCAATAGAAAGGAAGGACACGAATACGCGGGGATAACCTAGGACATAAGGGAATATTTTGCTACAGCTTGTCTAAAACACATTCACATTAACAGTTGGAGGAAGACATAAAGAAAGAGATAAAGAAAGAGATAAACGCGGAAATTAATCACAAACTTAGTAACCACCTGGCAAAAAGGCAAGGCGGACGGAGGGGAAGGAAAGGAGAAAATAGTATAATGGCACCCAAGAAGGGTAATAAAACACCACAAACCCAAAAGCACAAAAAAGATAAAACTGAAAGCAAAAATAAAAACACCACAGGGGCACAAGCCATACAAACATCTGATATTAAGAAGATTTTCCAACAATTACAAGTACAATCTCCAAGGACTACACAAGCACTACAAACATCGCAGGAAATATCAAATATAGGGGAACTATCAGTAACCTCTAGATCGTCAGGAGAAGAGCAAATAGATCATCCCAGAAAGAGTTCACCAATCGATAGAACAGGCTCAATAAGTTAACAAAAGGAAGAGGATAAAGAAAATTGGGATATGAGAACTTATATTCAATCTCTCCCAACCAGGGCAGATATGGATCAATGCGCGGTTAGAAAATTCATATAAAATAGAGATACAAGAGCTTAAGACGTCCACAAAAGAAAAAATTGATATATTTGATTCAAGAGTCTTATGCAATATTACAGAAAAATTTTCAGGAAATAACCCAGGACTGTGATATAAAGGAATTAATAATAGATCGAGCGCACAGAGTAGCGGGAATAAGAAGATAGGTTCCTAATAAACCACGGGATGTCATTTGCAAAATGCACTATGCCCATATAAAGGACAGAATAATGCTTGCAGCACGCCAGAATAAAAATATCCAATAGGAGGGAGATACATTATTATTTTTTCAGGACTTATCAAAATTCACATTGGACCGGAGAAGAGCAGTAAAGCCCCTGGTGGAGCAACTAATAAGGAATAGGCTTCAATACAGATGGAAGTTCCCATTTCAGCTACAAGCTCAAAGAGAGGGACTTATTGTTTAGAGATCTGGAGGACTTACCGGAATTTTTAGCAGTTCTTAAGATTCCAGAAATAGAACTGCCGGACTGGCCTGTTTCATACATAAAAACATTTAGAAAAATATGAGCGGATTTGTGGGGGGCGGGGGGGAAACCCGATATAACTATATAAACGTATAATGAGCAAATAAGTGGAATTAAATAATGTGGTGAGGGGAGGTAGAGAAAAGAAAAAAACTAGGTTGGGTTTTTTATTTATTTATTTATTTATTTGTGTGTATTATGGAATAATAGGATCTAACACGAATTAAAGGATGTAATAGATACGGGTGGGATACAAGGACAAAAGGAAAGGTGTTTATTTATTTTTTTAATGTTATGGAATAATAGGATCTAAAACGAATCACAAGATGTAATAGATATATGTGTGACGTGTGACACAAAGACATAAGGAAAGGGTTTTTTTTTTTTTATGTGTTACGAAATAACAGGGCAAAAAATGAAACACAAAATGTAATGGAACCCTACATTCCCTAGTGTTCCCCCCTTTTTTTAACTTTTTTATTAATATGATATAAATATGAAACACAAGGTGTAATAGATTTGTTATGAAAATGAGATAAAGGGAAGGACGGTTTTTGTTATGTGTTATGGAATAATTGGATACAAAATGAAACACAAAATGTAATAGACAAGGGTGTGACACAGAGGAAAAAAGGAGGGGAAGATGCCCTGTGGTCTCTTCCCTTTTTTTGCAATAATTTGATATAAAATGAAACACAAGGTATAATTGATTTTAGATTTGGTTATGAAAATGAGAAAACAGTTTTTTGTGGTGTGTTATGAAATAATAGGATATAAAATGGAACACAAGATGTAAGAAGATATGTGTGTGACAAAGGAAAGGAAAGGGGGGAGGTGGGAGATCCCCCCCCCTTTTTTTTTTTTAGATTTGGTTATAAAAATGAGAAAAAAATGTTTTTTGCGGTGTGTTATGAAATAATAGGATATAAAACGAAACACAAGATGTAATAAGATACGGGTGTGACAAAAGGAAAAAGAAAAGGGAGAAGAGAGAAGGGCAAGAGATTTTTTCCCTTTTTTTTTTTTCTTCTCCATCTTCCTCCATATTGTAACGAAAATGGAAAAAAAAATCATGGAATAATATGGGCATGGGTTGGGGATGCCTTGAAGCTCCCCCCCCCCCGCTCCCCCGCTTCCCTTCCCCGCCTCTCCTGGTTTTGGAAATCATTTTTCCCGACACTTTTGGGGGGCGGGGGGGAGGTGGGGGGAAGTAAATAGAAGGTATAGCAAGGGAAGACTAGTAATACACTGGAAGAATAGTGGAAGAGGAGAGAATAGAAAAAGAAATAAAGAAAATGGTATGTAAAAGTAAAAAATTAGCATTTAAATTGCAGCGTGGGGCTAGCGATCGTGCGACAAATCTCGGTCACCGGTCTCTGATTCCCCCACTTTAGGGAATTTACTTTAGTTAGTAAGATATAAGTCAAATAGACGTAGGATTGACTGAGAGTTGTGTGAGTGTTTAGGGTTTTTTTTTTCTCTTTTATGGGTGAGGTTAAGTTCTGTTCCTACAATGCAAGAGGCCTTAACTCTCCTAATAAAAGAAACCACATTTTAAACTCATTTAATAAACAAAAAATAGACATTATCTTGTTTCAAGAGACACATTTTCGCTCAGATCACATTCCAAAACTTAACAATCGAAACTATAATAGTTGGGTACACGACACATTTTCTTATTCTAAATCAAGGGGGGTATCTATCGCATTTCATAAGAATGTACCCCATCAAATATTGCAAAATTATAAGGGTAAGGATGGCAGATCGCTGGCTATAAAAGTAGCGATATTTGGAAGAATTTTTACAATTATTAATCTATACCTACCAAATTACGATCAAATTAAGAATGGGATAAGGGCCTTAAATAATATGATGGAAAAAGCGGAAGGTACAGTGATTGTGGGTGGGGATTTAAATTTTTTTAAATTTTTTTTTTTTTTATAAATATGGATACAACTAACACCCACACTCAGAGAAATAATAATCAAATAGGGAAATTTAAAGAGCTATTACTGAAGTACCAGCTGGTGGATATTTGGAGGGCCCAACATCAAACAGATAAGAATTATTCATTTTACTCAAATGTACACGATTCTTATCACAGGATAGTTTACCTTTTTTTTTAATCAATCTGGAATGAAAATGACTCCATCATCAGATATAGGGGGGTTTTATGGTCGATCATGCACCGCTATATTTGGAAAATAAAGTAATAGAACGTGTTAAAACAAAAGGAAATTGGAGATTAAATGATAACCTTCCTAAAGATAAAGAATGCGTAGTGGATATAGGTAAAACAATAAAGAAATTTCTGTTAGTCCATGAGAATGATGAAACATCAATTCCCATGCAATGGGAAACATTAAAATGCATATTAAGGGGGACGTTCATCAAGCATGGTTCTAGATTAAAAAAAGGAAAGGAACAAAAAAAACTCAATTATTAATGGAAATAGAGAAACTGGATAAAGAACATAAACAAGATCTTAACCTGTTAGTTAAAATAAAACTAAAAAGTAAAAGATTAGAATTACAAACCATGCTTGATGAGGAAACTTTGAGGATAAGAGACAAAAACAAAGCACACTGGTACCAATACGGAAATAAGCATGGGAAAATATTGGCTAAAATATTAAAGGACCAACAACCCTCAACTTCTATAATAAAAATATTAAAGTCAAATGGGGAAATGACATACGACCCAAAAGAAATACTAAAAGAATTCTAAACATACTATTCTAATCTATATAATATTAAAATACACCCAGGGAACAAGGAAGAAGAAAAGAAAAGAGAGGAGATTAAAAAATATGTTGAGGAGACAGCCTTGCCAAGGTTCCCCAAGGAAATAGTTGAGGCCCTGGAAAAAGACATCTCATTAGAGGAAATCCAACAAGCGATTGCTGAATTGGTTCCAGGAAAAAGTCCAGGACCTAATGGGTACACTACTAGATTTTATAAGAACTTTCAAGATATAATTACTCCCATTCTGAAGAAAACATATAATTCTGTATCTAACACACAAGGCTTTGTTCCACAAAATATAGAAGCTCATATTACTTTAATACCAAAACCAGAGAAAGATCATACACTTTGTAAGAACTATCGACCCATCTCCCTAACTAACATAGATATAAGGTTGTATTCTAAAATTATAGCAAATAAACTAACACCAATCTTACCCAACTACATAAAGTTGGAACAAGCAGGGTTTACGAAAGGTAGGGAAACTAAGGATAACATCATAAAGACTTGTACACTGGTGGAATATGCACAAAGAACCGCCATCCAAACATGCCTTTTGGCTGTTGATGCAGAAAAAGCATTCGACAGGGTTGGATGGCGGTTCTTGGAAGAAACACTAATGCAACTAGGTATGGGCCCGAAAATGCTTAGTAGGATTGTCGCATTGTATTCCAACTCAAAAGCTAAAGTAAGAGTAAATGGGGCACTATCAGAGGATATAAAATTATCGAATGGAACCCGCCAGGGATGCCCCCTTTCCCCTTTGTTGTTTGTAATGGTAATGGAGCATCTGATTACGGCAATTAGAGATCATAGAGATATCAAGGGGATAAAGGTGAGGGATGAAGAATATAAGATTGCCGCATATGCAGACGATTTGTTGATATACATAACTAACCCCATTACAACTATTCCAAATTTAATTAAAGAATTTAAAAGATTCTGGGAATTAAGTCACTTCAAAGTTTATTACGATAAATCAGAAATGTTGAACATATCATTAAATGGAAAAATACATTCACTTTTGCAAAAGGATTTTCCATTTAGATGGAAACAAAATGCAATTAAATACTTAGGAGTTTTTATAACAAAAGATATGAAATTACTACAAGGGCCTAATTATGAGGAGACAATCAGAAAAGCTATTAAATTATTACAGAAATATGATAAACTAAAGTACTCATGGACGGGTAGAATCAACATAATAAAAATGGATATACTACCAAAAATATTATATACTTTCCAGACAATGCCACTAGATCCTCCAAAGAAATGAGACAACCTAATTAGAAAAAAGGGAAAAGGGGGACTCGCGCTACCGGACTTTGTAAAATATCTACAGGCAGCATCACTGACTAGCATAATAGATTGGTATCACAATAAAGAAACAAAGCAATGGGTCAGTTTGGAAGAAGCAATAATAGGACCTCAATTAAAAGCCCTTCCTTGGATAAAACCCCATTTAAGACCGAAAAATAAAAAGAATTTAACACTTTTTGTAAATGCTACATTAAAAACTTGGGATGCTGTAGTGAAAGGGGGGAATATCTCCACAATGATCGGCCCTATGATCCATTGTTTTCCAACCCTGAATTCCCTCCAGCTATGGGAGTTGCAAACTACTTGAAATGGAATAAAACCGAACATACAAGATTGGTACAAGTACTTGAGAAAGGGAGGCTACCCGGGCTGTGGGAAATGGGATTGGAAAATAAGAATAAATGGCTACAATACAACCAAATACGGATATTTGTAGAGCCTAAATTACCTAAGATAAATAGACCGTTAACCAAATTTGAAAAAATATTAGTGTAAGCCCCAATTAAGAAAATATCAAAGATATACGACACACTACTTCCTTCTGGCCCCCTTAGAGAAATAACTAGTATTAAGAAATGGGAAACTGAAATGGTAAATTCTTTATCAAAGGAAGAATGGGAAAAAATCTTTGAAATTATACATGGAACAACTATAGCAAATAGATATCAAGAAAGAAATTATAGAATTGCAATGAGATGGTATAGAAGCCCAGTAACTTTAAATTTAATAAACAAAGAAAACACAGATTTATGTTGGAGATGTAAAGTAGAAAAAGGAACGATGGAACATATATGGTATGGATGTCATCTGGTGAGAGGATTCTGGAATAAGATATTTGAAATTTATGGTATCGGGAGTAGAGGAGGGTTCAAGTATGGAAACCTCGTTATTATCTTTAACATCAAAATCATTAAAAACAATTAAGACAGATATTATCCACCACATGACATCCGCAGCCAGAACAATAATAGCAAGAAATTGGAAAGAAACAAGTAGCCCAACAATAGCGGAATGGATATGTGAAATTAATGAAATTCAGTACATAGAAAAACAGATAAGAGAAGAGGGGCTTATAACAAGCCATATATCAGAAATTTGGCAAAAATGGGATGAGTTTCGGTCATCAGGAGAAATGCTAGAATTTATATAAATAGTAAGAATGGGAACTTAGGGTTTTTTTTTTTTTTGGCAATGGATGGATGTATGAATGAGGTTGTAATAGGGAAGGTAAAAAGGAAGCGAAAATTATTAAACTCGTATGTTAATTAGAGGATAGGCATATTAAAATATTATCATAGATACTTTTTTTTATATATTGGATACGATGTAAAGATGGGTATGTTCAATTGTTATATATTGTCAATTAATTACTGTTTTATAAAAATTTTGAGTGAAAATCTAATAAAGAAAGATTGAAAACAAAAATAGCGGCTGCAAGATCTGTAAACTTGGATCATTCATATTGTAGTTTGGATGAGGGTTTAAGCACTTCAGCCCCGGAAGGATTACCCCCTTCCTGACCAGAGCACTTTTTACAATTTGGCACTGCGTCGCTTTAACAGCTAATTGCGCGGTCATGCAATGCTGTACTCAAACGAAATTTGCGTCCTTTTCTTCCCACAAATAGAGCTTTCTTTTGATGGTATTTGATCACCTCTGCGGTTTTTATTTTTTGCGCTATAAACGGAAAAAGACCGAAAATTTTGCAAAAAAATGATATTTTCTACATTTTGTTATAAAAAAAATCCAATAAACTCAATTTTAGTCATACATTTTTTTTTTTTGTTTTTTTACCACTTCAGCGAAATTTATTTTAAGAGAAGTCGTATCAACTTTGAAAATCAAAATTTGTCCCGTTTCTTTTTTTTCACATTATTGTGGCTAATAAGGAAACTGGTAAACACCAAGGGGTCTAAAGGGCTGATCTCACAAATGTACAAGAGTATAAATAAGGCGGGGGGAGAAGGGGGGGGGGGGTGGAGCCCAGGAAAGAGAGCTAAATGGGAGGAAGAGGTTGGAACAATGGAAATTTATTTTGGCATTAGGGCCAAGGATATCTCTATCACCGTCACAGGGAGTCTCTTATTTATTTTTGATTTACAGACTTTATTACACACCAGAGAAATTATTTAGGTTTGGTAAGAGGCAGGATGCGAAGTGTCAGCGGTGCGGAGATGGGAAAGGAGACCTCGTGCATATGTTTTGGCGATGCCCCAAGCTATACAGGTATTGGGAAAAATTAGTGGAGGAAATCAACGCAATATTTGGGTCCTCATTAGAAATGGAGGCCAGAACTTGTCTGTTGAGTTTGCTGGAGGAAAATGATATGCCGAGGGACACCCAGACCGCTATTATAAGATGCCTGTTTCAGGGAAGGAAAATCATAGCACGGAAGTGGCAGGCAAAAGAACCCCCAACAGTAGGAGAATGGAGAAAAGAGGTCAAGGACATGATCATGAAAGAGGAATTTTGGTATAGAAAAAGAGGTAGTCTAATGAAATATAAGAATATATGGAAGTTATGGCTAGAGTATGAATGGGCTGGATAGGTGTAAGAATATGAGGTGGAATGGGTGGTGTGCGTATGGGATAAGAGGATGGTGGAGGGGAATGGAGTGATGGTGGGGGGGGTATGAGGGGAAAATGGAGGGTTTAAAGGCTTGTGGATATTACTGAAGATTGTATATGTGGTCTCTATATGATCTGCTCGCTTGGAGGAAATTTGTGTTTTATTTTTAACTATGAAGTCTAGGATTAATAAAATTAAACAGTATATTAGCCACAATTTTAGTCATACATTTAGGCCAAAATGTATTCGGCCACATGTCTTTGGTAAAAAAATGTCAATAAGCGTATATTTATTGGTTTCGCAAAAGTTATAGCGTCTACAAACTAGGGTACATTTTCTGGAATTTACACAGCTTTAGTTTATGACTGCCTATGTCATTTCTTGAGGTGCTAAAATGGCAGGGCAGTACCAAGTGATTGAATAATGACAAAAAAAAAAACATTTACAAAAAGTTGTCACTAAATGATATATTGCTCACACAGGCCATGGGCATATGGAATAAAATGGAATAAAACTGAACATACAAGATTGGTACAAGTACTTGAGAAAGGGAGGCTACCCGGGCTGTGGGAAATGGGATTGGAAAATAAGAATAAATGGCTACAATACAACCAAATACGGATATTTGTAGAGCCTAAATTACCTAAGATAAATAGACCGTTAACCCGAAATACATTCTGCTGCTTCTCCTGAGTATGGGGATACCACATGTTTAGGACTTTTTGGGAGCCTTGCCACGTACGTTCCCCGAAAACCAAGCACCGCCTTCAGGATATCTAAGGGCGTACATTTTTGATTTCACTCCTCATTACCTATCACAGTTTTGAAGGCCATAAAATGCCAAGGTGGCACAAACCACAACTCCCCCCCCCCCCAAATGACCCCATTTTGGAAAGTAGACACCCCAAGCTATTTGCTGAGAGGATGTTGAGTCCATGGAATATTTTATTTTTTGACACAAGTTGCAGGAAAGTGACAAATTTTTTTTTTTTTTTTTTGCACAAAGTTGTCACTAAATGATATATTGCTCACACAGGCCATGGGCATATGTGGAATTGCACCCTAAAATACATTCTGCTGATTCTCCTGAGTACGGGGATACCACATGTGTGGGACTTCTTGGGAGCCTAGCCCCGTACGGGGCCCCGAAAACCAAGCACCGCCTTCAGGATTTCTAAGGGCGTAAAGTTGTGATTTCACTCCTCACTACCTATCACAGTTTTGAAGGCCATAAAATGCCCAGATGGTACAACCCCCCCCCCAAATCACCCCATTTTGGAAAGTAGACACCCCAAGCTATTTGCTGAGAGGCATGTTGAGTCCATGGAATATTTTATATTTTGACACAAGTTGCGGGAAAGTGACAATTTTTTTTTTGCACAAAGTTGTCACTAAATGATATATTGCTCAAACATGCCATGGGCATATGTGGACTTACACCCCAAAATACATTCTGCTGCTTCTCCTGAGTACGGGGATACCACGTGTGTGGGACTTTTTGGGAGCCTAGCTTCATACGAGGCCCCGAAATCCAATCACCGCCTTCAGGATTTCTAAAGGCGTAAATTTTTTTTTTCAATCCTCACTACCTATCACAGTTTCGAAGGCCATAAAATGCCAAGATAGCACAAAACCCCCCAAAATGACCCCATTTTGGAAATTGCTGAGAGGCATGGTGAGTATTTTGCCGCTCTCATTTGTTTTTGAAAATGAAGAAAGACAAGAAAAATGTATTTTTTTTTCTTTTTTCAATTTTCAAAAGTTTGTGACAAAAAGTGAAATCAAAAATTTACGCCCTTAGAAAGCCTGAAGGCGGTGCTTGGTTTTCGGGGTCCCGTACGCTGCTAGGCTCCCAAAAAGTCTCACACATGTGGTATCCCCATACTCAGGAGAAGCAACAGAATTTATTTTGGGGTGTAATTTCACATAGTCCCATGGTATGTTTGAGCAATATATCATTTAGTGACAACTTTGTGCAAAAAAAAAATAAAAAATTTGTCTTTTTCCCGCAACTTGTGTCACAATATAAAATATTCCATGGACTCGACATGCCTCTCAGCAAATAACTTGGGGTGTCTACTTTCCAAAATGGGGTCATTTGGGGGGGGGGTTGAACTGTCCTGGCATTTTATGCACAACATTTAGAAGCTTATGTCACACATCACCCACTCTTCTAACCACTTGAAGACAAAGCCCTTTCTGACACTTTTTGTTTACATGAAAAAATATTTTTTTTTTGCAAGAAAATTACTTTGAACCCCCAAACATTATATATTTTTTTAAAGCAAATGCCCTACAGATTAAAATGGTGGGTGTTTAATTTTTTTTTTTACACAGTATTTGCGCAGCGATTTTTCAAACGCATTTTTTGGGGAAAAAACACACTTTTTTAAATTTTAATGCACTAAAACACACTATATTGCCCAAATGTTTGATGAAATAAAAAAGATGATCTTAGGCCGAGTACATGGATACCAAACATGACATGCTTTAAAATTGCGCACAAACGTGCAGTGGCGACAAACTAAATACATTTTTAAAAGCCTTTAAAAGCCTTTAAAAGCCTTTACAGGTTACCACTTTAGATTTATAGAGGAGGTCTACTGCTAAAATTACTGCCCTCGATCTGACCTTTGCGGTGATACCTCACATGCATGGTGCAATTGCTGTTTACATTTCATGCCAGACCGACGCTTGCGTTCGCCTTTGCGCGAGAGCAGGGGGGGACAGGGGTGCCTTTTTTTTTCTTTATTATTTTTTTGCTTTTTTATCTTATTTTTAAACTGTTCCTTTCATTTTTATTTTTTTTTTAATCATGAGAGAGAGAACAATAAAACAACAACTATTTTCGTTTTTTTTATTTTATATTTTTTTTGTGTTTTTATTTTTTTTATTTTTTTTTATTTTTATTTTTTTACACTTTTTTAAGTAATTTTAAAACTATTTTAACTGGTACCAGGTTTGGGTCTCTCAAAATGCAATGGCATCTTGGGAGACCCTGTGAAAGTGTGTTCTAGTCTGTGCAGTGCTGTACCCTACGCTAATACTCAACTAGTGTATGGTAGCGTTCAAAACATTCACCAATGCATAGACCAGGATTGTCAGGACAGGAGGGACAATAATACCGGGTGTCACGCCTAAATCCGCGCTTGCTGCAGACACAAAATTTTTTTGGGGGGGGGCTCGTTGGGTAGGGGTACTTGGGAGGACATAAGAAAAATGCCTTTCATGCAGCCAGCTTACTGCATTTGGTTGGGGAAGGTGAGGTGGAGCACCATCTGGATACAGAAGGGCTCTGACGATCTCTTCCTGGAATTTAAGGAAGGATCCAGTCCGTCCTGAAGCTCTGTATAGCACATGAGCATTCAGCAAAGCCAATTGAAATAAATAGATACTTTTTTGTACCAGCGTCTGGCCTTACAGGCAGTTGCGCCAACAACTGGTCGTTGAGGTCCACCCCTCCCATATTTTGGTTATATTCGTGGACACAGAGAGGTTTCTCCACAACACCAGTCGCCGCAGTAATTTGGACGGTCGTGTCTGCATGAAGGGAGGTAAGAACGAAAACATTCTTATTATCCCTCCACTTCATAGCGAGCAAGTTATTACACTTCAAGCAGGCTCTCTCCACCAGCCTAAGACGGGAATCTACAAGCCGCTGGGGAAAGCCCCGGCGATTAGATCGCACGGTGCCACATGCTCCAATCTGTTGATCAAAAAGGTGACTAAAAAGTGGCACGCTCGTGTAATAATTGTCCACGTACAAGTGGTACCCCTTTCTGAATAAGGGTGAGACCAAGTCCCACACTATCTTGCAAGCGCTTCCTATGTAGTCAGGACAGTTTGTCGGCTCTACGTGACTATCTTTGCCCTCGTAAACCATAAAACTACATGTATAGCCTGTGGCCCTGTCACAGAGCTTATACATCTTGACCCCGTATCTGGCACGCTTGCTGGGAAGGTACTCTTTGAATGACAAGCGGCCAGAAAATTTAATCAGGGACTCATCAACGCAGACAACTTGATGGGGAGTAAACAAGTCTGCAAAACGTTGGTTGAAGTGGTTTACGAGGGGCCGAATTTTGTAGAGCCGATCGTATTCAGGGTCTCCACGAGGACGACAGAGCTCATTGTCATTGAAGTGCATGAACCGCAAAATCTGCTCGTATCGTGCCCTGGTCATGGAGGCAGAGAACACGGGCATATGGTAAATTGAGTCAGTGGACCAATATGACCGCAACTCACTCTTTTTATTTATGCCCATGTTGAGGGAAAGGCCCAGAAAGAGCTTAAATTCGGGGACCGTAATTGGTCTCCAATCTCTGGCAAGGGAGGACTGGGGAATAGTGGTGATGTGTTGACCAGCGTATAAATTGCTTTGGTCCACAATAGATCTATAGAGATCTTCGGTGAAAAACAGCGAATAAAAATCCAGTGGCATAAAATCAACTGTTTCCACCTGAATTCCGGGTTGGCCAGTGAATATGGGAAGTACGGGTGCTGCAGGAGTGGTGGGTTCCCAATTCGGATTGGCGACTCAGCAGGAAGGGCACTATGAGCATGACGGGCCTGTCTTTGTCTTCTTGGTGGCAGCGGGACACTACTTGTGCTTGCCACCTCGCCAGCTTGAACTGCACTTATGGGACTCGCCACATCACCACGTGATATTGCAGTGCTGGATGTACGTCCAGGGTGTACTAGGCCGCTGGTGCTTGCCAGTTCACCAGAAGGAATAGCGGCTCTAGTACTTCTCTACTCCATACGAGGGACCTGCGGTTCTTGCACTTCAAGGACAGAAGAAGAAGATTGGGGTCTGGTACGCCTGACCTTGGCAGGGACCACAACTCCGTCGTCAGAGCTATCTGTCATGGAGCCGCTGTCCTCTACAGGATCATATTCTGAGCCTGAATCTGACAGATGAGTGACTTCCTCTTCACTATCTGTCATGCTCAGAAACGTGTAGGCCTCTTCACTAGTGTACCTTCGATTTGCCATTTTGGGCTCTAAATTTAGGGGTACACTAGTGAGACTCACAGGCAAAAAAGCTCCGAACTCTTAGCTACTGATTCAAAACGCTACCAAAAAACTGTTAGTGATCGCAGGGATCAGGCCTGACTCTGCGAACGCTGCAGTTATGTGTTCTTAGTGTTTTGTAAGTGTCAGTGATCGATCGATACTGCACTTGGGTGGGCTGGGCAGGGCTGGGCCGAGGGGCAAAACGCAGGTGCTAGCAGGTATCTGGGCTAATCCCGCTAACACTGCATTTTTGGGAACCCTAAACTGCTGGGGATGCTAGTATAGATCTGATCGGATCAGATATTGATCCGTTCAGATACTATAGCACTAAGCGAGGTGTATGCTGCGTGCGTGGGTTTTAGCGGTACTGGTGCTAACCTGACGCTGCCTGGGGCGACGCAGACCTTATCTGACCCTAAAAACTTAACTTATATCACCGCCGGGCAATTAGGGGGTTAAACCTTTATTAGGACATAAACGGCGGGTGCCCTGAAATTATAATAAACTATAAAAAACAAACTAACTAACCAGTGTCACTTATACGGTGATCACTGGTGAAAGGGTTAACTAGGGGGCAATCAGGGGGTAAAAACTTTAGTAGGTAGTATATGGGGGTCCCTGTCGCTATAAAACACTGACAGCGAACCTATATACTTACCTCCCTAACTAGCGTCACCTGTGTCACTAATACAGCGATCGTAAAAACAATTGCTTAGTGACACTAGTGACGGGGGGTGATCAAGGGGTTAACCTTTATTAGGGGGGGTTAGGGGGTACCCTGGACCTAAAGGGGGTACCCTAGACCTAAAGGGGTCTAACCCTAACTGCCCTAACCCTTATAACTGTCACAAACTGACACCAATGCAAAAAAAAAACTGCTATTGGTGTCAGTGTGACAGGGGGTACAAGGGGGTGATTAGGGGGTGATTGGGGGGTGACTGGGGGGTGAAAAGTGTGCCTGCGTGTTCTACTGTTAGTGTAGTGTTGGTGTAACTTACATTGATGTCTTCTCTCCTCGGCGCCGGAACGAAAAGACCGGCTCGAGGAGATGTGACATCACTTCCTCTGCCGCTGTTTACATTACAGCAGCAGAGGAAGAATTTCATTCGCCAGGAGTGATCGCGAGGGGGTGGCCACGAATGGATGGCCTCCCCCTCACGTCTGATCACCCGTGAACAAATGCTGGCCGCCTCTGGCACCGGGGGGGTCCGATCGGAGGCAGATCACGTACGGGTACGTGATTCTGCCTGCCCGTGCCATTCTGCTGACGTATATCAGCGTGAGGCGGTCGGCAAGTGGTTAAGGACATCCCATCAAGTGTCAACACCACTTAGTCATTATAAAATTATAAATCTACAATCATCATTAGAACCTCAACCATTGTTGCCACTATCCTCTTCATCATGTGTCTTGCCCACCCATCTTAGAACACAAACGTCAAATAAGTGCTTCTATCAGTCTGAAAATGAAAGTCCAGAAATTGGAACGAAAAGAAAATTAGCTTACTACGAAGACCCAAGTATTCATGAATCTTTTTTATTTTTTATTTTTTATTATTATTTCTTTATTACCAGCAATAAAAACCAATGCATTCTCCAATAACCCCCCCCCCCCCTCCAACCCCAACACCCTACACGTCTCCAATCTCATACCTGATCCCTCTTACAACTCCCCAATCTACTCTCTCCACCTGTCTAACTACATCATTCCTGTTCTGATTTTAACTTTATACTTATTACCTTATACATTATACTCCCATTACTTCAGCAAATCTCATTGAATACTTGTATTCTGACCATTTCTTCCATTTCTCTTCAAATTCCGCTAAACCCTCTTCATCACTGAACCTAACATATTCTAACCATTCCTTCAGTGTTGGCCTTTCCAAATCTTGCCAGTGTCTAGGTATTAGGCATTTAGCTGCATTTAAGAGCTGTGGGAGCAATGTTCTCTTATATTGCTTAGATGGCATTCTAATCCCGTGGAATAAGCACCCCCATGGGCCATCCGGAACCTCTATGTCAGTAATCTCAGTTATTAATTGCCTGATCTCTTTTAAATAATTTTAATTTTAGAGCATAGCCACCATATGTGGGCCATAGTCCCAATTTCTTTACACCCCCGCCAACAAAGCTGTGATGTTTCCCTTTGGCAATTATGTGCCTTGTCGGGGGTGATATACCATATGGCCAGGCACTTGTAGTTTAACTCCACCATGTTGCTGTTTACTGACGTAGAGTGAACCCGCTTCAACAGTTCTCGAATCTCTACACCTTTCACCTGTGTTCCCAGTTCTTTTTCCCATTTCTCGATGTATGGCGGTATCTCCGGCCCTTTCGAATGATTCAGTATTTTATAGATCCTAGAGATCACCCTCTTCTTGTTTTCATCTACACCTTCTACCTTAGAAACAACGTTTGTAATGTCTTAAAATATGCCTGTGAAAGTGGGAAAGGGAGCATTTGCATCTTATATGTAATTTTAGGTAAAATTACCATTTAAAAAATAATAATTCTTCCCCCCCAGGATAGCTGGCCTGTTGTGATTTTATTCAATTCTGCTTTAATATCGTTCAGTAATGGTATAAAATTTTCTTGGTACAATGTCTCCATAGATGTTGTTATCTTGACCCCAAGGTAGTTTAATTATTTTTTCCCCCACACAAATGGGAAGTCTTTTTGATATATGAGCTCCTCTGTTTTTAATGTATTGATGGTCTGAGTTTCTGATTTGGCCCGGTTTATCTTAAAGAGGAGCTCCACCTTAAAAAAAATTATTAAAAGCCAGCAGCTACAAATACTGCAGCTGCTGACTTTTAATAAACGGACACTTACCTGTCCCAGGGTCCAGCGATGTCGGCAGCTGAAGCCGATTAATCGCTCGGCTCTCGGCTGCGCGCGCCGCCATCCTCGGTCAAGGAATCGGGAAGTGAAGCGCTGCGGCTTCACTGCCCGTTCCCTACAGCGCATGCGCGAGTTGCGCCGCGCCTCTGCACTGGTCCCCGTTGTGTTCTGGGAACTGTGTGTTTCCAAGAACATAACGGGGGGGGGGCATCTGCGGATATTCTGCGGCTGTCTAAGCCCGGAAGTGGCTGCAGATACCTGTATTAGACAGGTATCTGCACCCCCTCCTCCTGAAAGGTGCCAATTGTGGCACCGGAGGGGGGGAGGAATCCGATGAGTGGAAGTTCCATTTTAGGGTGGTACTCCGCTTTAAAGTTAGATATCTCTCCGTACTCTTTTAAGGATTTTATTAAGTTTGGGAGGGTTATCCTGCTGTTAGTAATAAAAAATAGAATATCGTCCGCATAGGCCGCTAATTTGTGTTCCTCTTCCCCTACCTTTATCCCCCAATATCCGGATTTTGTCTTATCCTCTTTAATCACTTGACCACTGGGCACTTAAACCCCCTTAATAACCAGACCAATTTTAAGCTTTCAGTGCTCTCACATTTTGAATGATAATTACTCAGTCATGTAGCACTGTACCTATATGAAATTTTTGTCCTTTTTTTCACACAAATAGAGCTTTCTTTTGGTGGTGTTTAATCACAGCTGGGTTCTTTATTTTTGCGCTATAAAAGAAAATTCTGTAAAAAAAATGCATTTTTTTTTTGTTTCTGTTATAAAATTTAGAAAATTAGTAATTTTTCTTCATATATTTTGGCCAAAATTTATATCGCTACATATCTTTGGTAAAAATAACCCAAATTGTTGTATATTATTTGGTCTTTGTGAAAGTTATAGAGTCCAAAAGCTATGGTGCCAATATCTGAAAATTGATTACACCTGAAGTACTGACTAATTTCTTGAGACCCTAACATGCCAGAAAAGTACAAATACCCCCCAAATGACCCCTTTTTGGAAAGAAGACATTCCAAGGTATTTAGAAATATGCATGATGAGTTTTTTTAAGTTGTAATTTTTTCCCACAATTCTTTGCAAAATCAAGATTTTTTTAATTTTTTTTTCACAAAATTGTTATATTAGCAGGTTATTTCTCACACACAGCATACAGTCAGGTCCATAAATATTGGGACATCGACACAATTCTAATCTTTTTGGCTCTATACACCACCACAATGGATTCAAAATGAAACAAACAAGATGTGTTTTAACTGCAGACTTTCAGCTTTAATTTGAGGGTATTTACATCCAAATCAGGTGAACGGTGTAGGAATTACAACAGTTTGTATATGTGCCTCCCACTTTTTAAGGGACCAAAAGTAATGGGACAATTGACTGCTCAGCTGTTCCATGGCCAGGTGTGTGTTATTCCCTCATTATCCCATTTACAAGGAGCAGATATTTACATTTGGAATCTGTTGCTGTCAACTCTCAATATGAGATCCAAAGAGCTGTCGCTATCAGTAAAGCAAGCCATCATTAGGCTGAAAAAACAAAACAAACCCATCAGAGAGCTAGCAAAAACATTAGGTGTGGCTAAATCAACCGTTTGGAACATCCTTAAAAAGAAAGAACACACCGGTGAGCTCAGCAACACCAAAAGACCAGGAAGACCACGGAAAACAACTGTGGTGGATGATCGAAGAATTCTTTCCCTGGTGAAGAAAACACCCTTCACAACAGTTAGCCAGATCAAGAACACTCTCCAGGAGGTAGGTGTATGTGTGTCAAAGTCAACAATCAAGAGAAGACTTCACCAAAGTGAATACAGAGGGTTCCCCACAAGATGTAAAACATTGGTGAGCCTCAAAAACAGGAAGGCCAGATTAGAGTTTGCCAAACAACATCTAAAAAAGCCTTCACAGTTTTGGAACAACATCCTATGGACAGATGAGACCAAGATCAACTTGTACCAGAGTGATGGGAAGAGAAGAGTATGAAGAGTATGAAGAAGGAAAGGAACTGCTCATGATCCAAAGTTTACCACCTCATCAGTGAAGCATGGTGGTGGTAGTGTCATGGCGTGGGCATGTATGGCTGCCAATAGAACTGGTTCTCTTGTATTTATTGATGATGTGACTGCTGACAAAAGCATCAGGATGAATTCTGACGTGTTTCGGGCAATATTATCTGCTCATATTCAGCAAAATGCTTCAGAACTCATTGGACGGCGCTTCACAATGCAGATGGACAATGACCCGAAGCATACTGCAAAAGCAACCAAAGAGTTTTTTAAGGGAAATAAGTGGAATGTTATGCAATGGCCAAGTCAATCACTTGACCTGAATCCGATTGAGCATGCATTTCACCTGCTGAAGACAAAACTGAAGGGAAAATGCCCCAAGAACAAGCAGGAACTGAAGACAGTTGCAGTAGAGGCCTGGCAGAGCATGAAGAGGGATGAAACCCAGCGTCTGGTGATGTCTATGCGTTCCAGACTTCAGGCTGTAATTGACTGCAAAGGATTTGCAACCAAGTATCTGTCCCATTACTTTTTGGTCCCTTAAAAAGTGGGAGGCACATATACAAACTGTTGTAATTCCTACACCGTTCACCTGATTTGGATGTAAATACCCTCAAATTAAAGCTGAAAGCCTGCAGTTAAAGCACATCTTGTTTGTTTCATTTCAAATCCATTGTGGTGGTGTATAGAGTCAAAGAGATTAGAATTGTGTTGATGTCCCAATATTTATGGACCTGACTGTATGCATACCACAAATTACACCCCAAAACACATTCTGCTATTACTCCTGAGTATGGTGATACCACATGTGTGAGACTTTTACAGAGCGTGTCCACATACAGAGGCCCAACATGCAGGGAGCACCTTCAGGCATTCTGGAGCACCCAGGCCAATTTTATTTAAAAAAAAAAAAAAAATTATTTATATCAGAAAACCGGTTCACCGGGACAAAACAATAATAACATAGTCACATTTAACATCGATAAAGTCAAAGATTCAAATATGCTGGTTGCAATACAATGGCATAAATGAAACAGAAAACATCCATTTACCAAAAAAAAAAAAACATGTGTCAAGAGAGGATAGCCTTGTTGATTCTGTTACATACATCCAGACCTATAACAGGCTTTCCTCTGGTGATCTAGCTGTTCGGTTACCATGTGTTTTAAATTTAGTATGTCAGGATGTCGCGCTCCCGTGGTTAAACGGCTTCCAGTTTTTCTTCGAAATAGTAGAGGGTAGAACAAGGTAGTAGAGGGGAGAGCCCATATAGATTAGAAAAGAAAAAAGGTGGGTTGGGGTAAGGAAGGGGGGAGGGGGGGAACACATGTAGGTGGGGTCAAGATATTTAATGCACGAATGTGTAGGTAAGCTTTCGCCTGCCATATGCTGTTCCTAATTACATATTACAAGGTTATTTTTACTGACTTCGGAGGGCCTGCCCTTCCTCTGAATATTTGAAGATATTCCATAGCTGCCAGGTTTTGGAGTACAGTTCCTGTCTGTTTTGGCTTGTGAGGTTAAGGTCTTCCATCTGATTGATATCTTCAACTTTTTTGAGCCAAAAGGCTATAGTCGGTGTGTGAGGGGATTTCCAAAAGAGTGGGATGCAAGCCTTTGCTGCGTCTAGTAAGTGGCGTATGACTGATTTTTTGTTAATCCGTGCAGGGGTATCGGTAGCGTGTAAGAGGAAATAGGCCGGGTCGTCCGGAATGTTGCGTTCCGTGAATTTTTGAGCTATCTGGCGGACCTCTCTCCAGAAACTCCAGATCTGGGAACAGGACCAGAAAATATGGAGAAGAGTGCCCTTTTCCTCTTGGCGTCGCCAGCAAACATCTGACGCTGAAGGGAAAATCGTGTTAAGTAGCGCTGGAGTACTGTACCAGTGCGTGAGGATTTTGTACTTTGTCTCCTGAATCTTGGTGCACAAGGAGGATTTATGTGTGAATTTAAGAGTGTGCTGTGTTTTGCTGGTTGAAAAGTGGCAGTTTAGATCTCTTTCCCATTTGGTGAGGCTCTGCAGTTGGCAGTCACCTGGAGGTACAATTAACATACCATATGTTAGTGAAAGCGAGTGTAGCAAGGTCCCTGTCCCTGTACAAAGCCCCTCCATTTATGTGAGTGCTTGATTGGCATCATTGGGTGGTGGTATGCTGCGTAAGAGGTGATGGAGCTGTAGCGCTCTCTGAAAATCTAGTCAAAACTGTCCCTCTGGATCTGATAGCTCCTCGATCGTTTTCCAGCGACTCAGGGCACTGAAGTGTGAGGCTTGGTATATACCCTCTTCACTCAGTTCCCGAAACCTCCCATCGCTCAAGCCTGGTTCAAATCGAGGGTTGCCCAATATGGGTCGAAGGGGTGAGTTATGGGAAAAGAGGGAGGAAGAGTCAATCAATTGTGCACAGACCTTGATAGTGTTACCTATTAGCGGGTGGCATTTGAGATCTGATGGAAGGGCGGTGTAACACCAGGGAGCACTACCTAGGGGAATCACACTCTGTGCTTGTTCAAGCTGCATCCACAATTTGGTGTTTGTATGTCGGCACCAGTCTATAAGTCTACTTAGGTGGGTCGCCTTATAGTAGGTGCAAAGTTCTGGCATGGCCAGGCCTCCATTCAGTTTGGGAAGTGAGAGAGACTTCCGGTGTAGGCGCGGCTGTTTCCCTGCCCAGAGGAATTTTATGAAAGCTGACCGTATTTGGTTAAAGTAATCTCCGGATATATGGATAGGGATAGTCTGTAGGAGGTAAAGAAACTTGGGAAGGATTGTCATTTTAAGGATGTTGCAATGGCCAAACAAAGAGTGTAGGCCGCCGGTCCGTTGATCTAGTAATTTTTGGACAGTTTTTAGGAGGGAAGGTAAGTTAAGTTTAAATAGTTGGGAAAATGTTGGGGGTATGTGTGTACCCAAGTATTTCAGGGCTGTAGTGGTCCATTTTAGATGGAAGCTGGATTGGAGATATGTGAGTTGTGGTTGTGGGATTCCCAAATCCATCGCCTCTGACTTACTAAAGTTAATTTTCAAATTAGCGAGCTGGCCATATGCATGGAATTCTTTCATAAGGTTAGGAAGCGATATGGTTGGGTTTGTGAGGGAAAACATCAGGTCGTCAGCATAAGCAGAAACTTTAAATTGTTCCTTGTTAACTTCCACTCCAGTAATGTCTGCGTTCGACCTAACGTGACACAGGAAGGGTTCTAGGGACAACGCGAAGAGCAACGGCGAAAGTGGGCAGCCTTGTCGGGTTCCGTTGGTAATTGGGAAGGCCTCTCAAAGTACCCTGTTTGCTCTAACTCTGGCCGTCGGGTCTGAATGTACCGCGGTTATCCAGTTCAACATTTTGTCGCCCAGTCCTATGTGCTTCAGCGTTGCAAACATGAATTTCCAGCTAAACCGGTTGAACGCTTTTTCAGCGTCTGTCCCGAGAAAGACGCATGGAGTCTTGGTGCCGTTGGCTACATGTAATAGATTGAGGACTTTGATCGTATTGTCCCTAGCTTCCCTGGTTGGGACAAAGCCAACTTGGTCTAGGTGAACGAGGTGAGTGAGGTGGTGTTGAGGTCTGGAGGATATGATCTTTGTGAAAAGTTTAAGATCAGTGATTGGGTGATAGGACCCACAATGACCTGGGTCTTTGCCCTCTTTTGGTATAACTGAGATTTGTGCCTGTAATGTGGATCTGTGAAACTTTCCCGCTGTGCCGAGATCATTATACAGTTTGACTAGATGTTGGCTGAGGGAGGGAAATAAAGTCTTATAGTAGGAGGTAGTAAGTCTATCCGGACCTGGGGCTTTCCCTAGTTTGGTGCTACTAAGTGCCTGTTGAAGTTCGGGCAAGGCAATGGGGTCCTCTAATAGCGTCTTTGCTTCTGTCGGGAGGGACGGCATAAGGGATGATGTTATGTAATCTGCAGTAGCTTCAGGGGTGTTTTGAGTCTCGTTTAGATTGTACAAGGTGGAGTAGAAGGATCTGAACTCCTGCACAATATGCAAGGGTAGGGAGACCCTCCGTCTCGTGGGGGATACTATATGAGGTATATATGACGCCAGTCTGCTCTCGGAGCGATTGGGCCAGTAGTCTGCCGCATTTGTTGCCAGATTCATAAATTTTCCTACAGTTAATCTGTAATGCCGCTTTCGCTTTGTAGCGTAAGAGGTCAGTTACCTGCATGCGAACTAGGTCAAGTTCTATTTCTAGTTGTTTGGTGGGGGTCTGTTTGTGGTTTGCTTCTAATGTTTGTAGCTTCGTTAGTAGTGAGTTTAGTTGAGTAGTCCTTTGTTGTTTGAGTCGTGAGCCGTGTTTAATAAGTATTCCCCTAATAACGGCTTTGTGCGCCTCCCACACCAGTCCGATGTCGCAATCAGGGGTGCAATTAGTAGTAAAGTAATAACCTATCTCCTTAACTACCTCTGCCAGAACGTCTGGATCTTTCAGCAGGCCTTCGTTCAGTCTCCATGGTGGTCTCTGTGTCGACGAGGTTTCTGAGATAGCGTAACGCAATGTTATCGGAGCATGGCATTGCAGGTTATGGCTGGGTATGGCAGAATATGGCTGGGTATGGCAGAGTATGGCTGGGTATCACCGAGTATTGCAGAGTATGGCTGGGTATTGCAGAGTATGGCTGGGTATCACCGAGTATTGCAGAGTATGGCTGGGTATGGCAGAGTATGACTGGGTATTGCAGAGTATAGCTGGGTATCACTGAGTATTGCAGACTATGGCTGGGTATTGCAGGGTATTGCAGAGTATGGCTGGGTATTGCAGAGTATGGCACGGTATTGCAGAGTATGGCAGGGTATTGCAGGGTATGACTGGGTATGGCAGAGTATGGTGGGGTATGGCAGAGTATGGCTGGGTATTGCAGAGTATGGCATGGTATTGCAGGGTATGGCAGGGTATGGCAGGGTATTGCAGAGTATTGCAGAGTATGGCACACTATTGCAGAGTATGGCAGGGTATTGCAGAGTATTGCAGAGTATGGCACAGTATTGCAGGGTATTGCAGGGTATGGCAGGGTATGGCAGAGTATTGCAGGGTATTGCAGAGTATTGCGGTGTATTGCAGGGTATTTCAGAGTATTTCGGGGTATTGCAGGGTATTGTGGGGTATTGCTGGGTATTGCAGGGTATTGTAGAGTATTGCAAAGTTTTGCAGGGTATTGCGGGGTATTCCAGGGTATTGCAGAGTATTGCAGAGTATTGCAAGGTATTGCAGAGTATTGCAGAGTATTGTAGGGCATTGCAGAGTATTGCAGGGCATTGCAGAGTATTGCAGAATATTGCGGGGTATTGCAGAGTAGTGCAGGGTATTGCTGAGCATGGAGGGATGGCTGAGCATGGATGGATGGATGGCTGGATGTGACTGCATTTGTCACAGAGCAGCGCTGTGGGCACTACACATCCAGACCACAGCGCTGCTGCCATCCGATCTCTCCCCCTCTGTACTGATCGGTACACAGAGGGGAGGGAGGAACCGGCATCATGACATGACGCCGGTTTGTTTACATGTGATCGCTCCGTCATTGGACGGAGCGATCACATGGTAAACGGCTGCAATCAGCGGCCGTTTACCGTGATCCGTGATGCGCCGGGTCCTCTGGACCTGGCGGTCACGGATGTTTTTGGGTGAAAGTGGGATTCTGGGAGGACGCCATAGTACGCCCTCCCAGAGTTAAGTAACCGCCCTGTAGCCGTCATTCGGCTATAGGCCGGTTGCTAAGTGGTTAAGAGGGGTTCTAATGCCATCATGAACAGTAGGGGAGATAATGGGCACCCCTGTCTAGTGCCGTTAAACAGTTCGAATGGTCCCGAGGCAGCCCCGTTTACCTTTACCCTCGCTGTAGGTTGGGTGTACAATGCTTTTATGCAGCTTCTCATTTTCGCTCCTAAACCCAGTGCCTCCAAAGTACTCTGGATAAAGCCCCAACCTACCCTGTCAAATGCTTTTTCAGCATCAATAGACAAGAGTAGTCCTGGGGCTCTGCTATCTTTAATTTTCTGTACTGCCAGGAGTGTTCCATTATCCATTATCCCTCCCCTCCCTTCCTGGGACAAATCCTACTTGATCTTCATGTATAATGTCATTCATTATTGTTTTCAATCTCCCTGAAGGTAATTACCTTCGCGAATATTTTAGTGTCGGAATTTAGGAGCGAAATAGTTCTATAACTGGAGCAAAGTGTGCTATCTTTCCCCTTTTTCAAAATAATAGTTATAGTGGCCTCCAGCACCTCATTTCTCATCTCCCATTTATCCCCAATCCCATTCATATAAGCACACAGTTTAGGCATTAAAATGTCTTTGAATTTTTTATAGTATAGGTTCGTCAGGCCATCGGGTCCAGGACTCTTTCCAGCCGGTGATTCTTTTAGGGTTTTTGTTATGTCTTCTTCTGTTATGGGGGCCTCTAAGTAGCTAAGTTTATCTTCTGGAATTCTGTTTAAGCAGGTATCTTTTAGAAAAGCTTTTATTTTATTTAAACCGGGGAAGTTATTAGCAAGGGCCCTAAAAAAAAAAGAAAAATAACAACTATGTCGAGAAAATCAGGACAAAGTTTGGGGAAATCAGACATAGAACAGGGGATATAGCAGATACCTTCCAAGAATTCTATGGAGGGTTATATGCTATTAATACAAAAAACGCACAAGAGAATAAAGGTAGCAAAAGCGTAAGAACTAAAAAGTTTCTAAAGGAAGCAAGGCTACCCAGGATAAGAGAAAGCGACAAAAGCATACTAGAGGCCCCTATTTCAGAGTTAGAGATCAAGAAAGCTATCCAGGAAATCCCAAATGGTAAAAGCCCCGGGCCTGACGGCTCTTTATTTTAAAAAATGTCAGGATCTCTTGACTCCCAGGATGTGCACGTATATGAACGGTATCGGGGAGAAATGGGAGATGAGGAAAGAAGCATTAGAGGCCAGCATTACTGTAATCTGGAAAGAAGGAAAAGATAATACGCTATGCTCGAGCTATAGGCCCATATCACTCTTGAATGTCGATACGAAGTTATTCGCTAAAATCCTAGCTGACAGGTTGAAACGGATAATCAATGGGATCATCCACCCAGACCAGGTGGGCTTTGTACCAGGTAGAGAGGGGAGGGATAATGCCATCAAAACACTACTGGTAGTCCAGGGAATCCAAGATAGTGGGGCCCCAGGTCTTCTCCTGTCAATTGACGCTGAGAAAGCTTTCGACAGGGTTGACTGGGGCTTCATATGGGATACTTTGGAGGAGATTGGCCTGGGGGATAGATTGCTTAGTTGGATAAAAGCTTTATATTCATATCCCTCAGCGCGAGTGAAGATAAATGGAACCCTATCGAAACCATTTAGAATGTACAATGGTACAAGACAGGGGTGCCCCTTCTCCCCACTGTTGTTTGTGATTGCCTTAGAACCCCTCTTGGCAAAGATAAGAACCAGCCCAGATATTAGGGGGGTAAAGATGGGCGAAGAAGAGTACAAACTAGCGGCCTTTGCGGACGATGTGCTGTTCTATATCACCCACCCGACGATTTCTCTCCCGAACTTAGTAGCGACTTTTAAAGAGTACGGCAGACTGTCCAATTTCCGTGTGAATCAGGCCAAGTCATAAACGTTGGAGATAATAAAAGGCAGCACGATCGATACGGCATATCAATCGTCATTTCCATTTAAATGGGGGGCAAAAGAGCTCAATTACTTAGGTATTAAAATAACTACCACCAAGGAGTCTCTATTCCAGGTAAACTTTATGCCACTCCTTAACGAAATTAAAACTGAACTCAATAGAATTTCACACACTCAACTCTCATGGGGAGGAAGAATCAACCTATTCAAGATGTCAATCATGCTAAAAATCATCTATAAAATGCAAATGTTACCAATCCCAATCCCTCAGATTTATTTTAATAAGTTACGCACTGTTTTTTTAAGATTTATATGGAGAGGGAGAAAACCTAGATTAAAATTAGTACAATTAATAAAGGACAAGAAGAAGGGGGGGTGGGGAGCACCTGACATTAGAAAATATTATTTGGCGATTGCTTTAACACGTTTGTTAGACTGGGCAAAAAATAATGAAGAAAAATTATGGAAATGGAAAAAAAATGAGTGAAGTTGATTTGAGCAAGATGGTTTGGATACCACCACAGTATAGAAAATTGGGCACAGAAACAATGTATATAACAAAACATACACTCAATATCTGGGATAATTTACACAAAAAGGAGCACTGGGAGTTCAATTCACCGTTAATCCCTTTAAAAAATACAGATTACTTTACACCAGGGAAAGAAGAGGTGTTTGGGAGGTGGATTATGAAGGAGGATTTGCAACTAAAAGACGTCATGAAACAGGGGAAGATGTGTACAGTGGAAGAACTAAATGCAAAAAACGAATGGTTGGCAATAGATTCCTGGCGATATTGCCAGCTGAAACATTTTGTCGACTCACTCCCGCAACCAATCAGGTCGATAGAGAACCTACTCCCACTGGAGAAACTATGTGTCGAGAAAAAAGGGAAGGGGGGTATATCTAAGACCTATAGAGCGCTCAATGAGTTGGGAGGAGTAGGAGGCCCGAGATTCGTTGAGAAGTGGGAGGAAGAGCTGGGTATTAAGATCGATAGACAGGAGGTGGGGACGATTCTGAAAAGGGTGAACGCCACTTCAGTGAATTGCAAGCTTTCAGAAATGAACTATAAGATTCTTACAAGGATGTATATAACCCCAGATAGAGCACATAGAATTCTGGAGGGAAGGTCACAGTTATGTTGGAGAGGTTGCGGAGGAATGGGGACTATGGCGCATATATGGTGGCAGTGCCCGGTAATCGCAGAATTTTGGGGGGAGATCGGGCAAATCATCAGCGAGATTTTAAAGATAGATATCCCCATAGATCCCTGGGTGTTTCTACACCATGGCAGGAAAATTCCCACGAAGTCATATCTGAAGTCGTTATTACCTCACCTCCTAAATGCTGCCAAAAGTCTCATCCCTAGATATTGGCAAGATAAAAGGAGACCTACGGTACGGGAGTGGCTCGGCAAGATAAATTAGATTTATCGTCTTGAATACTTGAAGTATAGTGAAGGAGTAGAGATGGAAACCTTCGAGGAGATATGGAAGGAATGGGTTAATTTCAGGTACTCACTCCGAGCAGCAGAACTGTGGGGAACATAAAAAAACTACTCAGGCAGTAACTAGATAAACTAGACGTGCCATATTAACAGTTGTAAAAGGGAAATACAGGGTCCGAATTAACATTGGAGATACGGGGGTAGGGACAGGAGTTGGGAAGGGATACACGGGAGTCATGGAGGGGGGGTAGGGGGAGGGAAGGCCGTGACTGGCCTAGGCGGGTCACATGGGAAGGAATAATGTTTTGTTTTTCTTAAGGGGATGTTTCCGTTTTTTTTTGGATATGTGTATTAAAGAAGAAAAAAAGCCACAGTGATGAAAAAAAGCCACTGTTTTTAAACTCCTTGCAAGGATTTTGTGTATATGGATGCCTGTATGGCAATTTTAATAAAGGAACGGTAAACTTTTTTACACTATTGGAGCATTTCTTACATTTTTTGGATACCTATCATCGCTGAGAGTGAACCCCCTCCACTGATGACAGTCTGCTAATATCCATTTAACGCTTCCGGACGAGACCCATCCACAAAAGGGACAACATCTAGAGTGGAGGTTATTTCATGCCTTTCTTTAAGGGCTGTCTGGTAAGCCTTAAATCTCTCTGTGGTGACGGGTTTATCAGCGGTGGAAGTCATAAAATTACCCAACAGGGATTCTCACATATGTATTTATGGACACTATATGAAGATTAAGCACTTTTTATTTCAGTGAGATAAAGGTTTGCGGGGGTGATAGCCACGCACTTTATTCCACACTCCAGTTTGTTATTATCATATGGGAACACTCATAGACAATATTTATTATTAGTGAATTATTGTGCACAGTTTTTTAATTTTATATTTTCAGTGTTTGTCTATATCCAGCACAGAGATTTTCAATATTTATTTTTCTAGTGTTTGTCTATATCCAGCGCTGCACTTTTTTGTATATATACTTAGTGGTGCCCCCTATCAGGGTTATAGTGTTCAGCTGCAGGACACCTTTTCACAGGTTTTGTATTCATAATTTTATTCACATTATCTGTACACCTAGCGCAAATTTTTCTTTTAGAATAATTTTTATATAATTACCTGTTTTTTTATTTTTTTATAGTACCTTCGCCAGATGTTTCCCTGGTTTATTACCCCATTGGTACCTTTCTTTCTTAATTAAAATATAGGCAGTTTGTGTTTCCCGCTAATTATTCTCTCATAGCCTCCCTTTTTCGACTAAGTTTTAATAGAAGTTTCCTATCTCTTGTTATCTTATGTTGCTGTTCTAATTCATATACTTCTTTAGTTAAAATTATTTTATTCTCCTTATTCCTATTTTTCCTTTCTGAACCGGCCATTATCAAGATACCTCTAATATAGGCCTTATGGGCTTCCCATACAGTGGCTTCTGATATACCCTCCATATGGTTGATCCTAAAAAACTGCTCTAGTTCTATCTCTATTCGCTCTTCTATATCGTTATCCTGTAGCAGTTCTTCATTTAATCTCCAACTATAACTCCTTATTTGAGCCTCTCCTATCTTTAGTTGTAATAACACCGGAGCATTGTCTGAAAAGGTCATTATTCCGATATTAGTATTGACCGCAGCCTCCAGCAGCCTATGCTCAATCAAACAAAAATCTATTCTGGAATACGTCCCATGTACAGGGGAGTGGAACGTGTAGTCCCTTGTCCTGATGTGCTGCGACCTCCACACACCCACCAGTTGACACTGGTGCATTTTCTTTTTTAAATTATTCCTTGCTGCCATACCAGTCTCCTGTACATAGGACGTAGTATTCTTCTTTGGTTCCAGACAGAGATTGAAGTCCCCCGCTATAATTGCCCCTCCTTTCTTAAAATCCATAAACTCCGCTATAGCCCCCGTTAAATATCTGATGGGGTTTTTGTTAGGGCCATATATTTTTGCCAGGGAATATTTGGCTCCATTCAATTTTCCCCTCAGGAATAGGTAACACCCATCTGGGTCCGTCTTTCTCTCCTCTATGTCGAACCTCAGTCCCCTGGCAAACCCTATGGCTACTCCCTTTGCTCAGCTCATAGGGGAGTCCCCATAGTACCATAACGGTAAATCTTTTGAAAATATTCTGTGGTTCAAACCAGAAAAGAAATGTGTCTCCTGCAACAGTACTACATCTGCTTTAAGGTGTTTTAGTTCACTTATTATGTTGGCACTTTTTATAGGAGCATTTAAACCGCGTACATTATATGAGATTATATTTAAGCTAGACGACATTACCTATTTGAGGGAGTATCCTATCGGACGCCACCAGCAAGGGTGAAAGAGAAAGACCAGGAACCAGGAAGTGAGGGTCAGTGCTAATTCTTTCCGAGCAGGTGCCCCTTCCTATCCAAACCCTGTCCTCCCCTCTACACCCAACCCTCCCCCCCATCCACCTCTTCCCCACACCCCCCTCTTCCCCCATGCAGGGGCATTTGGCCTCCCCGAGGCCCCATAAACCGCGGCCCACCAAACTCCTCTCAGCCCTACCAGGTTAGCAAAATCAAGGGGTTCTTGTGCAACCCCTTAAATATTCACCATCAGCACAATCACAGACAAAAAATTTTTTTCTTACTTATTTACTCCCGGAAATTGTTTTCACAGTTTTCACAGTTACTTCCAGCACAGCCTTAGTCCGTCAGGGTGTCTCTCACTGTGTCTCTCAGTTCTTTACTCTGTGCAGGCTGTCTTCCACCCCTATGAGCTTCTTCTGTCAGCCCTCTATATGCATATGCCCTGGTCATATTCCTTTCAACGTATCGTATGTATCATACATTTGTACCAGTCCAGCATTCCGACCATCTCTGTACAATCTGTATGTTGTCTATGTGCAGTCTGTATGTGATGATACCTATAAAAGTATTCACTGGCCCTAATAAAAACCCAAAACAGATACCTAATGGGACTATAGTAGAGTTTATGGAATTTAAGAAAGGGGGGGCCATAATGGCGGGGGGGATTTTAACCCCTGTTTGGAGCCAAAGAAGGACAGTATGTCGCATATACGGGAGACTGGTATGGTTTGGATGAACAAATTAAAAAAGAAATTGCATCAATGCCAACTCGTAGATGCATGGAGGATGCAGCACATCAATACAAGGGACTACACACTCCACTCCCCCGTACATGGGACGTACTCTAGATTGGATTTTTTTTGATCGCACATAGGCTGCTGGAGGCAGTGGTCAGCACCAATATTGGAATAACGACCTTCTCAGATCATGCGCCTGTGATGCTACAACTGAAAATAGGAGAGGCCCAAAAAAGGAGTAACATTTGGAGTTTAAATCAAGAACTGCTACACAATAAAGAAATAGAAGGGCGAAAAAAGGAAGAACTAGAGCAGTTTTTCAGGGTAAATGACACAGAGGGTATATCAGAAGCCACAGTCTGGGAAGCCCATAAGGCGTATATTAGGGGTATCTTAATAATGGCTGGGTTGGAGAGGAAAAATAGAACTAGGAGGGAAAAAATAGCCTTAACAAAAGAAATATATGATTTGAAACAGCAGCATAAGATAACAAGAGACAGAGAACTGTTACTAAAACTCAGTGGTAAAAGGGAGGCTATGAGAGATCTAATAGAACAGGAAACATATAGTTTAATTAATTATTAATTTATTATAATTAATTAATATTATTGAACATATAATTTCATTAAGAAAGAAAGGTACCAAAGTGGGAATAAGCCGGGGAAATATTTGGCGAAGGTATTAAAAAAAAAGAAAACAGCCAATTAGATTAAAATACAGACAAGTACAGGGGAACTGAGATATAGAACCGCAGAAATAGCTAAGACCTTCCAAGATTACTATGGGGGGCTATATTCAATAACAAGAGGGATACAACAGAAATGGCAGAAAGAAAATGTGGGAAAATAAAAACCTTCTTAAAGGACACCGGTTTAAATAAAATTTCAGATTCAGATTCAGATAAACTCAGTTATTTAGAGGCCCCCATAATAGAAGAAGAGAAAAAATAATGTTAAAAGAAACACCGGCTGGAAAAAGTCTCGGTCCCGATGGCTTGACAATATTATACTATAAAAAATTTAAGGATATATTAATCTAAAATAACTAAATATCTAAAATAAATAACCTAAAATGTGCTCTTATATGAATGGGATCGGGACCAAATGGGAGATGGGAAGCCACTATTACTATCATTCTGAAAGAGGGTAAAGATAGCACACTCTGTTCTAGCTATAGACCTATATCACTCCTAAATACGGACACCAAATTATTTGCAAAGGTACTTGCTGGGAGGATGAAAACAATAATGAATTACATAGTACACCCAGACCAGGTAGGGTTTATCCCAGGAAGAGAGGGAAGGGGTAATGGCATAAGAACACTCTTAGCAGTACAGAGAATCAAAGACAGTAGAGCCCCAGGACTACTCCTGTCAATAGATGCTGAAAAAGCTTTTGACAGGGTAGACTGGAGCTTTATGCAGAGTACTTTGGAGGCATTGGGTTTAGGAGCGAAAATGAGGAGCTGGCATTGTACACCCGACCTATGTTTATTTGGAGAGGGAAAAAAACACGTATAAGTTTTACACAGTTGGATAAAGATAAGGCGAGAGGGGGATGGGGGGCACCGGACCTTAGAAACTACTATGACGCAATTATACTGTCACGAATAATAGAATGGGCAAAAAATAATAAGGAAAAGAGATGGGTTAAAATGGAAAGCACAATTAACAAAGTCACAATGGGGAAGATAATATGGATCCCAGCACAATATAGAAAACTCAGTACAGACATACACAGTACCACCAGTAATTCACTAAAAATATGGGATAATCTGCACAAAAGGGAGAAATGGGATTACAATTCACCTTTAATACAGACGGATACAGAATATTTTACATCGGGAATAGAGACACTGTTTGGTAAGTGGATAACACAAGAGGACTCAAAACTAAAGGATGTAATGGAGCAAGGTAAAATGTACACATATCAGGAATTAAAAAACAAAGGGGAACTGATGGTGATAAATGCATGGCGGTATAGCCAATTGAAACATTTTATAGAGACTCTGCCTCAGCCCATTAGATTGTCAGAAAACCTATGACCCTTGGAGAAACTGTGTGTGGATAAAGGAGGGAAAAAGGTGATCTCTAGGATCTATAGAGTGCTGATTGATATGAAAGGGTCGGAGATACATCAAGAAGTGGGAAAAGGAACTAGGTATACAGCTTAAAGACTTGGAGATTAGGCAGCTATTGAGGCGGGTAAGTCGGTAAACTACAACATGACAGAGCTAAACTATAAGTGTTTGGCGAGATGGTATATAACTCCCGATAAAGCACACAAATGCCAAAGTGAAACATCACAATTTTGCTGGCGGGGTGCAAAGAGATAGGAACTATGGCCCACATTTGGTGGCTTTGCCCTGAAATTAAAAAATACTGGGGGGAGATCAGGCAAATAATTAGGGAGATAACCAACATAGAGGTCCCAGACGAGCCGTGGGGGTGTTTATTCCATGGGATTAGAATGCCAACTAGGACATATATGAGAACGTTACTCCCACAGCTCTTAAACACCGCTAAAAGCCTTATACCTAGATATTGGCAAGAACCAGGAAGGCCTACGGTGAAGAATTGGTGTAACAAAATAAATGAAATTCAAAGCTTAGAATACCTAAGGTTCAGTGACAAGGAGCGAATGGAGGAGTTTGAAGAGAAATGGAGGGAATGGGCAGACTATAAGCTTTCAATAAGGTTTGCTGAAGCGATGGGAGCATAATGTAGAAATCAGAAGACGTACTAAATTAGCTAGATAGGTAGATGGAGATTAAGAAGAAGTGAAAAGTTGAGGATAGAACTGGTATGAGAAAGGGAGAGGAGGAGTTCAAGGAGATGGGGTGAGAGGGGGGGGGGTGCCTTGAGGGGGGGTAGGGGTTGTGGGTACAGCATTTGGGAATGTATTTATGAATCTATTTTAACTGTTCGCATCAGCTGAGGTTATATCTCGCTAATTGTAAAGTGTTGTTTGATACAGATAAAATTAATAAAGAAAAAGAAATAATAAAAAAAATAATGTTAATAGTTGTAGAATCTAGTTGTTCCCTAGCTATTAAGGCCAGAAGATGGCCTGTATTCTCCCCTCCTCAAAATAGCCCTGTTGGAGAAAGTATCTCCTCTTCTCCGCTGCGGACATTAGAACTGAATTATACATCGATTGCGCCTCTGTCCAAGCGTCATGATTGGATTGGGAGGGATCAGTAACCAGTGCCTGTTCTCTATTCATAATTTCCTTTCTTACTCTGTCCTCCCATTCCTCAGAGCGGTTCTTGATGCCCGTGATTTCTCTAATGAGGCATCCCCTCAGGAGTGCCTTGAGCGAGTCCCATACCTGCACTGGCAGACTGTCTATTAAATTGCAGAAACTCACTCAGTGCACTCAGAATCCCATCCAGAGATGGGAACAGGGTCAGCCAAAAAGGGTTCACTCTCCACAATGGACGGCCAGAGGAAGCAGTAGTATCTAGCCCTACCCAAAAAGGAGAGTGATCGAATAGGAGACGTGGCTCACATGCAGAGTCCCTCACCCTCTGCATTAGTGAATCATTTCCCAATCCCAGGTCAAAGCGAGAGAGTCCACCATGCATAGCCGAGTAGCAGGAGTAACATCTAACATCAGTATGCCTTTCTCGGCACACATCATGGAGCCCCAGTTCTGAGAGCAAGGAAGCAAAGGCGGTCCTTCCTGTGGTGGATCTAGCCAGTCTAGGTGTCAAAGGCAACCTGTCCAGGCATGGGTCCAGGGTGTTGTTGAAATCACTCAGGGCCAGCATCGGCACATCCAGATATAAAGACATGAACTGAGCTGAGCTCTTGAGGGGTGCCGCTGAGAATGACGGAGGAATATATATTGCTGCAATAATGCACATGAGCCCATTTAGCTTACACGATATGAAAACATATTTGCCCTCTCTGTCAACCCGCTGTTGAATGCATTCAAATGAAAAAGTAGCAGAGATCAGTACACTGACCCCCCTGGAGTAGGAGGAGTGTGTAGAATGGAATTGTGTTGGGTATTTGCGGGAGCGCAGTAGGTGGACAGAGTCGGACTGCAAGTGCATCTCTTGGAGACAGATTAGCTGTGGTTGCAGCCTACCAAAATATTTAAATATTGCATTTCTCTTAAACCTGTCTCCCATGCCTCTTACATTTCATGATAGTAACAGCATTCCCATGTTAGCTATGGCAGTCATTAAAATTTGGCTCAATCATTACAGCATTTAGAGTAAACGTTAAGCTGAGGTGCATATGAATCGTGCCTGTGTACAGCACATTACCAGACACTTAGGATAAGTGTTCTTGCACCACCCAGTGGATGTCTGGAGCATGGCCAGCAATGTCAGAGTCATCGGATGTAATTTCTGTGGAGAGATAAACTTCAAGGGGAGAGAGAGAGAGAGAGAGAGATCAGCACATTGGTGAGGTATAAATCAGTACAGTCCTTGGCCAACTGGGCCCATAAGAAAACAAAATAATACCCCCAAACGCGCAGGGGGATAAGTCCTCGCAGGACCATCTTGTGGGGGCTCAATAGTAGCTGTGAGGCTGATGGACAGTTTGTGTCACAAAAAACAGAGCACAGAGAAAACATTATTGTGGTGTAGGGATGCCAGACTGCATGATTCATCCCTGCTGGTTTTCTAGGAATCAGCAAAAGCACCTTTAAAGTAGTTGTGATAGGCTGTGGTCTTCCCAGTGTTACTAGGGTGGTTGCTGCGCCAGATGCCTTTCCTCCCTGTCAAGTCAGTGCACTGCAGTAGGGTGCCCACGTGTCCCGGATTGCCCGGGATTGTCCCTTAATACATATTTGTGTCCCTGGTCCCGGGCACCTTCATTCCGGGACAATACAGTGTCCCGGAATGAAAGAAAAACCATACCGCCAGTCCGCCACCCTGATAAACATTGCCTCGCTCAGCCGAACTAATTGGTTGCTAGGGCCGCCCCGCCTCGCATCTAGCAACCAGTGACGTCGGCTGAGCGAGGCTTACCCAGTGCTGCCCTGCGCTGAGCAGCGCGCCTCCGACCGTGTCCACCACGCTCCTCGGTCCACCTCAGCTCCGCTCCCTAATTCCGGCTCCCTCAGTCCCTCTCTCTGCATGCAGAGCAATGCAGCGGCCGCCCTGACCCCCTCGCCCCTGTCAAAGCAGAACTCGTGCAGGAGGAGCCCAGAAGAAGGAGGAGCCAGTGTGCAGGGAGCAAGTGCAACCCACAGCTTACAGAACGGGACAGCAGGAGAGAGGTATGTACAGTCCATTACTGTCCCCCTGTCCATCCCACTGTCCCTCTGTCCATCTCACTGTCCCTCTGTCCATCTCGCTGTCCCTCTGTCCATCTCGCTGTCCCTCTGTCCATCTCGCTGTCCCCCTGTCCATCTCGCTGTCCCCCTGTCCATCCCGCTGTCCCTCTGTCCATCTCACTGTCCCTCTGTCTATCCCACAGCCCCCCTGTCCATCCCATAGTCCTCCTGTCTATCCCACAGTCCTCCTGTCCATCCCACTGTCCCCCTGTCTATCCCACTGTCCCTCTGTCCATCCCACAGTCCCCCTGTCCATCCCACAGTCCCCCTGTCCATCCCACAGTCCTCCTGTCTATCCCACTGTCCCCCTGTCCATCCCACTGTCCCCCTGTCCATCCCTCTGTCCCCCTGTCCATCCCTCTGTCCCCCTGTCCATCCCACAGTCCCCCTGTCCATCCCACAGTCCCCCTGTCCATCCCACTGTTCCACTGTCCATCCCACTGTCCCCCTGTCCATCCCACAGTCCCCCTGTCCATCCCACTGTCCCACTGTCCATCCCACTGTCCCCCTGTCCATCCCACTGTCCCCCTGTCCATCCCACAGTCCCCCTGTCCATCCCTCTGTCCCCCTGTCCATCCCACAGTCCCCCTGTCCATCCCACATTCCCCCTGTCCATCCCACTGTCCCCCTGTCCATCCCACTGTCCCCCTGTCCATCCCACAGTCCCCCTGTCCATCCCACAGTCCCCCTGTCTATCCCACAGTCCCCCTGTCCATTCCACAGTCCCCCCTGTCCATCCCACGGTCCCCCTGTCCATCCCACAGTCCCCCTGTCTATCCCACAGTCCCCCTGTCCATCCCACAGTCCCCCTGTCCATTCCACTGTCCCCCTGTCCATTCCACTGTCCCCCTGTCCATTCCACTGTCCCCCTGTCCATCCCACAGTCCCCCTGTCCATCCCTCTGTCCCCCTGTCCATCCCTCTGTCCCCCTGTCCATCCCTCTGTCCCCCTGTCCATTCCACTGTCCCCCTGTCCATTCCACTTTCCCCCTGTTCATCCCACTGCCCCTCTGTCCATCCCACAGTCCCCCTGTCCATCCCACAGTCCCCCTGTCCATCCCACAGTCCTCCTGTCTATCTCACTGTCCCCCTGTCCATCCCACTGGCACTGTTGGTAAGCCAGGATCCACCACGACAGCCTGTGCCCAGTGCCAGTCCCGGGGCCGACTACTCCCACTGCCTGCAGCTCATTGCCAGGCCAGCAGCCCAACTTCTCTCCTCCTGAGCCTCCTCCCACCCACGAGGGCTGCGACACAAGCCGCCAGCCAAACTTCCAGGTTTTTTTACACTACTCACTCTCTAATACTACTCTATGAGAAGATGCATGCTTGCAATGAATAATGTATTGCTTTTAACAATGTTCCTTCTAGAATCTGATACTGTATTTTCGTAACAATAAAATTTCCTTTTTTTTTTCTTTTCACATATGTATTTCTGTGTGGCGGAAAGTCTGGCTATCTATTCCAAATAGGATGACCACCTTGGTATTAGACCCCTTTCACACTGTGCCGCCCCGGGTGTCAGAGGTAAAGCGGCGCTATTTTTAGCACCGCTTTACTGTCATTTTAGCGGCGCTATTCGGTCGCTAGCGGCGCGGTTTTAACCCTCCACTAGCGGCCGAAAAGGGGTTAAATCCGCCCGCAAAATGCCGCCGCATCGGCATTTTGCCGGCGGTATAGCAGCGATGCCCCGTTGATTTTTGGGGGGGGCGCGGGTGTGTGGGGGGGGGGTGTCCCTGAATGGCAGTTTGGAAATGTGGTCACCCTACACTGCAGCCGTAGGATTATTAAAGAAGTGTGAGTTGCTGTTGGCGATGACTTTCAGCTTTGCAGGGTAGAGCATGAAATACTGAACATTGAGAGCACGCAGCCTCCTTTTAATGTCCATGAACTTGGATCTCTGTCTCTGAACTTCCGCTGAAAAATCAGGAAACAGGAAAACCTTGGCATTATTTATTTTTAGTAGGCTGGCAGCCCTGGCCTTACTCAATATGGCATCCCGGTCTTTATAATTTAGCAGGCAGAACAAAAAGGGCCTTGGCGGGGCACCCTGTGGTGGGAGTCTTGCAGGGACCCTGTGTGCCCTCTCCACTGCAAACATAGGTGACAGAGCATCATGTCAGAAAGTGTCTGTGAGCCATACTTCAATAAAGGCCACCTGCTCTTTTTACCCACTGCGCGGATATTATTTCTACGTAAACGGTTCTCCATGTCCTCTAAACGGGCTGCGTTAGCTGAGGCCACAGACTGTACGTGTCTAACATCTCTTTGCAAGGGCTGCCATTCATCCTCTAATGCGCTGAGGCGTCCCTCAAGGGCAGATGTGCGCTCCCGCAACTTCTGCATATCTTGCCTGACTAGGGATAGTTTAACTTTCATGCCCTTCACCTCCCCTGTCAGGTCTGCAATAGAGGAGCTACATGTAGTCACCACTGCAAATATGTCCCTTAGTGTAGGTTCAGGGTCAGCTCTGTCTTGCTGGGGCGTCGCCGCCATATTGGAGGCCTGAGGCCTGGTACTCACATGAGATGAGCCTGGGTGTCATCCAGGAGCCTTGGGACTCCGTCCAGAGATCCCGTCCCCCGCTCGCTGTGTTCTTCCCCGGAGTCAAGCTGCTGGAGGGATGCCAGATCTGTCAGGGCAGAGCCCCTGCCAAACAATCGTTGCGTGGCCTCCTTTGCTGAATGGGGCGGGAGGCCGCCATCATGGCCAGGGGTGTCAGGCAGAAGCTTCGGCCACGCTCCTCTCCTGGACATGGTAGCGCAGCAATATACCCAGCCGGGTGTAGTGGGTTAGCCGCGGCAGCTAATGCAAGTAGTCCTGAGTCTGTGCTGCGACGGATGGCGGTGCTTTAGAAAGGATTCTGCAGGATTCTCAGCAGAGCTAGCTCAGGCACGTCCTATCTCATGCCATGCGTAGCCACCACCCAATACCCTCTTTTTGGGCATAGACAAGTATAGGCCGCAGTGGAGGGGAAGTTGTCTGGTTAGGAGTATCTCTAAATTGGAGATGTCCTGGGTATATAAAATCAAGTGTTATACCCCCTATGGATTAAATATCGATGTTGACATCAATTCCCTTATCTATAACTCGTAGCCTGTTTCTACTGTTTATTTCATCCATGTGCTAGGCATTTAGTGTTTTGGAATGATGGTATGTGTTTGATGTTAGCACCTATTGTAAACTTGATTTGAGTCCTGGGCAGCTATGTCATTCTTTTTTGAAATGTAAAATTTTTATATGAATTAGAATTCTGACCTCTAGAGCTGGGTTCATTGTGATAAACAGTAAGGGTGATTTTTTGAGGCTATGTTGCCCATTTCTTTTGGTTACCATAACCATGGAGTGAAATTTAAGTAAATTTATTATCTATTTTTTGATACTTTTAATATTTTTTTGGGTCAGAATATTGTTGGTGTAATTACCATTACAATATATATTATGTGGTCCCTAAGGGACTTTTTAGTGCTGCGCGAGGTGATATATTTTTTACCGGACATTTTTGTTTGGCGGGGTACACCATTATTATCAACATGTCGGTTTTATAGTATGGGCCCCTTTTTTTCTTGATTCAAAGTCTTATGTTAGTAGACGCACTTTGTGACATACTTTGACTTTGCTGCAGGTGCTATTTTTGTATGCCACAAATTATACAGCGTGATTGGTTGGTGTGCGGTAGTCTAAATGGTGTTTGGGTATCCGTGGTTTGCCCTTAAGCTCCTATTTTGCTCTTGCCAATCAGTTAGGCCTTTCCCACTATTAAGATGGCTACATCGTATCAGTATAGACCATTCCTACTATTTTGATATTTTTGCTATTTGCCCTTAGTATAGGTGTGCTTTATAGTTATATAGTCCAAATCTTTTCCCACAATTAAGATGGCCACAGGTAATAGCGGCCCGGGACTCAAATTGAGGCTTGGAACTCAGCTTTGATTATTTATTGCGGTGCGTCAGAACGTCGCTCATGCCCCGAGATGTCCCTGAATGGCAGTTTGGAAATGTGGTCACCCTACACAGCGCAGCTCCCTATGTTCCACTGATTTTTTTGTGTTTAATATCACTTTGAGCTGCCGCTTTAGTTATTTATTAAATAGCGAGTTTTTTTGATATAGTAAAATACAGTATTTAAATCCGTCTGACTGTTTAGATGTTGAATTTTAAAAGAAGCAGCGAGCCTGCTGGTATCACAGGTTTGCTAATATGACAGAACACCGCTGCTTTGAAAAATCAACATCAAAACAGTCTGAGGGATTTTAAAATACTGAATTTCACTAAATAAGCTAAGTTTACTGTTAAAAATAAGTTTGAAATGCAAGACTCCGGTGGGTGTAACAAGATGTCCGCTTGCCGCCTTCTTACTGTATTCTTACTGTGGACGAGTGCGGGGTGTAGCAAGATGGCGGCGACAAAACGTCACTTCCGGTACAAATGCTGGCGGGTCTCCAAATCTGACGAATCAGTTCGCATATTCCTGTTCTTCCGTTTCCTGGGTGAGTCAAGTGTTTCGATTGGCCCATCCTTTTGTGGCCATCAGAACAGCTTCGAACCTCGCGACGAGAATGGCTTACCGTGGACAGGGACAAAAAGTGCAGAAAGTGATGGTTCAGCCCATCGTATCTTTTTATGTGTGTGTCTCTGTCTCAATGTTGTAATGGTGAATTATTAACGCTGTTAGGAAAATTACTTGTTTGCAAGTGAAGCAGAAACTGATAATGTAGTGAAGCAAAAATGTTCGATTGCACGTGTTTGGACGGCTTTTGTGTCTTGCCGGTGCTTCTATTTGGTAAATAATAATGCATGGGAGATAGTTGATGTGTGGGTTTATGTTTTTGCAGTACATTTTACTTTTGATCCAGATTATGAGGTTTTTTTTTTCTTTAATATATGTGCCACAGTCAACACACTCCCCCCCCCCCCCCCCTTTTTTTTTTTTTTTAAATTTGTTTTTTTCTTCAGTTTTCCTTAATCTAAATTTACCAGAACCTGATCTTCAGATATCTTCAAAATGTGGGTATATTTTTAATGATGATTTTTATTCTTTTTCCCTGTGATCTTGCATTGTTTGTGTTTTAACCTTTATGGTAAATATTTTTCTCTGCATTCTTCCAGAGATCACGGATCCAAGTGTGGCTTTATGAGCAAGTGAGCATGCGCATAGAAGGTTGCATCATTGTAAGTGTGTAGTTTTGGTCTTCCTCCTCCCCCCCCCCCCCCCACCTTTTTAAAGGGGTTGTAAACCCTTGTGTTTTTTTTTTTTTTTTTTTTTTTTTTATGTACTCACAAGATCTCCTACACCACTTGATATTCGGAATGTTTTACCCCCTTCATGACCAGGGCATTATTGGCATTTTTTGCTACTTAACACTGTGCTGCTTTAACTGGCTGTTGCTCTGCTAAATTTCTGTGGTAAAAGTAATCCAAATCAGTGCATAGTCTATGTGCAAGTTCTATAGTCTACAATTGATCAATCCTGATGCACTTATTCCCCCCCCCCCCACTTTTCCCCACTTGCTGTCACCAGTGCAGTACAAGCGTCATCTCATGACTAGTGTGGCAGTCAAGGATACTGACTGGTGACAGTATGCGTGTGTGTAAATGCCAATTATTTTTTAATATATGTATATGTGTGATACTGTACTAATCTGGGGGGGTTTCGATTACCCAAGAGGTCAACAAGTTCTGGTGGGTGCGGAGGTGGATTACTTATTGTTGTCTTTTGTTCACAAGATCACATGATTGGGCAATTTACTGTACTAGGCACTTTATGTTGCATGTGGATTTGATTGCACTTTAAGGTTAAAGGAGTGCGGTCATCTATCCCTTAAGGAGGCAGCCCCCTAAACCTTTTTTGACACCAGGGACTGGTTTTGTGGCAGCCAATGTTCCCAGGGGTGTGTGTGTGTGTGTGTTTCTAGTGAACAGATCGGGGGGATGGGATATTCAGGGAGTCTGTCCTCAGCCCCATTCACACCACACAACCCCCTTTAAATCGCAGTTCCACCTTTGAAGCAGTCCTTACAGTGTCCTCAATTCCCCTTTACATTATATTGCAGTCCCCTTTACATTATTAAAGAGGCTGCCCTGTAAAGGGTTACTGTAATGATTACAGTGCCCCTAGCAATCACAGCCTGCTCCATCACAGTGCCCCTGCCATCTGCCACCTCCTCTCTAACATCACATTTCCCCATTCCAGACTCTGCGTCTCCTGCACAGGACTTCTACCTGTTATTAGTCCGTGTGTCGGCTCCCGCCAACCCACCAACAATGTCATCCTATTAGCAGGGCAGGGGGTGGGAGGAGCTCTCCATTCGATCTGGAGCTGTGAGAGGGCACATGGGCATGGCTGCACACCACCTGCGCTTTTTTTTTTTTTTTTTTTAATCTGTTGGGCCGGGTTTACACTGCCCCGACATGGAAGTTGCACTAATTCCGACCTGACTTTACCCCGCAACTTCGGGGAGGCGGGGCCATGGCAGGTTTTTTCTTTAGACGTGGGATTGCCGTTCAAGATCCTCAGGACAGGTTGGATCAGTTAAAGCGGAGTTCCACCCTAAAGTGGAACTTCCGCTCATCGGATCCCCCCCCCCCCCCCTCCGGTGTCACAATTGGCACCTTTCAGGGGGGAGGGGGGTGCAGATACCTGTATAATACAGGTATCTGCACCCACTTCCGGGTATAGCTAGCCGCAGACTCCCCGTCCACCCCCGTTGTGTTGTGGGAAAAACACAGTTCCCACAACACAACGGGGACCAGTGTAGACGAGCAGCGCGACTCGCGCATGCGCAGTAGGGAACCGGGCAGTGAAGCTGCAACGCTTCACTTCCCGATTCCCTCAGTGAGAATGGCGGCGGCAGCACCCGAGGATCGAGGAACGGTTCGGTCTCGGGTGCCGACATCGCTGGACCCCGGGACAGGTGAGTGTCCTTATTTTAAAAGTCAGCAGCTGCAGTATTTGCAGCTGCTGACATCTAAAATTTTTTTTTTTTTTTTTTTTTTTTAGCGAAACTCCGCTTTAAGATGATCTAACTTGGATGCGACTTGCATTCAAATCAATGGGCTCAAATCATGCCCAAGTCGGACAAAAGTAGTGCAGGAACCCTTTTCAAAGTCGGACGGACACAAGTTGGACCAGTTAAGATGGCTCTCATAAGGAAGCATTGATGTTGACATGTAATGCGACTTGTGCTCTCGACGTCGGATCGTATGTCAGACCAGTGTGAACTGGCCCTTAATGTGAGAATAATAAACAAACTCAAATTTTAGAAATGGACATTTCTGACATTTCCAAAAAAAAAAAAAAAAAATCTGTGACCAGTAAAGAGCCACTCCCCTCTGCGTTCTCCTTCCTTTTTTTTTTTTTTTTTTCCTTCAATAAGTAATGTTTGTCTGTTTCTTGATCTTATGACAATCAACTTTTTTTGTGCAGCAGCAACCACAGCCTCCCATACACTGTTCAGAGAGGTGTACTGTTTTCCTTCACCGTAAATCTCCTGTTTAAGAAGGGCCCACAATCGTGTTTAGGTCAGGTGAGGAAGGGGGCAATGTCATTATTCTTTCATCTTTAAGGCCTTTACTGGCTAGCCATACACCAGAGTACTTCAATGCATGCGATGGAGCATTGTCCTGGATAAATATTATGGTCTTCTTGAAAAGATGCAGACTTTTTTTTTTTTTTTTTTTCTTCCTTTTTACCACTGCTTGAAGAAAGTGGCTTCTAAAAACTGGCAATAGGTTTGGGAGATGATTTTTGTGTCCATCTTCAACCTTAAAAGGATAAGTTCACCTAAAAAAAGATTTTTTTTACCTGTCAGCATATCTGCCTGCCCGTACACAGATATACTGACAGATTTGAAGATCAGCTGATCACTGGTGCAATGCTTTACAGACTCCCAAAAAAAAATCCATTTTTTTTTTTTCTAAAAACCCTCGGGCCGCAGACCAGTGCCAGTCCATGGCCTGTTGGTGACCGTGCCGCACAGCAGGTGGTGTGCAGCCATGCCCATGTGCCCTCTCACAGCTCCAGATCGAATGGAGAGCTCCTCCCACCCCCTGCCCTGCTAATAGGATGACATTGTTGGCTGGCGGAAACCGACACACGGACTGATAACAGGTAGAAGTCCTGTGCAGGAGACGCAGAGTCTGGAATGGGGAAATGTGATATTAGAGAGGAGGTGGCAGACGGCAGGAGCACTGTGATGGAGGAGGCTGTGATTGCTAGGGGCACTGTAGGATAAAGGGGACTGCACTGTAATCATTACAGTACCCCTTTACAGGGCAGCCTCTTCTTTAATAATGTAAAGGGGACTGCACTGTAAAGGGGGCTGTGATGTGAAGGGGAATTGAGGACACTGTAGGACTGCTTCAAAGGTGGAACTGCGATTTAAAGGGGGTTGTGTGGTGTGAATGGGGCTGAGGACAGACTCCCTGAATATTCCACCCCCCGTCCCGTTCACCCCCTCCACACACACACTCACACACACCAGTGTTGCCAACCGCCAGTATTTTTACTGGCAGCCAGTAAAAAATGGGCACTTTTCTCTTGCCAGTAAATGCCAGTGAAAGAAAAGGTTGCCAGTAAAAAATATGGCTGTAACGTTTGGCCGAGACCATCCGAGTACCTGCTACAGTGTGTTCGGACTGTGCCAGCAGTGTGTCGCATGAAGTCATGGTGCAAGGGAACGGAGCAGCTGGAGCCTCATGTGCAGGTCTGTGGAATGGGAGGAAGGCAAGCCGGGAATGGACTGAAGGGATCACCTGGCATGAAGAGAAGTCACTGATTCAGGATGGGAGGTGTCATGTTGGTGAGGTGCCATCATCTGTGCTGCTGCACACTGCTGTCAGTGTCACTGTGAGAGTCAATTGCATGTGTGTGTGCGCGTCGCCCATTCTAATTTCTTGCCCTCTAGATTCCTGTCCCTGAGCTACTTATTTACTATATCGAAAATAAAATAAGTAATATGTTTTTGCCTTAATATCTACCTTAAATCACTTCGCTAATTGCATGCTGTACTTGTTTGCAGCCTAAATACTGAAAATTTTCACTTAAAACTGTAATTTTGTAACTTTTAAATATGCCAGTAAAAACTTGACTGTGTCAGTAAATTTCAATCCGGTAGGTTGGCAACACACACACACACCCTGGGAACATTGGCTGCCACAAAACCAGTCCCTGGTGCCAAAAAGGTTTAGGGGGCTGCTTCCTTAAGGGATATATGACCGCACTCCTTTAACCTTAAAGTGCAATCAAATCCACATGCAACATAAAGTGCCTAGTACAGTAAATTGCCCAATCATGTGATCTTTTGAAGTAACAAAAACAATGTGATCCACCTCCGCACCCACCAGAACTTGTTGACCTCTTGGGTAATCGAAACCCCCCCAGATTAGTACAGTGTCACTATTTTTATTATCTATATCTATAATCTTTTTTTAGGAAAAAAAAAAAAAAAAAGCAGCATTTTTGAGTCTGTAAAGCATTGCACCAGTGATCAGCTGATCTCCTTCAGATCTGTCAGTATACCTGTGTACCTGTACAGCTCTTGGGCAGGCAGATACGCTTACAGGTAGAAATTACAGCTCACAGCACCATGGTAATTCTTTAAGAACTACAAGCCGACAACCGAAAGGAGCCGTGTTAAATAGTTTTTTTATTTGTCCCCCCCCCCCCAGCCCTAGGTCATTGTCATGTTGGAAGGTAAACCATCTCATTCACAACTTTTTGGCAGAGGGCAGCAGTTTTTCCTCAATAATTTGATGGTATTTTGCCCCATCCATTGTTTTTTTTCTTCTGTCCTGACAAGGGCTCCAGTCCCTGCTGCAGAGAAATGCCCTCATACCAGGCTATTGCCACCTTCATGCTTTACTGTAGGAATGGTGTTATTTGGATGGTGAGCTGTATTGGATTTCAACCAGACATATCATTTGGTGTTGAGGCCAAATAGTTCAATTTTAGTGTCATCTGACATAACAAATTTTTCCATGTGGCCTTTAGAATCTTTAAGATGCGTTTTTCAGATGAGACTAAAACTGAACGGTTTGGCATTAACACCAAATGATATGTCTGGCGGAAATCCAATACCGCTCACCATCCAAATAACGCCATTCCTACAGTTAAGCATGGAGGTGGTAATTATAATTTAAAATTGAATATATTTTATTACTATATTTAAATTGTTAGGCTTTTTGTTGAGTGGGTGTAAAGGTGCTTTGCAGGGAAAAAAAAAACCGCTATATCGCTATCTGTGCTAAGACCTGTGTTAGAAAACACAGGGCTCTGTGCTGTGATTCGCTCAGCGGGTCCCGGCAATAAATCATTAGCTGTGGCCTGCTGGCCTTCTTCTTCTTTTTTTTTTTTTTTTTTTTTTTTTGTACCGAATGAGGGGGTGGGGGCATGCTCCCTATATCCGGAAATGCTGGATCACATGTACGTGATCTCCGGCGCAATGGGGCTGCCCTCCTGCAGTGTGTGTGTGTGTGTGTGTGTGTGTGTGTGTATAATCACACACACACAGTGGGGACGGAAAGTATTCAGACCCCCTTAAAACTCTGTTATATTGCAGCCATTTGCTAAAATCATTTTAAGTGAATTTTTTTTTTTTCCTCATTAATGTACACACAGCACCCCATATTGACAGAAAAACACAGAATTGTTGACATTTTTGCAGATTTATTAAAAAAGAAAAACGGTGGTTGTAAGTATTCAGACCCTTTGCTCAGTATTTAGTAGAAGCACCCTTTTGATCTAATACAGCCATGAGTCATTTTGGGAAAGATGCAACAAGTTTTCCACACCTGTATTTGGGGATCCTCTGCCATTCCTCCTTGCAGATCCTCTCCTCCAGTTCTGTCAGGTTGGATGGTAAATGAGTGGGGGATTGAGAGGAAGGGGAGGAGTTCTGGTATGTAGCAGGCTCACTCTGAGCACCTGAGCCCTGTCTCCACACATCTACCCATCCAGCTGAAGTGTCAGCAGTGCCGGAGGTATGGAGCAGTAAGGCGCGGGGAAGTCTGAATGGCTCTTTGCAGGGGATAGCTGCCTGATCTGTCTGTCGGCACGGCGCCCCCCCCCCCCCCCCACCTTCCCACCTGCTTTCTGCCCCGCTGCACTGAGAGGAATAGAGGAGCTGTGCACACCTGGAGCTCTGTGGAGGACAATCCATTGTAGGAACTGGCAGCACAGTACCTCTCGTACAGACCCAGAAAGGATGCTGGGCGGCTGCCCCCACTTCACCTCCCCATTTGCTGAGAGGATGCGGTAATGTAAAAGCTGAAATACAAATAACATACTGAGCGTCTCTCTGCTTAAAGCTGCATGGGAAAATAACTGACACCTGACATCTGATTTATCTGCTTGCTAAATGCTGCTGAGCTATCTGAAATCTGTTGCTTCTGACATTACCTGCTATGGCTAGATGCCTAATTGCCTTTAACCACTTGAGCCCCGGACCATTATGCTGCCTAAGGACCAGAGGTCTTTTTCCAATTTGGCACTGCGTCGCTTTAACTGCTAATTGCGCGGTCATGCAATGATGTACCCAAACGAAATTTGCGTCCTTTTCTTCCCACAAATAGAGCTTTCTTTTGATGGTATTTGATCACCTCTGCGGTTTTTTATTTTTTGCGCTATAAACGGGAAAGGACCGAAAATTTAGAAAAAAAATGATATTTTCTACTTTTTGTTATAAAAAAAATCCAATAAACTCAATTTTAGTCATACATTTAGGCCAAAATGTATTCGGCCACATGTCTTTGGTAAAAAAAATGTCAATAAGCGTATATTTATTGGTTTGCACAAAAGTTATAGCGTCTACAAACTAGGGTACATTTTCTGTAATTTACACAGCTTTTAGTTTATGACTGCCTATGTAATTTCTTGAGGTGCTAAAATGGCAGGGCAGTACAAAACCCCCCCAAATGACCCCATTTTGGAAAGTAGACACCCCAAGGAAATTGCTGAGAGGCATGTTGAACCCATTGAATATTTTTTTTTTTTTTTGTCCCAAGTGATTGAATAATGACAAAAAAAAAAAAAATATTTACAAAAAGTTGTCACTAAATGATATATTGCTCACACAGGCCATGGGCCTATGTGGAATTGCACCCCAAAATACATTCTGCTGCTTCTCCTGAGTATGGGGATACCACATGTGTGGGACTTTTTGGGAGCCTAGCCGCGTACGGGGCCCCGAAAACCAATCACCGCCTTCAGGATTTCTAAGGGTGTAAATTTATGATTTCACTCTTCACTGCCTATCACAGTTTCGGAGGCCATGGAATGCCCAGGTGGCACAAACCCCCCCCCCCCCCCCCCCCAAATGACCCCATTTTGGAAAGTAGACACCCCAAGCTAATTGCTGAGAGGCATGGTGAGTATTTTGCAGCTCTCATTTGTTTTTGAAAATGAAGAAAGACAAGAAAAAACTTTTTTTTTTTCAATTTTCAAAACTTCGTGACAAAAAGTGAGGTCCGCAAAATACTCACTATACCGCTCAGCAAATAGCTTTTGGTGTCTACTTTCCAAAATGGGGTCATTTGGGGGGGTTTTGTGCCACCTGGGCATTCCATGGTCTCCGAAACTGTGATAGGCAGTGAAGAGTGAAATCAAAAATTCACGCCCTTAGAAAGCCTGAAGGCGGTGCTTGGTTTTCGGGGTCCCGTGCGCGGCTAGGCTCCCAAAAAGTCTCACATGTGGTATCCCTGTACTCAGGAGAAGCAGCAAAATGTATTTTGGGGTGTAATTTCACATATTCCCATGGCATGTTTGAGCAATATATCATTTAGTGACAATTTTGTGCAAAAAAAAAAAAAAAATTGTCTCTTTCCCGCAACTTGTGTCGCAATATAAAATATTCCATGGACTCGACATGACTCTCAGCAAATAGCTTGGGGTGTCTACTTTCCAAAATGGGGTCATTTGGGGTTTTTTGAACTGTCCTGGCATTTTATGCACAACATTTAGAAGCTTATGTCCCACATCACCCACTCTTCTAAGCACTTGAAGACAAAGCCCTTTCTGACACTTATTGTTTACATGAAAAAGTTTTGTGTTTTTTTTGCAAGAAAATTACTTTGAACCCCCAAACATTATATATATTTTTTAAAGCAAATGCCCTACAGATTAAAATGATGGGTGTTTCATTTTTTTTTTTTTCCACACAGTATTTGCGCAGCGATTTTTTTTCAAACGCATTTTTTTGGGGAAAAAACACACTTTTTAAAATTTTAATGCACTAAAACACACTATATTGCCCAAATGTTTGATGAAATAAAAAAAGATGATCTTAGGCCGAGTACATGGATACCAAACATGACATGCTTTACAAGTGCAGTGGCAACAAAATAAATACATTTTTAAAAGCCTTTAAAAGCCTTTACAGGTTACCACTTTAGATTTACAGAGGAGGTCTACTGCAAAAATTACTGCCCTCGATCTGACCTTCGCGGTGATACCTCGCATGCATGGTGCAATTGCTGTTTACGTTTGACGACAGACCGCCGCTTGCGTTCGCCTTAGCGCGAGAGCAGGGGGCGACGGGTGCTTTTTTTTTTTTTTTTTTTTTTTTTGCTTTTTTATCTTATCTTATTTTTAAACTGTTCCTTTCATTTTTTTTTTTTTATTTATTTTTTTAATCATTTTTATTGTTATCTCGGGGAATGTAAATATCCCCTATGATAGCAATAGGTAGTGACAGGTACTCTTTTTTGAAAAAAATGAAGTCTATTAGACCCTAGATCTCTCCTCTGCCCTCAAAGCATCTGAGCACACCAAGATCGGTGTGATAAAATGCTTCCCCAATTTACCAATGGCGCTATTTACATCCGGCAAAATCTAAGTCATAAAATGCTTGTAGCTTCCGGTTTCTTAGGCCATAGAGATGTTTGGAGCCACTCTGGTCTCTGATCAGCTCTATGGTCAGCTGGCTGAATCACCGGCTGCATTTTCAGGTTCCCTGTTGAGACAGGAGAGCCAGAGAAAAACACGGAAGACGGTGGTGGTGGGGGGGGGGGCATTCCCTCCCACGGCTTGTAAAAGCAGTCTAGAGGCTAGTTAGCCGCTAGGATTGCTTTACATGAAAGCCGACTGAAAAGAATGATACCAAGATGATACCTAAACCTGCAGGCATCATTCTGGTATAACCACTCAAAGTTGTGAATGGCGTAAATGAAGACAAAAAAATGGTTAACAATAAAGCACATAAAACGGTAAAGTATAAAAAATTGCACACCTGAAAAGCAAATATGATAAAACATAACAATAAAACATTGCAGAATAGAATACAGTAAAAAAGAGCAGAACAATAGAGAGAGAATAGAGAGAGAGGGAACAATAAAACGACAACTATTTTTTTTTTATTTTATATATTTTTATTTTTTTTTTACACTTTTTTTGTAACTAACTTTTGTAACTGTAACCGGTTCCAGGTTCGGGTCTCTCAAAATGCGATGGCATCTTGGGAGACCCTGTGAAATTGCACCTAGTCTGTGCAATGCTGTATTCAACGCTAATATTCAAGTAGTGCATGGTAGCGTTCAAAACATTCACCAATGCAAAAACCAGGATTGTCAGGACAGGAGGGACAATAATAGCGGGTGTCACGCCTATATCCGCGCTTGCTGCAGACACATCTTTTTTGGGGGGGTTCGCTGGGTAGGGGTACTCGGGAGGACATAAAGAAAATGCCTCTCATGCAGCCGACTGCATTTGGTTGGGGATGTGAATGGGGGAAGTACGGGCGCTGCAGAAGCGGTGGGTTCCCCATTAGGAATGGCGAATGCAGAAGGAAGGGCACTATGGGCACGACGGGCCTGTGTTTGTCTTCTTGGTGGCAGCGGGACACTACTTGTGCTTGCCACCTCACCAGCTTGAACTGCACTTATGGGACTCGCAACGTCACCAAGTGTTACTGCAGTGTTGACTACGACCGGGGTGTACTAGGCCGCTGGTGCTTGCCAGTTCACCAAAACGCTACAAAAAAACCTGTTAGCGATCGCAGGGATCAGGCCTGACTCTGCGAACGCTACACTTATGCGTTTAGTCTTTTGTAAGTGACAGTGATCGATCGATACTGCACTTGGGCGGGCTGGGCTGGGCCGGGCGGAGGGGCAAAACGCAGGTGCTAGCAGGTATCTGTGCTGATCCCGCTAACACTGCGTTTTTGGGAACCCTAAACTGCTGGGGACGCTAGTATAGATCTGATCGGATCAGATATTGATCCGTTCAGATACTATACCACTAAGGGAGGTGTACGGTGCGTTCGTGGGTGTTAGCGGTACTGGCGCTAACTTGACGCTGCCTGGGGCTGGTGCTTGCCAGTTCCCCAAAACGCATATCACTGCCGGGCGATGAGGGGCTAAACCTTTATTCGGTAATAAGCGGCGGGTGCCCTAACACTATAAAAAAGAAACGAACTAACCAGCGTCACCCGTAACACTTATACGGTGATCAGTGGTGAAAGGGTTAACTAGGGGGCCATCAAGGGGTTAAAACATTTATTAGATAGTATATGGGGGTCCCTGACGCTATAAAACACTGACGGCGAACCTCAATATTTACGTCCCTAACTAGCGTCACCAGCGACACTAATACAGTGATCAGAAAAATGATCGCTTAGCGACACTGGTGACAGGGGGTGATCAAGGGGTTAAAACTTTATTAGGGGGGGGTTAGGGGGGTACCCTAGACCTAAAGGGGGGTAATACTAACTGTCCCAACACTGTAACTGTCACAAACTGACACCATGCAGTAATCAGAAAAAAAACAAACTGCTGGTGTCAGTTTGTGACGGGGGGGGTGATCGGGGGGGGGTCGGGGTGTTTTGTATGCCTGGCATGTTCTACTGTGTGTGTGTGTGTGTGTGTGTGTGTGTGTGTGTGTGTGTGTGTGTGTAGTGTTGTGCACTCACATACCTGTCTTCTCTCCTCGGGCCGGAACGGAAATTACCGAGCCGAGGAGAGATGACATCATTTCCTTTGCTGCTGTATGCTAAACAGCAGCAAAGGAATGATGTGATTGGCCGGCGGCGATCGCGAGGGGGGGCCACGAACGGATGGCCTCCACCTCACCTCCGATCGCCCTGGGACAAAAGACGACCGCCTCGGGCACCAGGGGGGGGCCGATCGGACCCCAACCCGCGGAAGGCAAATCACGTACATGTACATGATTTTGCCTGTCCGTGCCACCTTGCGTTTTTTTTTTTTTTTTTCCCAAATATAAAGTTTATTAAACTCCAAACATGGGCGGGGACCCCACCAATACATACAATTACACAGATATAAACCGTGGTACAATTGTAATTTGTAAAGAAGTATACATTATAGAACAGATTAGGATGGCAAGCATAAGGTTCATAAACATGTGTATTGTCTTCTGTTAAGGTATAATCTGTGGCAATCCTCATCTCGTATGGGAATTGTCTAATATGGTGATCCTCACCCAATTTTCCACTTTACTCTAAAAAGGAACAGAAGTATCTACAGGAAAGAAGAGAGATGGAAGGAGAAAGAGTGTGTGGGGAGGGGGGGTGGGGAGTACGAAAAGATTAGAAGGGAAAGAGGGGGGGGGGGGGGGAGGAAGACACGGCGGTAGATAGGTCCACTCACTATATCAGGCTAAGAGTGCGTGACCCATCGAGTTAGCCCAATAGTCGTTGACCCTAATCAGAAAATATGAACATATTCCAGTTGTCCCAAGTCTGCTCAAACGTCTCTTGCTTATGTTGTGCTGTAAGTATCAAATCCTCCATCTGCTTAATTTCCTCTACTCTTTTGAGCCAGAATTTTATGGGAGGAGGGAGGGTTTGTTTCCAAAAAATGGGAATGCACCCCTTTGCTGCGTTGAATAGATGGCGTACAAGTGATTTTTTTGTATGTCTTAATAGGCACCGAAGAGAGGTGAAGAAGGAAAAATGCGGGGTCCTCTGGTACCACATAGTCAGTAAACTTTTGTGTGATTCGCCTAACTTCACCCCAGAAGACCTGTAACTTAGGGCATGTCCAGAAGACATGAATCGGAGTTCCCTCCTCCTCCTCCTCCTCACATCGCCAGCATAGTCCGGAGGAATCCGGGAAACATTTTTTTAGTCTAGATGGGGTCAAATACCATCTAGTGAGCAGTTTAAAGTTGGATTCTTGTATTTTAGCGCAAAGCGAGGATTTGAGGGAGAGGGTAATGATTCGAGTCTTTTGTGAGGGCGAGAAGGTGCGGTGTAGATCTTTTTCCCAACTTGCTAGACAGGCCAAATGAGGTTGTGTTGTTGGTGTATTCAGTAATGAGTTTGTTTGTGACAAGATGTGGACTAATGGGGTGTCCTCAGAACAAAGGGCCTCGAACGGCGTTTGTTCTCGAGTGAAGTTATGTGGTTCTGGGAGCGAGTGGAGAAAGTGGTGCATTTGTAATGCTTTCCAAAATGTGAGTTGGTACATACCCGCTGGATTGCAGAGATCTGCTAAGGTTGGCCACTTCCCCCCGCTGATAAACTTAAACTTAATTGCACAATCCCTTCCTGTCTCTCTAAGAGACGTTAATTCCGCTGCCTCCATGCCTGGTTCAAATTTTGGGTTGCCCAAAATGGGAAATAGGGGGAAGTCTTTGATGTGAGAGTTGTGTGAGAGGTAATTTGGTGGCTATTCCTCAGAGTGGTCCCTATGAGAGGGTGAAATTTCAGAGTGCGTGGAAGGTCGCTAACACACCACAGCGCTCCCCCAAGAGGCACACTCGACTGTGATCAAGTTGTATCCATAATTTGGATGTTCCATTTCTCCTCCAATCGAGTATACGTCCCAGGTGTGAGGCCATATAATATAAGCGAATGTCGGGCATTGCTAATCCCCCACATTGTTTGGGGAGGGTCAGCTGTGAACGGCGTAAGCGCGGTCTTTTGTGTGCCCAGATAAATCTGGTGAAGAGTGCATGAATCTGCTTAAACAAAGAGGGCGGGATGTGAATCGGTAAGGCTTGAATAAGGTAGATGAATTTTGGTAAAATACTAATTTTAAGCAGATTGCATCTCCCGAACCAGGAGTGGAAGCCTGTGTGCCATTTGTCTAATAATGCCTGGGTCTTTGTCAATAGTGGAGGGAAGTTTAGGTCGAACGTTCGTGTTACATCTGGGGGGATGAACGTACCCAAGTACTTAAGTGCCGATGAGGTCCATTTAAATTTAAAGCTTGACTGGAGCTCAGCTAGGGTAGTAGGGGGGACTGAAACACCCATTGCTTCAGACTTAGAGAAGTTTATTTTTAAATGAGAGATTTCTCCATATGTTTTAAACTCTCGCATAAGATTTGGGAGAGAGATTTTAGGGTTTGTTAGGGAGAACAGGAGATCGTCAGCATATGCTGAGATTTTGCAGTGTGTTACCTACTTGAAGACCTGTTATGTCCAGGTGCGATCTGACCTTACAGAGGAAGGGTTCAAGGGAAAGGGCGAAGAGCAAGGGGGATAAAGGGCACCCCTGTCTCGTACCATTCCTAATGGGAAAGAGACATGAGAGTATACCATTGACCTTCACTTGTGCAGATGGAATCGAGTAGATACTACCAATCCATTTCATCATTCTGTCTCCTAGGCCAACATGACGGAGAACCGAGAACATATAGTTCCAATGCACCCTGTCGAAGGCCTTTTCCGGGTCGGTACTAGCAAATATGCTGGGAATTTTCTTGGTCTTTGCTACATTAACAAGATTGAGGACTTTAATGGTATTATCCCTGGCTTCTCTGGTAGGAATGAACCCCACTTGATCTAAGTGGTTTAGGGAGTTGAGATGTGCTGCTAACCTAGTTGCTATGATTTTCGAAAATATTTTGAGGTCGACATTTAAAAGGGGTATGGGTTGATAGCTCCCACAAGAACATGAGTCTTTCCCTTCCTTGTGGATTAAAGAGATATGAGCTTTGAGAGTTTCATTTGGAAAGCTAGAGCTCACCCCTAGAGTGTTGAAAAATGTCACAAGTCATGGGCCTAGCACCGTCAGGAAAGTCTTATAATATTGAATTGTAAAACCGTCCGGTCCTGTCGCTTTACCTATTTATATGGAGTTTATTGCTATTTGTAGTTCTTCTAATGTGATTGGTTCGTCTAGTAGGCACTTAGTTTCTACAGGTAATGAGGGGATTTGGGCTTCCGAGACGTATTTGTCAATGTCCGCTTGATTGGAGGGGGGGGGTGGGGGGTGGGGAGAATGTATAGATCAGAGTAGAAGGCTTCAAATCCCTTTTGCGATTTGCTTCGGAAGGGTGGCCTTCTTACCATCTGGTGGTGTTATCTGTGGAATGTATGAGGTGGCTTTAATTTCCTTCACCGACCTGGCCAACAGCTTACCACATTTCTCTCCCGACTCGTAAGACATCTTGCGGCAAAACTGCAAAGCGGCCTTTGCTTTATAGAGGAGTAAATCTGTAATTTGCGCACGCAAGGTCCCCAACTTCGTCTCGTGTAGGAAACTGTTTATGTTGCATTTCTATTGTGGACAGGTCAGAGAGCAACCTGGTAAGCTGTGCGTTTCTCTCTTTTTTTTTTTAAAAGTTGCCCCATGTTTAATAAGTACACCCCGTAGAACGCACTTATGGGCTTCCCACAGAATGCCGGGGTGACAGTTCTGTATATCATTTTCCTGAAAATATGCATCTATGGCGTTGGACACATCTCCCAGCACCTCTGGAATCTTTAGCAGACTTTCATTTAGTCGCCAGAAGAGAGACCTAGGTGAGGGTCTCTCAGTGTGTATGTGAGATGGATTGGCGCATGGTCTGACCATGTGATCTGACCAATTGTGGAAGTTTCTACCAGATGTAGCTGGTCATGTGACATCAGAAATAGATCTATTCTTGAGTATACTTTGTGAGGGGAAGAGAAAAAAGTATAATCCCTCTCTCCTGAATGTTGGAGTCTCCAAATATCGATTAGGTGGGCATTGTGTAGGGTTTGTATAATGCATTTTCGGTGGGATTGCAACAAAGAGGAGGTGCCAGAAGATGTGTCCATTGAGGGAATTAGGGGTACATTAAAATCTCCCCCTAAGATTAGTTGGCCTTCCTTGTATTCCATCAGTTTCCCTATTGTACGCTTGATAAAGCTGACCTGCTGTTCATTGGCAGCATAAAGGGTGGCCAGAGTGAACTGGGCCTCACCCAATCGGCCCTTTAGAAACAAATAGCGTCCCTCGGGGTCTGCTAGCATCTCTTGAAATCACCATGGCAACCTATTGGACATTAATATCGATGCACCTCTGGATTTGGCGTTGCAAATTGTGGAGTGGTAAACATGTGGGAAGGATCTATTTAGGAGGGCTGGAGATTTGTTTGTTTTAAAATGGGTCTCTCGTATAAATGCAATATCTGTGCGTGATTTTTTGAGATCGTGAAGTAGTATACGTCTCTTCTCCGGGGTGTTCAGACCTTTAGCGTTAAGGGATGTTACCTTGAAAGTGTCTACCGCCATGTCTTCAGGGAAGGTAAGGGCTAAAAAGGGGGTCTCGGGTAGGGAGGAGTAGGGGGGGGGGGGAGGTAGTGGGTGAGAGAATGAAAAGAAAGAAGAAAGATAAGTAAGGTGTTAGGACAGTGACTACACACACTCTAGCTGTCCCACCTAACCTTTAAATCTAAGTAAGTAAGACAGTGCTTACTTATAGTGCAAATTACCCTAAAACCTCGGGTGTATGCAGTGGCCTTTGTGGGGTGTGGGTGGATACTGCCCGCGAGTGAGGTCCCGGGACTCCCACCCATCTTGGTCCACTCGAGAAGCAAATACTATAACTGATGACTAGCAGAACAAAAAACAGTTAATTCAACTACCCCAAATAAACGTTTTCCCAGCGAAGTGGTTTGGGGGTCACCTCTCCTCCGCAGCGGCCACCATCCGGTGTTGACTGGTAATCTGTGGAGGATAAATGCACGGGCCCATACAAGATTACTGAGCATAAAAAATGCATTTCCACCTTTATCAATGTAGGCGAGGTTGTTTCACAGCGCCGATAAACTACCGGCATATGAAACAGCGAGTCCTGCCGGTCTCTCCTCTTGTCGCCGCCGACGGGGGGGGAGACCCGTCACCTCTAGGGAATACAAGTATAACCTGGTCTAAAACATCCCCCCCCTCCCCCCCACATGGTCTCATATCTCCTTCTTTAGACAGAATATTCCCCCAAGTGACCGTGCATTTTATTACAGACTAAGTATCTAATAACCATGACATTTCCCAGCAAGATTTCCCCTCTTATCAAAAATAAAACAGAACGCATAAAACTCAAACATAAAAGGGATCCAGCGGTCATGAGACAGTGGTTACTTAGCACCTTACTTGCGGTCAATAGCTTAGGCCAGCTACGTAGGGGTCAAGTTCTGTTTAAGTCAGATTAGGTTTCTCTCTGGTATGTCCTCTGACCATCAGGCTCCCTCCAGGTAAAACAGTGGCTGGTAACTGCAGGCAGGGAAATGACTAGGTAACCGGGAGGGCTTGTTCAAAATGTGGAAAATATTAAAGGGAAGCCTCCAGAGGCCCTCATAGCTGACTGGTAGGTGCTGGTACCGCATGACTTGCAGACTAAGATGGACAGCAGCGGATCACTTAAATAGTCATCAACATAGGATCATGAGTAAATGTCGGAGCATGGGAATCCTGCGTTGTGAGGCAACGAAGTTTAACTCAGCCAGAGCAAGACATGTGTTGGAGGGGGGTGACCGCAAGGGGTCAAGGAGAATCTCCCGTGAGGGATGGTGAGAGGGACAAATCAACGGCAATCCACGTGTTATGAATTATCAGTTCCTGTGGTGTGGAGTAGAAGTTGTAAAAAAGTCTACTCACGCTTCCCGCTGGTTCTCCTGGGAGAGAGATCGGGGGCGACGTCCGCTTCTTTGTGATCTCTGCGGTCTCTGTGCCTGGTTCCGTAGTGCATTGGAGCGACCAGGTGCTCTAGGTAGATAGTCCAGCCAGTTGGGGATGTCAATCGGGTCTGTACCTAGAAAGGCAAACAAGGCAGGTAGGGAATCCGGGGAACGCAAAAGGAAGGATCTCTGTTCTTTAATAAAGGTGACTGACAGCGGGAAGTCCCATCGGTAAGTGGCATTGCAGCGCCGGGCCAGGTCCAGCAAAGGTTTCAGGATGGCTCGTCGGATGAGGGTCGATCTCGATATGTCAGGGAGCAGCTTTACGGACGCACCATCGAATTCCAGCTCTCCCGCCTCCCAAGCTCCCCATGCGATAGCCTCCTTGTGGGTGTAGTGGTGTAGGCAGCAAATCACGTCCCTGGGTCTAGCTGGATCTGTCGATCTGGGGCCCAGGGCTCTGTGTACACAGTCGATTTCGACCTGCTCAGGTAAATGGTCTCCTGCCACCCTCCGGAAGATGTCCGTCACTGTGGCATGGAGATCTGCTTGTCCCGTGGCTTCTGGGAGGCCTCGGAGCCGCAGATTGTTCCTACGGCTCCTATCCTCCATTTCTTCCATTCGTAGCTGTAGTTCGACTGCAGAGGAAGATTGTTCAATCTGGTTAGTCTCTAGAGAGGATGCTCCGCTCCAAAGCTGCGAGCGAGGTTTCTCCTGATGTCAGGCGCGTGTTTATCAAATGCACTTCTTGCTTCACCGCATTGAGCTCTTTCCTATGAGCTGCCTCCCACCTTCCCCATGAGGGCCTCGATATCCGCTCTGGTCGGCAACGCTTGTAGGAGAGCCTTCAGCTCAGCATCTGCTCCTACCATAAGTGGTTGGCGGGGAGATCTATCGAAATCTGCCTCTATTAGTCCCGGGGAGTTGGAGTAAAGCATCGGGCTGCGGGACCCCCCCCAAGGAAGCCAGAGCCGCCATGCGGTCTGGAGTCTGCGAGCGGGAGCTACACGGGTCCGCCATTTTAAAATCCGAGGAACCAGAACATGACCTGCCAAAAAGTCTCTGTAAGTCCCCCAAATAGGAGCCGGGCTAGTCTTCTTGTTCCTCCTGTATGTACGCTTCTTGGATGAGAGCATTCTGTAAAGATAGAGCTAAAATAGCCAAGATGGGTTAGGAGAGGCCGGGAGCTCCGTGCAAACACGTCTTCACTCGGCCATGTCCAGACCACGCCCCCTTCATGGATTCTTAAATCACTGTAATTAAATGCTACTGAGCGACCTGATATTCTTTTGCAAGTTGCTGCTCCTACTATTGCCTGCTGCAGATAAATCTTTCACTGTGTAAGCGAAAGTACTTATGTGCCTAGAACTTCAAAAAATCGCTGCTACCTGCTTATCTGCTTGCTAATCGCTAACTATTGCTGGGCTATCTGGTCCTGTTTTTCACAAATTGCTGCTTTTGTATTCTTTAGCAAGAGGTTAAATGCCCCTATTTCTGGAAAATCCCTGTGGTTTCTTAAATGACTGATTATAAAGGTGCTGAGGGATCTGATCTTACCTGTTAAATCGCTGCTCCAGTCTCTGCCTATTATAGATGAAGTGCTTCTAATTGCTGGAAACTCTCATTAATAACTATTACCAGCAATTATTGAGGACTACTTCCGGCAGTCATTCTATTGTGAACACTATTGACTGATATGTGCTGTGATTCTCTGGCGACTTTTTTTTTTTTTTCCCTAGCAAAGCTATTGCTGGCTGCGAATAACCACCATTATTTTTGCCAATCAATTTGTCACTCAAATTAGCTTTGTGTGGGTGGAGGATTGCAGACACCTACCTGCTTTACCTGCTATAAAAGGATGTGGTGGTCTTCTTCTTTTTTTTTTTTTTTTTTTTTTTTTCTTTTTTTTTTTTTTTTTTCTTTTGAAGAGTGCCATCATTTAATGACCAACACAGCTTCCTTCCCTTTTTTCTGGGGGGAGTAATATTACTAGAAAATGGACGAGAAATATGGCTACATGTTGGGTATAACGGGCTGAGAACCAAAGGATTACCTACTTCTACTCTTTACTGGGTCCGAAGTTTGGGGATAATATGTATTGCTATTCTCTATGAATAATTATTGCTACATATTCTGCAAATTCTACCAAGGATCTTAAAAGCATAATGGCCCACGGATAATATATGTGGATAAACGCCACTTACCTGTAATTATTCAGTGGAGGGACCTTGGCGGAGAAATCCTAACCCCTATCTTAACAGGAATTTTGTCAAGGTAGAGCTAATCACAATGAGGGGGAAATCAAACAAAACAGTAAAAGGGGGCCCACCTGCTGTTAGCCTAGGCGGTATTCAGCGGTTTATGACTGTAGACATGAGCCTTGTGGAGAATGGGCACATTAGCCCTAGGCAGACAACTGCAACACTAGCCGGGGCTGGTAAACCCAAAGTGACAGCTGAAGAGACTAAAGTGGGTAAAACTAATGACACGTCTGTCACACGGTCAAGAAATGCGGGGGAAAGCTCCCAAGGAGGCGCTAAGACACCTAATGGGGACCAGAAGAGGAAAGGAGGGGCGTCCCCTGGGATTGAAGAGCACCTAGGGCCGGACGTGGCCCAAGCACACCTAAGCCAAATTAAAGAGATGCTGACCGAGACACTATCTAAAGTTGAAATATCCTAATAACCTATACCAATAAAAGAGAATATACAAGTTTGGATGGTAAACGTTGGTGGACAGCCATTTTTAGGTCTCTCCAGAGATGCTCAATTGGGTTTAAGTCAGGGCTCTGGCTGGGCCTTTCAAGAACAGTCACGAAGTTGTTGTGAAGCCACTCCTTCATTATTTTAGCTATGTGCTTAGGGTCATTGTTGGAAGGTAAACCTTCAGCCCAGTCTGAGGTCCTTAGCACTCTCGAGAAGGTTTTCGTCCAGGATATTCCTATACTTGGACGCATTCATCTTTCCCTCGATTGCAACCAGTCGTCCTGTCCCTGCAGCTGAAAAACACCCCCACAGCATGATGCTGCCACCACCATGCTACACTGTTGGGACTGTATTGGACAGGTGATGAGCAGTGCCTGATTTTCTCCACACATACCGCTTAGAATTAACGCCAAAAAGTTCTACCTTGGTCTCATCAGACCAGAGAATCTTATTTCTCACCATCTTCAGGTGTTTTTTTTTTAGCAAACTCCATGCGGGCTTTCACTGAGGAGAGGCTTCCGTCGGGCCACTCTGCCGTAAAGCCCCGACTGGTGGAGGGCTGCAGTGATGGTTGACTTTCCACAACTTTCTCCCCTCTCCCGACTGCATCTCTGGAGCTCAGCCAGTGATCTTTTTAGGTTCTTTACCTCTCACCAAGGCTCTTCTCCCCTGATAGCTCTGTTTGGCCGGACGGCCAGCTCTAGGAAGGGTTCTGGTCATCCCGAAAGTCTTCCATTTAAGGATTATGGAGGCCACTGTGCAGCAGAAATTTTTTTGTAACCTTGGCCAGATCTGTGCCTTGCCACAATTCTGTCTGAGCTCTTCAGGCAGTTCCTTTTGACCTCATGATTCTCATTTGCTCTGACATGCACTGTGAGCTGTAAGGTCTTATATAGACAGGTGTATGGCTTTCCTAATCAAGTCCAATCAGTATAATCAAACACAGCTGGACTCAAATGAAGGTGTAGAACCATCTCAGGCCGGGTTCACACTTGTGCGACAAACGCTCCGACATTGAGAGCTCATGTCGCATGACGTGTGAAAATCAATGTTTCCCTATGGGAGCCGTCCTAACTGGTCCGACACAAGTCGGTCCGACTTTGAAAATGCTCCCTGTACTACTTTGGTCCGACTTTGATCCTACCATTGATTATCATTGAAGTCGGCTCAAAGTCGGATCGCCATCTCGCATGATCCAACTTTGGCATGCGACTTGTGCTCAGATGATCTTGAGGGGGAACTCTGCGCCAAATTTTAAATGAAAAACCGGCATGGGTTCCCCTTCAAGAGCATACCAGGCCCTTTGGTCTGGTATGGATTTTAAGGGGAACCCCCTACACCGAAAAAATGGCGTGGGGGTCCCCTCCAAATCCATACCAGACCCTTATCCTGCGCCCCCCCCCACCCCAAAGAACCTTGTCCCCATGTTGAGGACAAGGGCCTCTTCCCGACAACCCTGGCCATTGGTTGTCGGGGTCTGCGGGCGGGGGCTTATCGGAATCCGGGAGCCCCCTTTAATAAGGGGGCCCCCAGATCCCGGCCCCCCACCCTATGTGAATGAGTATGGGGTACATTCTATTCACCCATTCACCTAGAAAAGAAGTGTCAATAGAACGCACTAGACAGGTTTTAAAGTAATTTATTAGGCAGCGAAGGGGGTCTTCTTCCGACTTCGGGGGTCTCTTCCTTCTCCGGTAGCTTCTGCCGTGCTCCTACGCTATCTTCTGCTTTTTTGCCCGCTCTTTTGCTAGCAGTGGCCCGGTCTTCTCCGCCATCTTCTTCCCTCTTCTTCTTCCGATGTTGACATGGCGCTCTCTCCCGCTGTAGTGCCGTGTGAGCGGTCCGCAACGACTTATATAGGGATGGGGGCATGGTCACCGGGTGATGTCACCCGGTGACCCCACCCCTTATGACGTCACAGTCCCGGGGCATGATGGGAACCCGGCCTCAAGGATGATCAGAAGAAATGGACAGCACCTGAGTTAAATATGAGTGTCTGAATACTTGGCAAAGGGTTTGAACACTTCGGATCATGTGATATTTCAGTTTTGCTGGAGGGGCGTGGCCTAAGCATGGCAGCGTGGGGACGCATCCTTTCAGGGCTCTCCTGCTGCAATACCATAACAGCATACCGAGCACTAAAACACCGACCTGCCTCCTCCGATAACAGGGAACCACAACCGCCATCCTCCCGCTCCTGAGACCGGCATGGCTCGTTACCTATGTCCACCCAGCCGGCAGCCTCCACACCAGCAGCCATCGAGATGGTGCCGGCCAGCCATTCGGCTCCAAACACAGCGGAGACCTCCTGCGTGCATGACCCTCCTCCACAGCTGGTAGACGAGCACACAATGTCGCCTTTCTCTCCCCCAAGCGACCTCTCTCCCTGTCTCCCTAGATCGCTGGCAGTTTCACCAGAAAGGGGAATGCTTTGCTCAGCCCAGGGTTCTCTGCTTCTCCCACGGCTCCCATCCCATTGAGCGCTCTGTGTTTCAGCTCAAAGGACATGGACGGACAGAGGTTGCTCCACTCTCATCAACACACAGTGAGAGTGAGTACACCTTATAACGCAATTCAACCACAGGGTCTCCCTCTCAGTGCCCCTCTCTGAACAAAGACTATGGGCATTTTTGCAGCATATGCCCACAAGAAGTGATCTAGAATCCATTGTCCAGAGAATGGAGACTGCCATGAAGTGGGAGATACAAACTATCAGACAAAGTAGCTGTGCTAGACTCATGTGTCACGGTAATGGGACAGGATCAGGCTGTTGCTTCCCAATCTGCAAACCCTGCAGACTTCACACTCTGAGCTTACTAACCAAATTCTACAACTGCACCTACTTCAGGATGGCTTCTAGAATTGCAGCTGCTGGCAGAACATCTGGTTAAGAGGGGTGCCCGAAAGTATCCCACATTCAGATTTGCACCCAATGGTGGTTAACGTCTTTAACCGCTACCTGTACCGCCCGCCAGACTCTGAGATAGTCTATAGAACCCTGGGCCCACGATCTGACAGACCCAGAGACGTCCTCTGCTGCCTACACTCCTTCACCCTTAAGGAAGATATTTTACAGCGGACCTGGCGGGTAGGAGTTCTGGAATTTGGTGCTGCTGTCCACCTCCTTCCGGATGTTTCCAGAAAAACTCCTAATGCGACGATCGCTCAAACCTCTTTTAGATACGTACAAGTGGGCATAGTCCGCAGGGGCCCAAGATACCTTCCCCTTGAGCCACCCCTCGGAGCTCCAGGAACTGTTCGCCTTTGCCGACATGAACCCAATCCCAGTACCTAACTGGCTGACTGTCATCACTAAGGATTCTCAGCGCCAGGCTCTCCCGGGTAGACCTCCAAAAGGCTCAATATAGCTGCTGTGGTTGCGGGAGCCACTCACAAGCTAGACGGGCGGGCAACCCCCGTTCACAACCTCCGAATGAAGAAGCGGCTGACTGACTCCCTACACGAGGACTAATAGCACTCATCCAACTCAGCATTTCTCTTTTCTTGTTATCCATGTTGTACTTAGAATCAATTTACCATTATTGTTTACAGAGGACTTGTCAGGAACATTATTTGTAGGGCATACGAACTAGAGGTCCTCCGGCTTACCACTCAGTTTATCCTCGTACACGGATGAACGAAGGCCTCTTATGCTATGTATGTTTCACAAAATTGTTGGCTTGTCTCCTACGTTCCATGAAAGATTCAGTGTTATGTCTGCTAATCTCAACTTTGATCTAACGCCTCCTCATTGGTTTGCTCCTAATGTCCCGATAGAGCTTTGACCACCAGAATGTGCTAAAGAGCAACAGCTATTCCTGGGGTCGAGCTCACCTACCAAGTAGCCACACATTAGTGGCGCCTTGCTGATGACCTTGACCGGGTTCGGAGTACTAGACCAATGGGGAGGAGGCGGTTGCATGGTCGTGTACCTGCCGCCTGTCAATATACTACTTTCTGCAAATACCGTATTTATCGGTGTATAACACGCACCCCGATTTAGTAGGGAATTTTAAGGAAAAAAAAACTTTTAGGAGGGAAGTTGAAGGGAAAAAAACTTACATTTAAATGGCCATCCTTGCAGCCTTCTCAGTGCAGCCTTGCACCAGTGCAGCCATGTCAGTGCAGCCTTGCACCAGTGCAGCCTTGCACCAGTGCAGCCTTGCACCAGTGCAGCCTTCCCCAGTGCAGCCTTCGATCCCCTGTCCTGGGCTTTAAAATCGCCGACCGCGATTTGAAAATGGCGCCGCAATACACAGAGCCGGTCCTTGGCTCTTTCCGGCGGCTCTCGTTCACTTTCGGCTCCACTCGTAGTCCCGAGCGGAGCTATCCGAACCTAGCCGAGTAGGTTTGGATAGCTCCGCTCGGGACTACGAGTGGAGCCGAAAGTGAACGAGAGCCGCCGGAAAGAGCCGAGAACCGGCTCTGTGTATTCCGGCGCCGCCATTTTCAAATCGCGGTCGGCGATTTTGAAATTGTGACAGCTCAGGATCGCAGGGGATCGGCGTATAACACGCACCTGCGACTTTCCCCTGATTTTCAGGGGAAAAAAGTACGTGTTATACGCCGATAAATACGGTATGTAATGAAGTAGTTACGCTGTGCCTAGCAGGGTTGTGCATACGTATGGGTATATGTGCGGACACCTATATGTGCTTGTGGGTATATTTATGTGTGTACACGGGTGTGTATGTATATGCTCTCTTAACTAATGCCTTTCCTTTGACGTGATACAGGCCCCACAAGGTGTTTACAATTTTTCAATTACTACTCTGATGCCGTGGCCCTGCCTCTGGATGGGCTTGGGCGACCTGCAGCGCCAAGACATAGGTGCCGTATTGCCGGGTTGTCTTAGGACTGGAGTGCTGGGCTAGTGCTATTTACAGTTATTTCCCTGGGGGTTTACAGTTTATTTCTATAGTAGTTACTTTGTGATTTCGGCTGGCTGGCCCACCATTTAGTTAGCCCAGGTAACTTTAGTGCTTTACACGCTTAACTACGTTAGCTGCGGGGTCCCAATGGCCGGGGCTCGGAACTTAGCTGTGCCTTACTACTCCCTGCACTAGGAACACTCTGCCCTGGTGGCAGTGGTTTCTCTCTTCTGAGTCTACATTCTTGACTAGATCTTTTTTACCTTTCACTTTTACTTTTTCCTACATTTCCTCCTCAGTTTTTCTTTTTTAATACATCTGCAAAAATGTCAATTCTGTGTTTTTCTGTCAATATGGGGTGCTGTGTGTACATTAATGAGGAAAAAAAATGAACTTTAAATGATTTTAGCAAATGGCTGCGATTATAACAGAGTGAAAAATTTAAGGGGGTCTGAATACTTTCTGTCCCCACTGTATATACTGTAGGCAGGTCTTAAGTGGTGAAACAGTCGAGGGGGAAAAATGCCATTTTGGTTGAATTGCATAAACTTCAAAAATTTTAGAAATTACTTTAGACTAGTCCTTTTTTACTTTTGCATGCTCCTTCTTTTTTATTTTTTTTTTACTTAAAAAGGATGTACAGTTGATAAACCGTTCAATTTTAGGCTGTATATACAGTGGTGGTTTGGCCTGTCAGCGTAAAATCGTGGTGTTTTCAGGCACCTGATTTGCTTAAGTGCAGCATCCAGCCCTGCTGCCAGCAGCCTGTCAAAATGTGATGGGCTGAAATATGCAGCAGCTGGACAAATACATTTAGCTATAAATGTGAATACTGCGTAGCAGTGTCCAGTCAGACTGAAATTCTGCTTGTCATAGATTTTGGCAGGTACTGTGGATGGACACATAACAGGGGGTGACTCGATAAAGCATTTGTGATGCTTTTCTAGTATTGTGATCGTTTTACAATGTCCTGCCAAATTTAAGGGAAGGTTTCTTGCTATTTCTGATGCGTGAAACTAATTCAGGTAGTTTTTATGTGCAGCCAGCTTTATATTCTGCCACTATGGCTGTAGTAAAGAGGATAGATAGATATATTAGATATATATATATATCTATATCTAATTTTTTTTTTTTTTTTTTACCCAAATGCTTTTGCTGCATTAAAGCAGAACTCTGGGACTGGAAAAAAATATCCCCCATTAGTACACCCACCTACACTAAACGGTTAATACATTTAGTGAAATTCCTTACCATTCAAGGGAAAAGTTTAACTGAATTTTCAGGAAGTCCTCTCTAATTTAAAAAATGCCAGCATCTTCTCTGCCAAGGAGCAGGTGTTACACCAGGGATTGTATCCTCTTCTCTCTCCTTTACAGGAAAAAACTACATTTCTCAAGTCGTCTTCCAGGACGGCACCCTGAGAGATGACTGGTCCTACCTGACAGGAAACGCAATCAAGATAGAGGTTAAAGACCCCGCAACTCCCTGTGCTCCTCAGTTTTTGATTGTTTCCCCCACAGCGAGACAGTTTGGTGTTTTCTTCAGACCTAAGGCCGAGGGCTGGAGGTCTCGCCCCGGGAGCTGGACCACAGGCTTGGGAAAACTCTGGGTCTGGTAGGGCTTGCCCTTTCTGGGGGGGGGTTTCCCCATTTCCTCGGGTGGCCGGGAGAAGAACTGAAGGAGGGACAGTGGGCACAGTGGAGGTTTGCTCCTCTTCCTTACCTGACTGGGAGTCAGTGTGCAGGATGCTGCCGGTCAGAGGTTTTCCTCAGTCTCCCTAGTGAGTCCCCCTTCTTTGTCCCTCAGCAAGCCAATGGCCCCGGTCGCCTTAGGAGGTAATAGCTCTCCCCTCCGCCCACGGCATGCAACCATTTGAAGGGTCCCTTCTATTTGATGCAGGCTTGGACCAGACCCTTTCCAGGTCCACTGAAAAGGGAAAGAAGTTTCCTGTAAAACCTAAAAAGGATAAAGGAAATTTTTTTTCAAGGCCCCCAGGTCAAAACCCGTTTTAAAAATCGTAAAGAGGGCAAATGGGGCATTGTCGCAAGCAGAAAGGAGGTCTCCAAGCCTGCAGACAAGGCTTCCAAGTGACGCCAGCACCAGGGTATCGGGGAGGCTCCCAGTTTGTTACACAGTGGGAACAGGTCTCTAAGTCCTCTTATGCTTCAGTGGATAAGAGAAGGCTACAGACTGGAATTTGTTTCCAGACCTCCCCAATCTTTTCTTCTAACCTATCTACCCAGGGACAGAACAAAAGCTTTAGGACTCTTGGAGAATGTCAGAGTTGGCAGACCAGGGGGTCATCCTCCCTAGTACCAGCAAGTCAATGCGGACGGGGAAATTCCCTCCGGGAAATACCACTTGATTTTAAATCTAAGAAAGCTAAACACATTCCTACTATATCAATAGTTTTGTATGGAGTCGGTGTACATGGTCAGGAAGCATCTGTTGAAGGAGGTCTTTATGGTCACCATAGACCTAAAGGCTGCATATCTGCATGTCCCCATTTTCCCAGAGCATCGGGTATTTCTACGCTTTGTAATTCGCACAGATCAGGGTACCCAGCCCTGGCCGTTCCAGGCTTTGCCTTTCGGACAGGCAGCCAGCCTGAGAGTCTTTACAAAGATTCTCGCAGAGGTCATCTCTTACCTGCACCTACAGGGAATCACACTGATCCCCTATTGGTCTACAACCTTTCCAGGGATGCTCTGCTCCTAGATCTAGACCAAGTGTTAAGCACCTTGGAATCCCTGGGGTGGTTGGTCAGGAGAAATCTTCACTGGCTCCATCTCAGACCAAGCTCTACCTAGTCCTTCTGGTAGACTCAGTAGCGCAGAAGCTGGTACTTCCCCAGGAGAAGGTAGAAGCTCTGATTCGCACTGTATCTTCAATCATAGATCTAAAGGGGGCCTCCCCAAGGACTCTGGGAATCATGACCTCATGTATTTCTGCCGTGCCTTGGGCCCAGCTCCACTCCAGGTCCCTTCAGAATTTCCTACTCTCTTCATGGGATGGAAAAAAGGTAGTCGTTGGACGAATGGGTTTCCATTCCCGGAAAGGTAAGGAAGTCCCTTTGGTGGCTCAACTCTCAGGTTGGGGGCGGGTCACCTTTTGGACCCAGCTTCAGCCTGTCTGTGTGGTAACCGATGAAAGCTCCTGGGGTTGGGGGGCCCAGCTAGAGTGGCCTTAGGGTCAGGGTGTATGGGACAGGCTCCAGAGAGCAGCCTCCTCCAATTTCAGGGAGCTCCTAGCAGTCAAGGAGGCGCTAAGAGTGTTCGAGGACAGGATCGGGGGGGAGAGAGGTCCAGGTCCTCTCCGACAACTCTACGCTGGTGGCTTTCCTGAATCGTCAGGGGGGTACCCAGTCGCGCTCTGAGTTTGACGCAGAAAATCTTGGAATGGGCAGAACAGAGTTCCTTCAATTTTGGCGATACATATAAGGGGGATTTTCACTGTAGAAGCGGATTTCCTCAGTTGACAGACAGTTCACCAGGGAGAATGGGAGTAAAATCCCGAGGTTTTCTCTCTTGTGTGTCAACAGCTGGGCACCCCAGAGATAGACCTCTTCACCCGCAGGGTGAACAGGAGAGTCAAAAGGTTTGTCTCCCTGTCCAGAGAGCAGGGGTCTGAGGGGGTGGACGCGTTAGCACAAGAGTGGGATTTCAGCCTAGCTTATGCTTTCCCCCCTTAGCTCTGATTCCCACGAACTATACAGAAACGAGTCAGGCTAAGGGCAGTTTGATCCTGATCGCTCCCTGGTGGCCCAAGAGGACCTGGTTTCCCACTCTGGGGAAATTGGTCGGTGACCTCCCCTCAGCACCTTCCAGAGCATCAGGATCTTCTCCTATTTTTCAAATTGACAGCTTGGCTCTTGAGAGGGAGAGCCTGCGCAGGAAAGGGTGCACTGAGAGGGTAGTAGAGACCCTTTTGCTGAGCAGAAAGCCGATTACCAGACGCATTTATGCCAGGGTCTGGGGTTTTTCTTTCTTTGGTGTGAAACGAGGGGGACTTTTCAGCAGGACATTCCTATGATCCTAGACTTCCACTCCCCCCTGTAGGATCAAGGCCTGGCAACCAAGACCCCGAGGGTCCAGGTGGCAGCACTGTCTGGCTTTTTGGACAGAAGACTGGCTCTGGATCCATTGGTCAAGAGATTTTTGATGGCTAGAAAGAGGTTTTTCCCAATTCAAATGAGTAAATTTCCACCGTGGGACTTATCTCTAGTTTTGGAGGCCCTAACCAGATCACCTTTTTGAGCCGTTGGAGTTCATTTAAATTGGTTTCTTTTAAGACCGCCTTCCTTCTGGCCATTACAACAGCCAGGAGGGTGGGCGATTTACAGGCCCCATCTATGAAGGAGCCGTTTTTTTGTTTATTGGAGGACAGAGTTATCCTCAGGCAGGATCCCCTGTACCTTCCTACAGTGGCCTCACGTACCGTATGTCACAGGAAATTATCCTCCTCCTGTGCTTTTGTGTCAACCCACAGAACGAGAAGGAAAGATCCTTTCATTCATTAGATGTTAGAAGGTGTCTGCTCCTTTACTTGGACAGAGTAAAGGAGTTCAGAAGATCTCATCTGTTGGTCAGTTTTTGTGGCACAAAGAGGATTGAGCAGGCTTCTAAAACGATTGCTACATGGATCAGGCAAGCCATTTCCATGGCTTATGAGCAAGCAGGTAGAACAGTCCCAGACAATCTCCAAGCACATTCTACACGGTCTCTGGTAACCTCTTTGGCAGAAAGGGCTGGAGCATCGGTAGATCAGATCTACAGAGCAGCAACATGGTCAAGTCAGAACATCATGTTCCTGAGACATTACAGAGTGGATCTTCTGTCACCTCAGGATCTGGCTTTCAGCAGAAAGGTCCTGCAGGCTGTTGTCCCGTCCTAAGGTAGGCTTGAGCTACTTGCTCTTTTCTCAGGGTGCTGTCCTGGAAGACGACTTGAGAAAATGACCAGTTACACTTACCGGTAACAGTGTTTCTGGGAAGTCTTCCAGGACGGCAGGCCTATTTCCCACCCATTTTGTGTTTATTTAGTTGAACATTAGAGGTGTTTTCACTCTTGTGCACTGGTGTGGGTCAGTACTTTTTCACAACTGAGGAGCACAGGGAGGGGCAGGGTTTTTAAACTCTCTTATTTTGATTGTGTTTTCTGTCAGGTGGGACCAGTCATCTGAGTGCCGTCCTGGAAGACTTCCCAGAAACACCGTTACCGGTTAGTGTAACTGGTCATTTTCCCATGAACTTTTTGGGAATTGTAGTAAATGTGGGTGGGTACACCAGGCCTGTTGTGAACTAGCCCACTTCAACATAAGTCACACCCCTCATTCTCCAGCCACACTGCTCAGCACACAGATGACAGTCTGATAAATGTAAAGCATGCATTTGCACAATGTTTAGTTCATTCTATGTAGTCTACTTTCATCAAATATTGAATTCTCCCTTCTCTAGGTTTTCTGTTACTGGCTGCAATCTTCACATCTCTCTCCCTTCAGCCACAACAGCAGATAAACTAATTGCCCCTGCATGCTTTACTAACGAACTATAGACACAGGCCCATAATTAGCAGCATAAAGGAGGGGGGACACAGGTGGAGAGGAAGATGGGGGAAGATATCGGGTGGCAGTGACAGGTGGCAAAGGGGGAATGACCAGACCAGCTGTTAACTGGTGCGGGAGAGGATGCTGGCAGTACAGTTTTTGGGCTGACTCTATGGTGGTCGGTACAGACCGGAAGGTCTGTTAGACCCCTCCGCCCACTACAGCAAGCAGGGACGGAAGTAAATCCTTGCTTGCTGTAGACAGAACACAAATGGTAAGTGCCAAGACAAGTGGCTGGAGGTATAGGAGGAATACCAGCCACCGGTCTTACAAACCGGAAACCCGTGGGAAGTAGTAGTTTTATTTAAACATCTTCAGGCTATTAGAGAAACTACTGAAATATCAAGAAGATGGATGGCATATTTGGTGAAGGTCAGCAACAAGAACACGTAAAAAAGTTTTTGCCCGAAGTTCTCCTTTTTAAGGTAAAAAATGTTTGTTGTTAATTCCTGAGACAGTATGCAAAGCACTTCCAAAATACAATTTGAACAAAAAAAAAAAAGTTGCTGTTTAAAAAGAAGAGATAACTTTAAAATGTTACACAATAGCTTGTTACATTTTGTATCCCCTTTTTTTCATATCCAGGGATTTGATGAATATATGAACTTGGTGTTGGATGATGCAGAAGAAATCCATCTAAAAACAAAGGCTCGGAAACAACTTGGTAAGGTGGTGTTTTTTTTTTGTTTTTTTTTTTTTATAGCCAGAAAGTGATATTACATTTATTAATAAAATCAAAGCAGTTATGCCCACCCGCACTGTGCAACACTCTGGCATTGTGGCCTCTTCACACCTCTTATTGAAGTCCCCTCACCGGAGCTGCCTGCTTCTCCCTGCTCCACGTGGCTCCTCTGTGAGCATTTCTGCATGTGTGTTCCCGAGCTGTGGTGTGTGCATTCATAGATGCACACAGCGTCGGTAAGTCATGCCCCCACTCCCTCCTCACAGGACTTTGACTGGCAGGAGCATATGACTCCCGTTGCCCTCAGTATTTCCTGTGAAACCAGGAAATGAGGATTCAGGTAAGTGTTAGTGATTGTAAAAACACAATGTAAAAAACCGTGGCAATCTCTGGGCTAACCTAGGGCTAGGCGATTTGTCTCCAAAAAAAAAAAAAAAAAAATCTGCCACTTAAAAAACTTGATTCACGATTCAAATCGAGTTTTTTTTTTTTTTATTTATTTTTTATTTTTTGGACACAGCGCCGGTCCTGGGAAGCTACAGGCAGGGGTTTTTAGGCGAGGCCGCAGCTTCGGCCTAGTCTGCGGTGTCCGGCTTCCCCTAAAAACTCCTGCCTGCAGCTCCTCAGGACCGGCGCGGTGAAAAAAAAAAAACTATTTGGTTAAATTTTGAATCGATTTGACCTCTCAACTAGATTCAAGATTTCAATCGATTTTTGTTTTTTGTTTGTTTTTTTTGTGGCCTGCCCTAGGCAAACCATAACCCACAGTCTCTAACCTGTTCAATGTTTGTATGATACTCTAAAGCAGGGGTCCTCAAACTTTTTAGACAGGGGGCCAGTTCACGGTCCCTCAGACTGTTGGGGGGCCGCACTATAGTTAAAAAAAATATGAACTAATTCCTAAATTCCTATGCACACATCTTTTTTGTAGTGCACAAGAATAAAAGAATAAATAATATATATAGGGGATGGACAGAGGGGATGGACAGAGGGGATGGACAGAGGGGATGGACAGAGGGGATGGACAGAGGGGATGGACAGAGGGGATGGACAGAGGGGGTGGACAGAGGGGGTGGACAGAGGGGGTGGACAGAGGGGGTGGACAGAGGGGGTGGACGGGGGGACGGACAGAGGGGGTGGACGGGGGGACAGAGGGATGGACGGGGGGACAGAGGGATGGACGGGGGGATGGACGGGGGGACAGAGGGATGGACGGGACGACAGTGGGATGGACGGGACGACAGTGGGATGGACGGGACGACAGTGGGGTGGACGGGACGACAGTGGGGTGGACGGGACGACAGTGGGGTGGACGGGACGACAGTGGGGTGGACGGGACGACAGTGGGGTGGACGGGACGACAGTGGGGTGGACGGGACGACAGTGGGGTGGACGGGACGACAGTGGGGTGGACGGGACGACAGTGGGGTGGACGGGACGACAGTGGGGTGGACGGGACGACAGTGGGGTGGACGGGACGACAGTGGGGTGGACGGGACGACAGTGGGGTGGACGGGACGACAGTGGGGTGGACGGGACGACAGTGGGGTGGACGGGACGACAGTGGGGTGGACGGGACGACAGTGGGGTGGACGGGACGACAGTGGGGTGGACAGGGGGTCAGAGGGGGGGACAGTGGGGTGGACAGTGGGGACGGACAGTGGGGACGGACAGTGGGGACGGACAGTGGGGACGGACAGTGGGGACGGACAGTGGGGACGGACAGTGGGGACGGACAGTGGGGACGGACAGTGGGGACGGACAGTGGGGACGGACAGTGGGGACGGACAGTGGGGACGGACAGTGGGACAGGGGGACGGACAGAGGGGTGGACAGGGGGACCGACAGGGGGACCGACAGGGGGACGGACAGGGGGACGGACAGGGGGGGACGGACAGGGGGGGGGACAGGGGGGGGACAGGGGGGGGGGACAAGGGAATGGACAGGAGGACAGTGGGGTGGACAGGAGGACAGTGGGGTGGACAGCGGGACAGGGGGACAGAGGGGTGGACAGGGGGGTGGACAGGGGGACCGACAGTGGGGTGGACAGGGGGACCGACAGGGGGACGGACAGGGGGGGGGACAGGGGGACGGACAGGGGGGGGGACAGGGGGACGGACAGGGGGGGGGACAGGTGGACAGGGGGATGGGTAGAGGGGTGGACAGGGGGTCAGAGGGGTGGACAGGGGGTCAGAGGGGTGGACAGTGGGGGGGGACAGGGGGACAGTGGGGTGAACAGGGGGTGGACAGGAGGACAGTGGGGTGGACAGGAGGACAGTGAGGGGGACAGGGGGATGGACAGAGGGGGGGACAGTGGGGTGGACAGGGGGACAGTGGGGTGGACAGGGGGACGGACAGAGGGGGGGACAGTGGGGTGGACAGGGGGACAGTGGGGTGGACAGGGGGACGGACAGAGGGGTGGACAGGGGGACGGACAGAGGGGGGGACAGGGGGACAGTGGGGGGGACAGTGGGGTGGACAGAGGGGTCGACAGGGGGACAGAGGGGTGGACAGGGGGACAGTGGGGTCCTCTCTTGTTCGTAGGCTGTTGCTTGAAGCCTCCGCTCTCTCTGTCACTCTTCGCGCCTCCTGTCTCCTCCTGTCTCCGTGCGGGACTGTGCTGGGAACTACACTTCCCAGCATGCAGCGCGGCACACGGAGCCCTCAATTACTGGTGTGGGGGAGGCGGCTTGAGCGGAGCGGATATGCTCCCTGCCGAAGCCGAGCCGACCTGGCCCCGGCCCGAGCCTGGATTGTCGGGAATCCGGCCCTGGGTGGATTGGGCCGGATAAATGTCCTCGGCGGGCCGTAGTTTGAGGACCCCTGCTCTAAAGGAATGATTTACTCCATCTAGGGCTGCAGCTAATGATTATTGCCATAATCAGTTGGCCAATTATTGTTTAATCGGATAAAAACCTCAACTGTGGTGTATAATTTTAGTTAATATGCAAAGTTTGAAAAAGGATAAATTTATCCCAGAATATCTAAAGTATGTGCAGTGGTAAATATAAATAACCAGCAAAATGTTTAGTCCACTCTGAGAATAACAGAATAGATGTATATATTAGATGTTGAATCTGGTACAAATCTTCACACTCGGAGATCAAAATTTTTATTCAAAGAAACAAAAAAAAATTAACCACTTGCCGACTGCAATAAGTGTGTGTGTGTGTGTGTGTGTGTGTGTGTGTGTGTGTGTATAATGTACACACACAGATTTATAAATAAATGATGCAATGTCCGTGAAAAAAAGTGCAGTCCTATACACCAAAAGCTCTTCAGTAATTGCCTCTGATCACCACAGTGCCCTTCACCCCACCTATGCGTGTCTTCTCACCTGCTTGAATGGACCTCACTAATTAAAGGAGGTCTATATATGGAGGTCAATGTTAAAGTGGCACCGGTCCTACTGGCTGTCCATAGCTTTCAGCATGGTGTCAATCATATAGAAGGCAAGAGGAAAGAACCATAGTGAAAATCGCTAATAAGTATTTCCATATAAAAATACACTGCCATTTCAGAAGTTAAAAAAAGGGCATTTCCTTGGCATACATAGCTTCACCTAGTCACAGTGTGATTATGTCACTGCCCATTTCACACGAATGGGCTTTCTCAAAGGTTCAGGCAACTGAAGAAAGCCCATTGGGCGCTACGCATGAGATGGGTGGTGATGTTATCGTGCTGGGACTTGGTGGAGCTGTGTATGCCGAGGATTGTATTGTGAAATGCCTAAGTAATTAATGGGTTATGGGCCACCTTCAGGTGTTGACACTGGTATATCCAATCAAGGAAGTTCACCTATATAACCCCTTCTCCATCCAGTAGCACATCAGTTTAGACACTGGTGAAAAAGGTGTTGAAAAAGGTGTTGGTCATGAGTGAAGCCAGGATCTTTTTTTTTATTTTTTTTTATTTCAGACCTCCCAGCCTAGAGGAGATGTGAGGTCTTATTGACCCCATATCTCACTGTAAAGAGCACCTGTCATGCCATATTCCTATTGCAAGGGATGTTTACATTCCTTGTAATAGGAATAAAAGAGGTCAATTTTTTTTTTTTTTTGAAAAAAGCATCAAACTAAAATAAAGTAAAATGAACAATAAAAAAAAAAATAAAAAAATTTTAAAGCGCCCCTGTCCCTGTGTGCTCGCATGCAGAAGCGAACGCATACGTAAGTCCCGCCCACATATGAAACCACAATCCACACATGTGAGGTATCTGTGAGATCGGTAGAGCGAGAGCAATAATTTTGGCCCTAGACCTCCTCTGTAACTCAAAACATGTAACCAGTAAAAATTTTTAAAGCGTCGCCTATGGGGATTTTTGAGTAGCGAAGTTTGGCGCCATTCCACAAGCGTGTGCAATTTTGTAAGGTGACATGTTTGGTATCTATTTACTCGGCGTAACTTCATCTTTCATATTATGCAAAAACATTGGGCTAACTTTACTGTTTGTGTTTTTTTTTTTTTTTTTTTAAGCACAAAACTTTTTTAAAAAAAAAACGCGTTCAAAAAATTGCTGCGCAAATACCGTGCGAGATAAAAAGTTGCAATGACCGCCATTGTATTCTCTAGGGTCTTTGCTAAAAAAACATATATAATGTTTTGGGGTTCTATGTAATTTTCTAGCTAATAAATTATGATTTTTACATGTAGGAGAGAAATGTCAGAATTGGCCTGGGTGCTCCAGAACGCCTGAAAGTGCTCCCCTGCATGTTGGGCCTCTGTATGTGGCCACGCTGTGTAAAAGTCTCACACGTGGTATCGCCATACTCGGGAGTGATAGCAGAATGTGTTGCGGGGTGTAATTTGTGGTATGCATATGTGGTGTGTGAGAAATAACCTGCTAATATGACAATTTTGTGAAAAAAAAAACAAAAAACTTGATTTTGCAAAGAATTGTGGGAAAAAATGACAACTTCAAAAAACTCACCATGCATCTTTCTAAACACCTTGGAATGTCTTCTTTCCAAAAAGGGGTCATTTGGGGGGTATTTGTACTTTTCTGGCATGTTAGGGTCTCAAGAAATTAGATGGGCCGTCAGTACTTCAGGTGTGATCAATTTTCAGATATTGGCACCATAGCTTTTGGACTCTCTAACTTTCACAAAGACCAAATAATATCCACCGATTTGGGTTATTTTTACCAAAGATATTTAGCGGTATAAATTTTGGCCAAAATATATGAAGAAAAATTACTAATTTGCTAAATTTTATAACAGAAACTAAGAAAAATGCATTTTTTTTTTACAGATTTTTCGGTCTTTTTTTCTTTTATAGCGCAAAAAATAGAAAAAAAAGAACCCAACGGTGATTAAATACCACCAAAAGAAAGCTCTGTGAGAAAAAGGACAAAAATTTCATATAGATACAGTGTTGCATGACTAATTGTCATTCAAAATGTGAGAGCACCAAAAGCTGAAAATTGGTCTGGTTATTAAGGGGGTTTAAGTGCCCAGTGGTTAAACAAAACAAACCTCCAATCAGTTCACTTGTATGTATAATTTAGATTAAAAATAAAACTATATATTAAATACACAAAAACAGGTAATCAAAACTTACGGTAACTAGCCTACTTCAGCCATTCGGGGAGGGAACTCCTGCTGCCATGGAGTCCATCAGGAAAGGAAAATTACAGTAAGTATTATGATAGGAATTTTCCGTTTTCCTGACAGACTCCATGGCAGCAACGTGTGGGAAATAACTCGCCATACACACCCGGGTGGGCTAAATGCTGAACAAAAGATTTATTTAACACTGTCAGCCGACAACACTTTTAAACCAAATTTAACAGAAGATAAGGTTGCTGGCTCAACACAATAATGGGTCATGAAGGTATGAATCGAAGACCACGAAGCTGCTCTACAGATCACATCAGGAGCAACGTGACGTGAGGCCGCCCAGGACGTCGACAGACTTCTTGTAGAGTGAGCTGTAACCGCCTCAAGAGGAGCCAAGCCTTTCTCTCTGTAAGCCCATTGAATGGCTTGAACCACCCAAGCCGCGATGGATCTGACAGAAGCTCTAGCGCCCCTGTTTTTCCCATGGAATAGAACAAAAAGGAATTCAGATTGACGGAAAGGTGCCGTAACTTCCAGGTATTGATTGAGAGTAGCTCCTACATCGAGAGGGTGTGGATCTGGACCTCCAGTGGATTTGAAGGTAGGGAGTGTGATATCCTGGTTCTCGTGAAAGACCGAGGTGACTTTGGGATTTGTCCCAAGCATTGGTATTAGGACCACTCTGTCTGGAAAAAAGGTGATGAATGGTTCCTTGGACCCCAGGGATTGAATTTCCGAGACCCTCTTCGCCAAAGATATAGCTATCAGGAACGAAGTCTTGAGGGTTAATTCCCTGACTGAGAGAGATCTGTCAAGTTGAGCAAAGAAATCCAGGACTAACGGAAGATCCCATTTGGGAAATCTAGGTTTCCTCTGTGGCTTAAGTCTGACTGCTCCTTTGAAAAATTGCTGGATCAGAGGGTGCTTGGCCTATGCGACTCCGGAGAAAGCTGATATTGCGGAAACCTGGACACGCAGAGAACTGACGGATAGTGAGATGTCCAGACCCGTCTGCAGAAAACTTAGAACGTCCTGAATCGCCAGATTATCACAGGAGTTGGACCTGGAAGACATATGGCTGCTAAATTTCGCCCAGATCCTCTCATACACTCGGTTAGTACTATTCCTTCTTGAACTAAGGAGAGTGGGAATTACTTCCTCCGGGCAGCCTAGCGCCTCCAACCTTCCCCTTTCAAAAGCCAAGCCCTTAGGCGTAGGTGATCCGGGCAAGGGTGTAGCCTCGACCCCTGAGACAGGAGGTCTGGTCTGGATGGAAGAGGGATCGGATCTCGGACACTGAGGAGTGTCAGGAGAGGGAACCAGGGCCTGTTGGGCCAATAAGGAATTATTGCTAACACCTCTGCTGTCTCTGCCCTGAGCCTCTTCAGGAACTGGAGGATGATCGGAGTTGGCGGAAAGGCATAGGCTCTGTTGAACCACCATTTCTCCGTCAGGGCGTCCACCCCATACGCTTGAGGGTCCCTGTACCTTGAATAGTATCTTGCCATCTTTTTGTTGCAGGGGGAGGCGAACAGGTCGACTTCCGGAAGGAACCCCAACGAAAGAATCCACTTGAATACTTCTTCGTGGAGAGACCACTCGTTGTTGTCTAGGAGCCTCCGAGAAAGAAAGTCTGCCTGAACATTCTGAACCCCCGGAACATAAGTCGCTGTTAGATCCTTCAGGTTTTTCTGGGCCCAGGACATAATTGGCTCTACCTCTTGTAGTAAGGAGAGACTTCGAGTCCCTCCTTGCCTTCTTATGTATGCCACTGCTGTGGTATTGTCCAGTCTGAGTAGGACCGAGGAGCCTTGAATGAGATGCCGAAATGCCAGAAGTGCCTGGAGGGCTGCTCTCAATTCCAGGATGTTTGACACTATCCTTCTGGAGGGGAATTCCCAAGTGCCCTGAGCCACTTCCGCCAGACAGTGGGCACCCCAACCCCTGTTGCTGGCGTCTGTTGTTATAGTCACCCAAGCAATGGGAAGGATAGAATGGCAGTTGGAGAGGTTCTCCCATTGGAGCCACCATAGGAGAGAGTGCCTCATGGATGCAGTAATCCGAATCAGCTGGGTCTTGCTGCCTTTCCACTGGTGAAGGAAGCCCTTCTGAAAAGGCCTCATTCTCCATTGGGCCCACCTCACCATCGGAATCGCTGCCACCATAGTGCCAATGATCCTCAGGCATTGGAGAGCGTGGAGATGAGGAGTAGAAAGAGCTGGGTGGATCCTGTCTCTGAATGTCGAGATCTTCTCTTCCGGTAACGAAATGGTGCCTCTGACCGTGTCGAAGAGGGCACCCAAAAACACCAGAGACTGCGATGGGTCTAACTGGCTCTTCTCCTGGTTCAGAATCCATCCGAATTCCTGAAGTGTGGAAATCACTTGCCCTCTGTGTGCTATGAGTTGCACCCTGTCTTGTGCCAAGAGAAGCAGGTCGTCCAGGTAGTGGTGTAGGCGAATCCCCCTGGTTCTCAGGAGAGCTACTATTGCCAACAGAACCTTTGAGAAAACCCGAGGAGAAGTTGACAACCCGAAGGGAAGGCATGTAAATTGTAAGTGAAGGTTGCCCACGGAGAAGCGGAGAAATTGTTGAAAGTTTTCTGCGATGGGAACGTGAAAGTAGGCGTCCTTGAGGTCTATGGACACCATCCAGTCCCCTGGTTGAACTGACTGTTGAATTGTGGAGAGTGTTTCCATCTTGAACCTCTCCTTTTTGATGAAGCGATTTAGATGGGTTAGGTCTATGACCGGCCTCCAGGCCCCACTCTTCTTCTGAACCAGAAAGAGGGGAGAATACATTCCCATGCCTTGCTGGCTGACTGGGACTGGGACGACAGCGCTTTGGGCCAACAAAGACTCTATGTAGGCTAAAAGTATTGTCCTTTTTTTCTTCTGATGCCGGAAGAGTAGTGGGTACCCACCTGAGTCTGGGAGGGTCGGTAAAGGTCCAGGCATGACCAGAGGAGACTGTCTTGATTGTCCAGAAGTCGTGAATCGAGGCCGCCCAGACATGCCGAAAGTGGAAGAGACGGGCCCCCACACGGTCTGCCTGAGCGGGCCCACTTTCAAAAGGATTTGGAGGGTTGCCTCTCCCCTTTCGACTCACTACCTGCAGCCTTCTTAAAGGACGATTGCCTTGATTTCCAGGATCTGGAGAATTCCCGGCCTGGCTTGTAAGTACGAGCCTCTCTGGATCGATCTTGACATTGCCTCTTCGGGAAGGATCTTCTTTGGCCTTGCAGGCGTCTATCCTGAGGTAGGAACCCCGACTTCCCGCCAGTAGCCCGTGTAATGGCCTCATTCAGCTTGTTGCCAAAAAGAGAAGAGCCCCCGTAGGGAATTCGGCACCATACCTGCTTAGAGGCTGGGTCAGCCAGCCAAGGGCGGAGCCAAAGAGCCCGCTTGGCGGTGACCGACGAGAGCATTACTCGGGCCGCCAGGCGAATGATGTCAATCGAGGCCTCACCCAGAAAAGTCGATGCTAGCCTTAATTCTTGAATAGGCGAGTTCTTCGCTGTGTCACCTGAAATATTCCTTAGCGTATCTTGAACGCTATCCGTCCACACCTCCATAGCTTTGGACAGGGCTGCCAGGGCTAAGGCTGGTTTGCAAGCCATGCCTGCTGTAAGGTACACTCTCCTCAAATCAGCATCAATCCTTCTGTCCAGAACGTCTTTAAAGGACACTGTGTCCTCCAAGGGGAGTGTCACGTGTTTCACTAGCCTCATCACCGCTGCGTCCACCAAAGGGGCTGATTCCAGATGCTTCACCTCTTCCTCCCTAAAGGGATAAAGCTTTGAGATTTTGGTAAGCATGGAGTTTTTCTTCTCCACCTTGCTCCATTCGTCTGTGATGATCTCGCCCAACTCAGAAAAGAAAGGAAAGTTAACTCGCTCCTTCTTTAGCTGCTTAAAGAATTTTCTCTGTTTGGGAGGGACAGCCGTCGGATCCTCCCAATTTAAAGTTTCTCTAATCGCCTTGACCAAGGGAGGTAGCAGAGTGAAGTCAAAACCCACACAGGTATTATCTTCATCCGAGTCACTGTCAGAGTTGACCACTGAAAGGTGACTAGGAACAGAGGACTCCCAGGTGTCCTGCAACTGAGTTTCCCTCACTGGGGAACCTGGTGGCTCTGCCTGAGGGGTAACAGGCCGGACTGCCTCAATACCCTTAAGTGATTCCTTCACAACCCTCTCAACTAGGGCTTTAAGTTGCTGGTCCGAATCACCTCTTTCCCTGGAAGCTTTGGCGAAGCAGGAATCGCACAGCTATTTACCGACAGGTACTTGTGATCTGCATCCCCAGCAGACACTTGAAGAGTGGCTGGAGTGGGCCACTGAGGAGTGCGAGCGCTCCTCACTACGGTGTCCTGATTTTGAGGAGGAGCCGTAATGTTTAGATTTGGAAGAGGTTTGCCGGTGATGCGACTTTGATGAATCACTTCCTTTGTGCGAGCTGCGACGCTGTTCTGACCTGGAAGGGCTAAAGCAGAAGACAGAGAACCACAGAAACAAAACAAAACAGTTAGAAAGAACGATCATCTGCGGAAATACACCCCCCCCCCCCACCCGCCTAAGAACCCTCGGCAATGGGACCTGCCCTTGTACCTGAGAGGAGGCTGGCCAGAGGCAGGCGGTGGAGAGCTCATGTCTTGAGAAATATCCATCTGACTGTAAAGTTAACGTAAGGCAAATAAATTAACTCGGCTGTGAGCCAGGGAGCAACAGCCCTCCTGTATGTAAAGCTACTTACCAGTAGCTGATTCACTGGAGCGTGGGGAAGAGCCAAAAACAGCCTGCAGACATTCCCAGGGTCTGCAGGCTATTTTCCCAGTTTAAATAGGGCGCCCCAGTGACGTCACAGCCCGTGACGAGCGAACGCCAGTGCGCATGCGCGATTAGCGGTGATTTGCCGCTATCGCGCATGCGCGAAAACCAAGCCTCGATTTTGTGCCGTCCGCGCATGCGCAGTACGGCCGGACACAAAGTGAAAGTAAAAACGGCGGCTGGAACGCAGGAAGAACCAGCCGCCATGCCTGCAACCACATGAACGGTAAGACAGGGGGGAAAGACACACAAGGGAGAGGGACAACAAAGAATTTCCAACAGAAACTGCTGCCATGATAGCAAGGAAACATCTCACCAATCCCACCACGATCGTCAGGCCGAAGGTAAACACCGGACTTTCCAGGGGCAACAAGGGGTCACCTGCTAATAGCTGGCTATCCGACCCATGCGCGGCCTCGCCTGCCAGTGGCCAGGGAAAACGGCTTCTTCCTGCGCCTCTTCCAACGCCCCACTCCATACCCTGCTAATAGCTAGGGCTTAGCGGAGTAATGCGACTTTTCCCGATCCAAGTCGCAGCTCGGCCAACCTTGATCGTGGGGATAAACATCTTCAGGTAGGAAGACCAACACTAGGTCTTGCGAGGAGGACAAAAAAAGAACACGGCCGGGGGCAGGGAGCAAAGATTTATGGGAGTAGTGTCCTATAGTGTAGTAGAGGCGGGACTTAACCCACACGTTGCTGCCATGGAGTCTGTCAGGAAAAATGGGCTAACTTTACTGCTTAGTTTGTTTTTTTTTTTTTGTTTTTTTTTAATTCATTGTGCATTTTTTCCAAAAAAATTGCGTTTGAAAGACCGCTGTGCAAATACTGTGCGACATAAAATATTGCAGCAACCGCTATTTTATTACCTAGGGTCTCTGTTAAAAAAATATATAATTTTTGGGGGTTCTAAGTGATTTTCTAGAAGAAAATACAGGCTTTTTATTTGTAAGCAACAAATGTCAGAAAAGATTTAGTCTTTAAATGGTTAAACTGAGAACTCCTACACACGGAGTTCAGTTCATTTACAAATAGAAACATTGTATCCTTTTAGCTTCTTTTATCAGACTTGGCAGGCTGCCCAGAGAGAAGTCGCTCCACTGAAGACTTCAGGCAACTTGCATTGACTTTCTATTACAGAAGTCATTTGCAAGTCGCGCTGAAGTTATAATCAGTTATAATGCAGATTAATTAAACGCCAAATATCGTCCGATATATCGGTCAACCTCTAATTGTGACTTCCAAAGCTACCACAAGGGTGCCAAAAATTCCACCCCCAGGCGCTGGGAACTCCAGTCATGAGTCCACACTGTAATCCTCTCAGGAGATACCAAATATGACAAGCCAGGGTGAGTCATTGGAACCTATTGGTGGTGCAACTGCTTCTCACACTTCAGCCCCTGTATACACGACTGAAGATGCATTTTCCTCTGCCCTGCTGAGCTTAGAAGGAAGATTAGCTGCTTTAATCGCATCCTCCATCCAAGGAGATAGGAAGCTCTTTACCAAGGAACAGTAGGCACAGGATGAGGTATTACCCTCAGGTGATCACGTAGAAAAACAAGCCGATTATTCCTCTGTGGAGGAAACAACGGTTTAACCTTTTGCAACCTCTCAATCTGAGAGCTTGATGGTACAAACTCTTACGGAGATGGTTTGTTCCACTTTCATGCTACCCCAAACAGTCAGCTGAAAGTTTGGTCCCTTCCTTGAGTTCTTTAAAACCTTTACAACCTTTTTCATGCGTTTCCGGTCCATGCATTACTAGAAAAACGTATTCATGCTGCATGGGATCATCCGGATAAGCATTTCTCCCTCCAAAAAGTTTCTCAGCTCTCTATCCCATGGAGGAGAAATTCACAAAAGGTGGAAAGTACCTGCAGTAGACGCTATGATTTCCAGCATCAATAAAAATTTAACTTGTCCAGTAGACAATGCACAAATGCTTAAGGATCCAACAGATAAAAAGTTGGATTTTTTGTTAAAATCCTCTTTTCCTTGGCAGGTGCCATTTCTCAGCCTGCAGTCGCTGCAATAGGCATCTGTCAGTCCCTAAGTGACCAGTTCAAAAGAGGCCCTTAGGGAGGTCCCTGCATAACAGACCAGTGAGTTAGCCGAACTACCAAAGGCTCTGTTTTGTCATGGACGCCATGAAAGACTATTCACTAAGTGTCCTGTTAAAAGTTGGTCAGCCGAAGCCCCTTGCAAAAAAGCTTCTGACTTGTTAATCTTTTCATGGGGAGCAATTTGGGGAAGATTTGGTCAAATACATCCAAATGATTTCTAGTGTGAAAGGTACTTTCTCCCCCCCCCCCCCCCAAAAGAAGGTATAAAATCCTTTTATTTAAACGGACTCCTTCCCCTGCGCCAAGGGCAGCTGCCTCTAGGCAGTGGCGATGGCCTCCACCATCAGACTCTAGAGGAGAAAACATTCAGCTCCTGTATACATGATTGAAAATGCGTTTTTCCTCCGCCCTGCAGGGTCTAGAAGGAAAATTAGCGACTTTAACCGCATCCGCTATCCAAAGGGATAGGAAGCATGTTAGATCCCCCTCCCCCACCTTAGACCCCCTTATCAAGGGAACAGTGGGTAGAGGATGAGGGGTTACCCTCAGGTGATCAGGAAGAAAGGCAAACCGATTACTCCTCTGCGGAGGAAACAACTGGAGTTGAACCTTTTTTCAGCCTTGCAATCTGAGAGATTGCTGGTACAAATCTCTTACAGAGATGGTTCTTGCCTCTGTCAAGCTACCTCAATAGTCAGCTGATAGTTTCTTCTTGGGTTCCTTAAAACCTTCACTGCTTTTTCATGCGTTTCCTGTACATGTACAGATCCATGCAGAAATTCAACAGATCCATTCTAGTCCAAAAAGAATCTAGATCAGTTCCTGAAAATCCGCTCCTTTCTATGGAGTCGATCAGGTCAGTAGTTTCTATCCTTCAAGAAGGAAAACTTCTGGCGTCTTTCGGCATCAGGGATGCATATCTGCATGTCCATATATTTCCCACTCACCAAAGGTTTCTGCGGTTCGAAGTAGAACAGCAGCATTTCAGTTTGTAGCCTTGCCCTTCAGGCCAGCTACAGCACCTGGAATGTTCACAAAAGTGCTAGCCCCACCTTAAGGGCACAGGGCATAAAAGAGTCTTGGCATACCTAGACGATCTATTGCCAATAGACCAATCAGTGTTCAGAGTAAAGTGTATGCATTACAACCAGTTACTTGGAAAAGTCTGGGTTGCGTTCTCAACCTAGAGAAGTCTCCCTTAAAACCGCTAAAAAGCTGGAGTATTTGGGTCTGATCATAGATACAGCCCAGAAAAAGGTGTTCTTGCCCAGGCAAAAAAAAAAAATACTCCATAAGAGAGTTGGTGCAGAGGGTCAGGTCAAAAGGAGATCCCTCCATTCGCCTTTGCATGAGGTTGTTAGGAAAGATGGTGGCTTCATTCGAAGCAGTTCCCTATGCCCAGTTCCATTCAAAACTGTTGGAAAACAGTATTCTATTTGCTTGGAACAAAACCATCCAAGCTTTGGACTTGGATCCCGAACGAAAACCATTCTTTTCTGGGTCCCTAAAAAGAAGATTCCCTTTTTAGGACGATCCTGCCTCAATCTGGAACAAGAACCTCAGATTGGATGCAGCATTCTCGCAAGTGTCCAGGCACACAGATTTGGCCTTCGAGGATCTGGGAGCTCTGACAGATACCATGGACAAGAGAATTGATTCCCTGTTAAAGACCTGGGAATCAACTCTAGGTAATCTAAAACCAGAGATGGCAGTCACGGTGGTGGCCCGAAACCTCGAGCACTGGCTTACACAAATCCAGGCTCATATTGAGGCAGAGGCAAAGGAGACCATTTTGTCGTCATTTCCAACAATTCTAAGAGGCGTAGCATATATAGCGGATGCTTCAGCCGAGTCATTGCGCATGTCAGCCAGGACTGCGGCACTTGCCAGCTCAGCCAGAAGAGCCCTCTGGCTCAAAACATGGCCAGGCGACAATGCCTCAAAAGTTAGACTGTGGCATTCCGCTTACCGGTTATCTGCTTTTCGGCCCAGGTCTAGAGACAGTACTAGACCGTACCGCTGATAAAAAGAAGGCGTTCCCAGTGAAAGGAAAACCCCCGAATCAACCCAAGAGGGTTTCGTCCACAAAAAACAGGCCTCCCAAGTCACAGGAGAAAATGACTTGGAGCCAAAGGGGTAAGGGCAAAGGAGGAGCGATTTTTCGCCCTCCTGAGCAGCCCAGTCAGACCCAGTGACTCGGGTCACAGTGGGGGGAAGATTGGGAGCCTTCCTTCCACAATGGGAAGTAATCTCCCCCAACCAATTTATCCTGGGGATCATACGAAGGAGGTACTGTCTGGAATTTACAGAACCCCCCTCCGCGTCGAAGCCTAAAAACGCTTCTCCCCAGGTGTATGGCGAAAGCAGAAGCCCTTCTAGGGGCATTAAAGGAACTAGAACAACAAAATGCAGTTTGCAGAGTTCCAAAAGAAGAAGGGACAGGCTTTTATTCACACGTTTTCGTGGTGAGAAAACCCTTGGAGTTGCAGGTTAATTCTAAACCTGAAACCTCTGAACAAAGTGAATATCGATTCCATCTGGAATCTTTTGTAAACAGTCAGGGCGCTACTTCCCCAAAATTGTTACATGGTGTCACTGGATTTGAAAGATGCTTGCCTCCACATCCCCATTGCGGAGGTCTTTCAAAAATTCCTGCGCCTGGCAGTAAAGGTAGAAGACGAAACTATTCACCTGCAGTTTCAGGCGCTGCCATTTGGCCTATCCTCGTCACCCCGAGTATTTACAAAGGTCATGGCAGAGGCCATGGCTTTTTTGCGAATCGGGGGGGTATCAATTATTGCATACCTAAACGATCTACTTCTCTTCGCACCATCCTCAGAGCAACTAATCAGGGACCTGAAATTAACAAAGACAACCCTGAGATGGCTAGGATGGCTACTAAATCTCAAAATCCAGTCTTATTCCGGCTCAACAGATTTCCTATCTGGGATGCCTGCTGAATTCTACTCAGCTGAGAGTTTTTCTCCCACCAGAGAAAATTCTGAAGCTGGACCAAGCAGTAGCGTGCCTTCAGAGCAATCAGCAGGTACCAATACGGGTGGCCATGTCAACCCTCGGACTACTAACTTCTGCAATCCCGGCAGTCCAGTGGGCAGGCCTTCACTTCCGTCCCCTGCAGGCACTGATTCTAAAGGTGTGGGACCACAGCAGGAGTCTTTAGACACTCTGCTTTCAATCCCTCCTTGGGTCAACAGGTCCCTTTGGTGGTGGAGGAAGCAGATAAATCTGTCACAGGGGCGCCTGTGGATCATTCCAGTGTCCAGAGTTATTACTACGGGCGCAAGTGGCAGAGGCTGGGGGGCACATCTGGGACCTCGGCGCAGGGGACATGGAAAAATGATGAGCTCAAGAGTTCCTCCAACTGGAAAGAACTAAAAGCAGTAGGACTGGCACTCAGAGCTTTCAAGGAAGACCTACTGGGACAACATATCCAGATACGGTCCGACAACTCTTCGGTCATTGCTTATATAAACAAGCAAGGTGGCACGAGAAGCGGGGTTCTGTTAAGCCTAGCCACAGAGATCCGCGGCTGGGTGGAAACCAATGCTATGTCCCTTTTTCAGCAGTGTTCCTAAAAGGGAAAGAAAACATAGTGGCCCACTTTCTCAGCCGAACACAGCTGAGAGGCAGACTGGGTACTCAATCAGGAGGTTTTCGACCTCATAGTCAGTTGATGGGGAGTAGAAGTAGACCTCTTTGCCTCAAGAAGCAATACAAAGACCCCATACGTCTCTCTCAACAGATGGGAGAACGCGTTAGGGGTAGACGGTCTGGTGCTTGCTTCGGCAGCACATATACTAAAAAGGGGTAGACGCTCTGACACAAAGCTGGCACTTCAGAGTTTGCTACGCCTTCCCACCTCTGGTGCTTCTGCCAGCTGTTCTAAGAAAATTCCAGGTGGAAAACACCACGCTAATTTTAGTGGCTCCGTACTGGCCCAAGAGAGCTTGGTTCTCGATCCTCGGTCAGTTGGCGGCGGAACCTCCCTGGCTCCTGACGACCAGAAAGGATCTCCTATCGCAGGGCCCAGTTCTCTGTCCCCAGGTAGCCCGCTGGAACTTAGCCGCCTGGCTTCTGAAGAAGAGATTCTAAGAAGCAAGGGCTTTTCCGATCAACTGATATCCACCCTCCTTGATAGTAAAAAAAGAGGAGACGCGCCAAATCTATCAAAAGGTTTGGGGGCGTTTTAGGGCTTGGTGCCTAGTAAACTCTTTTAAGGTGCAGATCCCTATAGCAGTCCTGGAGTTTCTGCAGTGCGGGGCTGATAAGGGATTAGCCATCAGTACCCTTAAAAGCCAGGTTTCAGCGTTTAGTGCATACCTACAGAAATCCCTGGCCACCAACACCTGGGTGGTCAGGTTTTTCAGAGCCCTGTCAAGACAGAGACCAGTGCAGGGTCCTTCCTTCCCTAAGTGGGACCTTTCCCTGGTCTTGCAGGTTCTGACTGAACCCCCGTTCGAGCCTTTTAGAAGAGTGTACTCTAAAGGACCTAACGTATAAAGCTGTTTTTTTGGTGACTGTAACCACAGCCAGGAGGGTCAGTGAAATAGAGGCCCTTTCAATTAGACCCCCCTTTTGTGTTGTATTTTCGGATAGAGTCGTTTTTAAAACTGATCCGGCTTTTTTACCGAAGGTGGCTTTGAAATACCATAGAAGCCAGGAAGTAATTTTGCCAACTTTTTGTCCTAATCCCTCAAGTGAAAGCGAATTTAGGTTTCATTCTTTAGACGTCAGGAGATGTATCCTACGTTATTTAGAGCTGACGAAGAGTTTTAGAAAGTCAGACCTTTTGCGGAGCAAGAAAGGGACAAAAGGCATCTAGACGCACCATTGCCAGGTGGCTCAGAATAGCCATTAGTCAGGCCTACAGGCTAGCGGGTAGAGAGGTCTCCATGGGAATTAAAGCACACTCTACTAGAGCTATGGCAGCTTCACAGGCGGAAAGAGCTGGAGCAACGCCAGAGCAGATTTGCAAAGCAGCCGTATGGTCCAGTTTCACCACGTTTGTGAAACACCGCAGAGTGGATATGGTATCAGCAAGTGAGCAATCCTTTGGGCGAAAGGTATTGCAAGCTGTTGTCCCACCCTAAGTGGTAAGTGCTCGTCTATCCTCTCAATGTGGCTGTCCTGAAAGACGGGGGGGGGAATTAAAGTTACGCTTACCGGTAACGTCTTTTCCAGTAGTCTTTCAGGACAGCCCTAGTACCCACCTGAAGTTTTGGGGGTCTTGAGGAAGACCTAAAAAAAGGGCACAATAGTAATATGTGATAGTATGTTATTAACGTGTTCTTGTGTCTCCCCAGCTAGCCGGAGGTGCTCTAGAAAAAACTGAGGCTGACAGGGGGAGGAGTAAATTTATGGGGGCTGGCGCAGTGTTTCCCAGGAAGAGGAGGAGCTAAGGTCTCTCAATGTGGCTGTCCTGAAAGACTACTGGAAAAGACGTTACCGGTAAGCGTAACTTTAATTTTCGGGCTGTTTGTCAAAGATGGGGGGACTCCGGATGTAGATCTTCTAGCATCCAGGTCAACATAAAGTTAGTTACCGTATATACTCGAGTATAAGTCGAGGCCCTAATTTACCACAAAAAAATGGGAAAAACTTATTGACCCGAGTATAAGACGAGGGTGAGAAATGCACAGCTACTGTAAGTGGAAAAGAGGGTCAACAATGCCCATTTGCAGCATCACTGTGCCCATTTGCATGCCTCACTGTGCCCATTTGCAGCCATAGGTCCCCTGAACTTCAAACTCGGTAGTTAAGGATTCCTAGATGCCCCCTAGCTGCAGCCAAAATTTGGGGTCTCTGAACCCAAAGGGTCCCGAAATGACATTGCTGCAGATGGACACAGTTGACCGAATTTGGGGCCCCGTATCTCGGGGCCACTTAGTGCTAGGAACCCCAAATTTGGTGTGCAAACCCAGTGGAACTAGCACCATAAAATTTCCAAAGCTGGGGTTTCTAGCACCAAGTGGCCCCGAGATACAGGGCCCCAAAAATCAGTTCAGAAAATGTCAAGCACTTTTCTGCAGCAGAGAATGACATTTTCCGAACCGGTTTTGGGGCCCCGTATCTCAGGGCAACTTAGTGCTAGGAACCCCAGCTTTGGATATGTTATGGCACCAGTTCCACTGGGTTTGCACACCAAATTTGGGGTTCCTAGCACCAAGTGACCCTGAGATACGGGCCCCCAAAGTCGGTTCAGAAAATGTCAAGCACTTTTCTGCAGCAGAGAATGACATTTTCCGAACCGGTTTTGGGGCCCCGTATCTCAGGGCAACTTAGTGCTAGGAACCCCAGCTTTGGATATGTTATGGCACCAGTTCCACTGGGTTTGCACACCAAATTTGGGGTTCCTAGCACCAAGTGACCCTGAGATACGGGGCCCCAAACTCGGTTTGGAAAATGAAATTTTTTGCTGCAGAAAAGTGCTTGACTCGAGTATAAGTCGAGGGGGGCACTTTCAGCACAAAAAAATGTGCTGAAAAATTCGACTTATACTCGAGTATATACGATAACTTTGTGTCCAGAACAAAGGATCCATTCGCATGCAGAACAGATCCGTTGGTGATACTGTGGGATCAGTTCTCACTGATCTATGCGTTCCCTCCCTATTCAATTGCTGTCTCGACTTCTTTGCAGGATCAAGCTGGAAAGAAAACCGGTAATTCTGACAGCACCAGCAAAGTAGTCCATCCTACTTTACAAACACTAAATTTAACGGCCTGGCTATTGAAATCCACATTCTGAAGAAACGTGTGCTTTCCGGGTCAGTTATCTCTAATTTGATTAATGCAAGGAAACCAGCTTCCAGAACTATATATTATAGAGTCTGGAAGGATTATGTTTCCTGGTGTGAATCCAAGGGTTGGCACCCTTGGAGATATCATAGGCAGAATTCTTGCCTTTCTACAATTGGGCGTAGAGATGAAGTTGGTCTGGAGTACTATTAAGGGCCAAGTCTCAGCCTTATCGATTTTATTTCAAAGACCGCTTGCTACGCATTCTTAGTCCGGGATTTTATGCAAAGGGTGATGCAGACTAATCCGCTAGTTAAATCGCCTTTTAAGCCCTTGGGACTTGAACTTGGTTTTGTCAGTGTTACAAAAACATCCATTTGAACCGATACAGCATATTCCCTTAGTCCTTCTTCTGCCAAGGAAGCTGGTATTTTTGGTTGCTATATCCTCTGCAAGGAGGGTTTTGGAATTGACTGCTCTTTCTTGTAAAGAGCCATATTTGATTATTCATGAAGACAGAGTGGTGTTACGCCCTCGTCCGGGCTTTTTGCCAAAAGTGGTTTCAGGTTTTCACCTGAACCAAGATCTTGTCCTGCCATAATTTTTTTCCAAAACCATGTTCCAGGGAAGAAAAGTCACTACATTTGTCTTGATGTGGTGAGAGCAGTGAAAATCTATTTAAAGGCAACTGCTCAGATTCGTAAGACTGTCTTATTTATTCTGCCAGAGGGTCCTACGAAAGGACAGGCAGCGTCGAAATCCACTGTCACTAAGTGGCTTCGACAAGTGATAATTCAAACTTATGATTTTAAGGACTAAGATTCCCCCGTTTCAAGTTAAGGCACACTCTACCAGGGCGGTTAGTGCTTCTTGGGCAGTGCGTGACTAGGCCTCCCATGGCTTTAATCTGTAAGGCCGCAACTTCGTCTTCAGTGCATACATTCACAAAATTTTATCAGGTGGATGTAAGGAGGTGTGAGGATATCGCCTTCGCACGCAGTGTGCTGCAGGCAGCAGTAGAAGTTCTCAAGTCTTGGGGTACCCTGCGGGTTGTCTCTCCCTCCCCTCAATTAGCGTTGCTATGGGATGTCCCATTAAGTAATTACTTAGGCTTTGTGTCCCATGATGTACGATAAAGAAAATAGGATTTTTATTACAGCTTACTTGTAAAATCCTTTTCTTGGAGTACATCATGGGACACAGAGGCCCCTCCCCTCTTTTGGGATTTAAGTATATTGCTTTGCTACAAAAACTACAAAAACTGATGTGCTCCTGGAAGGAGGAGGGGGGAGTGAACTTCCTTGATTGGGTATACCAGTGTCAACACATGAAGGTGGCCCATAACCCATTAAGTAATTACTTAGGCTCGGTGTCTCATGATGAACTCCAAGAAAAGGATTTTACAGGTAAGCTGTAATAAAAAATCCTTCTGAAACGTGAGTGGATTTTTATATGGAGGTACTTTTTACTAGCGATTTGCACTATGGTTCTTTCCTCTTGCCTCCTATATGATTGACGCCACGCCAGTGGGAGCGGGGATAGTGTGGAAACTTGTTTTTTTTCACCTTTTTATACAGTGATTCTGATTCCCACAAACTGGTCAATACTGCTGTCCCAAGGCCCCTTGTATTATCCTGATCTTAGTCTCTGGCTTAACGGCGTGGCTGTTGAAACCAGGTCTTCAACGGCATAGGTATATCTGAACCTCCTATTCCTAAATTTAAAGCCATAAAAGCCAATTCAAGAAAATATCTACCACCATACCCGGAGCCCCTTTTCCACCTGGTATAAGCAAGCATTTCAACCCAAGAGATTACTTGGTACCTCATATTTTGGCTCAACCAAAACTTCGCTGTAAGTACTCTTGGAATAGGATGCATAAGGCTGAAACCTGAGCTTTTGGCTCATCTCTTATGAAATATTCAAGGTGCCTCAAGAATCAGACCTTGCGCTTTCCTTGATCTTAATTTGGTCCTCTGTCCTGCAAAAACCACCCTTTGGGCCACTTTGCAGGCACTCTCATGCTTGCACTGCATTAACAGCATTGAAACAATACAGCTCAGAAGCCCCATGCAGCTGACATATTTAATTGACATGTATAAAACAAGACACTCAATCTATAGATTGAGTGTTTTGTTTTATATATATATCAATTATTTCTTTAACCACTTGCCGCCCGCCATATAGCAGAATGATGGCGGCAAAGTGGTTGCCATATCCTGACCAGACGTCATATTTCGTCTTTCAGAATATGGAGCCAGGGGCGCGCATCACTGTGTTCGTCGTTGCGGCGTGTCAGTCTGACACACCGCAACTCCGATCTAGGTAAAGAGTCCCTGACAGAGACTCTTTACCACGTGATCAGCCGTGTCCAATCACGGCTGATCACAATGTAAACGGGAAGAGCCGTTGATTGGCTTTTCCTCACTTGCGTCTGACAGACGCGATTAGAGGAGAGCCGATCAGCTGCTCTCCTGACGGGGGGGTCTGTGCCGATTGTTTATCAGCGCAGCCCCCCCTCGGATGCCTGCCCAGGACCACCAGGGATGGCCACCACACTGGACCACCAGGTATGCCACCCTAGACCACCAGGGAAATGCCAATGAGTGACCAGGCAGCTGCCTGCCAGTGCCACCAGTGATGCCTATCAGTTAAATCGGTAGTGCCCATCAGTGCCACCTTATCAGTGCCCATCAGTGAAGGAGAAAACATACTTATTTACAAAATTTTATAACAAACTGTTTAAATTTTTTTTTCAAATTTTTCGGTCTTTTCTTATTCGTTTAGCAAAACCTAAAAACCACAGAGGTGATCAAATGCCACCAAAAGAAAGCTCTATTTGTGGAAACAAGATGATAAAAATTTAGTTTGGGTACAGGGTAGCATGACAGCGCAACTGTCATTTAAAAAGTGACAGCACTGAAAGCTGGAAATTGGCCTGGGCAGGAAGGTGCCCTGTATTGCAGTGGTTAATGTGTGAGCGCTGCAGGAATTGTTTGTAGTGTTTGATTTAGGCTGTGTCCTAGCTTGCTGCCCCACAAATGTTTTTACCCACTTGTTGCTCTCCTATTTGGGCTTGAGCCCTTTATTGTCACTTTTCAGGAGCGATCACCCAAGGGACCCACTTTGGTTATCTCCTGCAAAGTACCCTTATAGACTGTCACATTTGTGAGACATTTCTCAGCAGCCCTGTCTAATGAGCAACTCTTTTTTTTCTAATCCTTCACAGGGACAAAGTCTTGCACCCAAAACCCTTCTTTACCTCTAAGTTTGTATC